>MKYW01000034.1:116050-159063 GCA_015776835.1 Aphidius ervi | reverse complement strand
TCCTGATCCGATTCTGATCAGAATCCTAAAAAAAAGCGTTACATTCTGATCCGTTCCTGAACAGGATTCCTGGTTATATTCTAGTCAGGAATCCTGATCCATTCCTGTTCAGGTATCCTGGCTCTAACCCTACAATCTGGCCAGGTTTCCTGTTCCGGTTCTGATCAGAATCCTAAAAAAGAGCGTTACATTCGGATCCATTCCTGAACAGGATTCCTGATCCGGTTCTGATTTGAAATCAGGTTCCCTGATCCGGTTCTGATCAGAACCTTAACTAAATTTCCACTCGGGATTTTAATTATTTATATAAAATATATATAAAAATAAAATTTGAATTTTTAATTTAATTATATAAAATTGGAATTTGATAATTGTGTAATTAATTATTAATATTATAACAATAAAATATTTGATTTAATCTTTTTTTTTTTAATGATTATTTGATGCATTTAGTGAAAGAAAAATTGAATTTAAAAGAATCTGTGAGATCTTCTTTCTATCAAAACCTACTCAAACAAATTTTTCATATCTTTTTTTCAATTTTTAATTTAAAATACTAGTAAAACATCATAAACTATTTCAGCTTTAATTTATTTCCGATATTTAATAATAAATAAATTAAAATTCAGTAAATAAAAAACGACAATTTCAATAATTTTAAATTCAAAAAATTACTACAAACTTATATTATAAAATAGTTCTATAAAAATATCAATAAAATTGCTAAATATTAGTAAACAATAAAAAACATTAATTAACTTTATAAAAATAAATTAATATTTCAAACCAACACTTCTTTTTAGAAATATAAAATGAAAAATTCATTTATTTTTTTTTTTCATTTTCATCACATAATGTTTCATTTCAGCTCTTGGGAATTTTTTTTTTTTGCAATTATTATAGATGTCAAAACGGAATGCAAACAAGTTGATTGATACAACGGGTATTATATCATCTTTAACCTCAAGAATTATTAATTTCATATAAACATATCCAATTTTTTTGCAATTTAAAAAAAAAATAAAAAAAACAAAACTACAAAAGTCTTTCTGTTCAAACACTTTAGATTGTTTTTTTTTATAGGTTTTAAAAAAAAAAAAAAAACGTTTTATTGTTTGTTAGAGAAAAAGAGAGAAAGAGAGAGAGAGAGAGCTTTATGATTAGTTATGGAGGCTGCGGGATCGAATGCTGACCATGACGCATATATGTTCGCCTTGGACCACATAATTGTGTTCACGCTCAGATCGTGTGTGATACTTCGTTTGGAGTATTGTTCTAACTGTATTTTCATTTATTTATTTATACATTTTTTAATTTTTTATTTTAAATTTTATATGTTTTCTTCAAGTTATCACCAATACTTTTAGTTTTTTTTTACTTTAATTACAAGCCGGTATGGTTGTATCTCTTGCTCTGTGGAATTGCATTATGACAGACTAAAATGATTTACGTGCACTTGAGAAAAATAAAACAATAATGAAAAATCAGAGATAATAATAAATAATATTTATATATATATTTTTTTATTTTTATATTTATATAATGTTTCAATGCCATTTATCCGATCAATCGTTTCCGCATTTTTATTATTAAAAATCATTTTTCATTTATAGTTATTATGTTTTTATAATGTTAAATTGTCAGAATTTGTTTTTTTTTTTCTTTTCTTTTATCAAAAATTATTGGAGCTAATAATGTCAACTTGTAATGTAATGTTTTTTTTTTCAATTGAATTTTGATTAAATATATCTAATAAATTAACGACAAAATTAAAAAATAGATTGCTTATTTGGAAAATTATCTGTCTACGAAAATCATTTTTGATTAAGTCAAAATAATTTTCAGTGCAAGTTATTATTACTCAAGTAAGTTTGTATTTTTAAATTATTAAAATGACTATTTAATTAAAACCAATTACAACTGATTTAAAAGACTCTACATTTAAAGTTTCAAACTTTACTATAAGCAGCAAAATTTGATACATTTTTGAATAAAAAACTACTTGTAGTTTTATGAAAATTCAATTCAAAATTCAAATTTAAATTCATAAAATTAAAATTGAAACTCTTATACTTATTGACATATAAAATTTCTACAATTTTATATGTAAATTATTTATTTATTATTTATCAAAAGTTTATTACCTATACACGATAAAAATTTACCTATTGACGTTCAACCAAAGTTATGATCTTGATCGTTCTTTTTCAAATTCGAATTTGAAATTTGGTATGTCGATAAGTAAAATTCTACTTATATCGACATTCTCTGTCGGTAATTTCACGCTTCAACTGTCCAACTGATGATTGTATTGACATCATCTTGGTTTACTGTAAGTAATTAATGATTTTTGAAAACTCCATAATAATTCTTATTATATTCTTCAGATCATCTTGCTTTAAATTTGCAAATATTTTATGCTATTTCATGTTTATCATTAAATGCATTAAAATTCGCTGCTTATATTTTTATTTTTTTTCATACCACTCAATAAATACGTCATTTAAAAATTAAATAAATGTCAAATACTAAAATGTATCATTTCCTTTTAATAAGTATATAAAAATTTTATTTTATTACAATATTTTTATGACGTTATTTATAATATTCATGAAATTCGAAAATTTACATCTTCAAATTGCTTCAAATATTTATCATCGTGAAGGCTAGAGACCTCTACAGTATAAATTTAACAATCATAAAATATTCTTATAAAATAGCTCGACAATTCCCGGTAATTTTCGTGTATTTCCGTTTATTTATAGTCGATGTGGTCTCCATGAAATAATTTATCGCAATTTACAGTGTGTGCCATGCTCTGAGGGTGTGCAGGTTTAGCAAACTCTCTGTGATGGCGGCGACAGTGCGGCTTAAGATGAAATACAGTTTAATAACACAATTGACTATTATTGTTTATTTTATTATTTTGTGCAATGTGATTAACGTGAATAGTATGTTTGAACATCAATACTGCAGTCATAAACATCCACGACCAGCTGAGGTAAGTCAAATTGACGCCATTTTTCGTATTTTATATTTATTTCTTTTCCCTTTTTTTTTTTTTACAATAAAAAAGGGTTGAATGTGAAGGAGTCCTTGTGAGTTCAATGACTCACTTCTTTGATATCATAAATACTCGATATTATTATTTTTTTTATTTTTTATTGAACAGCTTCAATAAGCTCATTTACAGTTTTTTTTTTTTTTGGAGTATTTTTTTTTTTCTCCAATGTTGAATGACATTTTGCCGGTAAATTTGGGTGGGGGTTTGCACGTGTATTCAATTTTATAAATATCACGTGGTTTTGTTTACTAGGCTCATTAAAATTTAAAAATTATTTTTCATTGATTATTCATGTAATCATAATAGTGATCAGCAGTGATCAGATGACACTCCAAGCATCTGGGAATGCGGAAAAGAGCCATTTGTTTTTTTTTTTTTTTTAAACTTTTAAATTAAGCTTATATAAATAATAATAATTTATTTTTATTGCCTAAATTATATATTATATTATTGATAAATTATAACATTATTTTATTTATCAAAAAAAAAAAATTATTTAGTATTTTATAATTTTAATTTTGCTTGAATAAATAATCATGTTTTATTAGTGCTTAAAAATGGATTATTTTTATTTATAAATTTTAATATTAATTAACATTTATTTATTGAAAAAAAAATTATTAAATTTTGTTACTTGGTTTATTAATTTGTTTATTATTCGTAGAATGTAATTATTTTATTTTTTTTTCTCATTTATTTATAAATTTTCGTGTTTATATTTTAAAATAAAAAAATTCTTATTTTTTTGTTGGGGTTATTTTTTGACCTCGGATTACACTTTCACGGTGAATTTCTATAAAGTTAAAGTGAATGTAAAAATATGGTTTTGAACATCTTCACTCTTATTGCTATTTAATTCCCATTGCTAGTGAAAGTATATTATATTTATAAAAATATAATATTATTATTCTTTTTTGCTCAAAATCCAATCTATAAATTTTTTTTTTTATCCTTTATCTTCTTCCATTTAAAATAATATTATGTTCATGGTGTTCAAGGTCAAATTATTCATCACTGACCACATGTTTAATCACAAAATTATTATAATTATATGAATTTATATTTTATAAGTTCAAATGTTGAAAAAAAAATTTAAATTTAAATAATTTATTTCATTTTGTAACACAAAATAAATCACTGGATAATTTTTTTCTATTCATTTTTTTTTTTTTGACATTATAAAATGACATTTAATTTGAATTATAATTAATCAATATTATTAATAACAATAATATATATTTATAAAATAATAATCCTAAAAAATAAGTCTTCTTTTTTAATTAAAAATTTTTGATCCTCTAAAAATAATATTGTCATTTGATTAATTTTTAATTTATCAAATAATTCAAAGTCAATATTTTTTTTTTGATATTATTTATTATATTGTTTATATTTAATCTTTTTAATTAATTTTTTGCTCATTTATTGGAGGCTTATGAGTTATTTAATAATACTCTTATTGAATTTTTTTTTTTTCAATTAAAAAGATTAACTTTGGTCATAGACATTTTATCTATTTTGAAAGGAGATTCGAGTAGTACAAATAGGTGTATATTAAAATGACTATCATTTTTATTATTTTTAATTTTTTTTTCACGCTCAATGAGCGTTTCATTTTGATGGAAAAATATAAAACAACACAGTGAGCCAATAGCCATATAAAGTCAACAGTTTTGAATTAAAAAATACTCAATTTATTCTACCTCCAGTTGAAATTTAATATTTAATAATTGCTTCAATTTATTTTCCTGATATTGATTAAAATTTTTTTCATAATTTCAAAGAGTTATAAATACAATAGTATTATAATTTGTATTTTTTTTTCCCTCATGAGTCGTATTTTTGT
The DNA here is from genome assembly GCA_015776835.1 of Aphidius ervi. NCBI lineage: Eukaryota > Metazoa > Arthropoda > Insecta > Hymenoptera > Braconidae > Aphidius > Aphidius ervi. The sequence goes on along the minus strand of MKYW01000034.1, from coordinate 154,153 downwards.
GTTTAAAATTTTCCACAAAATCAATTTAGTTAATATCATAAATTTTTTTTATCAGAGTATAATTATTATTCAGTAGTGAATTTTAATCTAAACTATAAAAAAATATTATTATAAAAATAAGCTGATTATTATCAGTAAATAACTAACTAAAATTAAATTTTTTGATATTAAAAAACACAACTAACTAATTCTAAACGTGATAAAAAAAAATATATAATAAAAAATTTATTTGATAAAATATAAATTAAAAATTTCAACAAGTCACAAAAACAATTGTGTTTACATTAATTATTCATAATTCATTTCAATATGTCATCATAAAATCGATACGTATATTTTATGAAAACAATACAAACTCAACAAACCACTCATATTTTTTTTTGAAATAAATTATTAACATTATTTGTTTTTATTATTTAATTTATTCCATTCAACTCTAGTTATTTTTATAAAATCAAAAATTCTACATTAATTAAATTCATTAAAATATAATTACATATCATTAAATTTTTGTATTTCAATTTGCAATTTTCCGAATAATTTTAACAAAATATCATATGAATTTTTGATAATAAAATAATATCATTAATGAAAAAAAAATATTTAATTATTTTTCAACAATGTTTCCACAAATTGAGAATGGCCAAAGTTTAAATGAATTATTATTTACAATGTTTATACATTGGCTATATTCCAAATATGTATTTTACCTGCAAGCTGATATAATCAGGAAAAGTTGCAGTGGCAGGAGAAGGAAGGGATGAGAGAACTAGACAAGGCATTAATAAATAAAATTTTAAAATTAATATAGTTAGTACAACTAACGAGGAATATCCGGTAAAATTTTTAACTTGATAAATCATCTAGATAAAAATTTATGATAATTATAAGAAAAACAAATTTAATACCTACATTTATATTGTTAAATCAAAAAGTTTTTGTTTAATATTATTTGTGTTATTAAATTTATTGAAAATTTGATTTAAATATTACGAAAGAGTTTAAATATATTTTAAAATGAAATTATTTAAATAAGCCACGTTTATTTAGATGTACATGTATATATTTTTTTTGTTACGATAAATTACAAATTTATAATGCATATCACGTTTATGAGCTACTCACGTCAAAAAAATTTTAGTATGTCATCTATTATTCGTTCCGGTATATATATTCAATTGTAAATTCACCGGCTTATTTGTCCTTTTTGATACGTCAAATTAAATTTTTACTTTTTAAAGTTTAGCTGGTTGAGAATAATGATGAATATGACTTTCTATAAAAAATATAAAAAGGTTAATTTACATATTGACAGTATGATAAATCCTTAATCAAAATATTACAACTATTTTCTATTTATATATTGTTTAAGAAAATTGAGAAGAAAAAAAAAATAGATATATAATTGTTTGATGGATATTAATTTTAGTAAAGAATATTATAAAAAAAATTTCTATTAATTTTTATAATATATTTGACGCACGCAATGTTGACATGATTTCTGAGGGCCATGCACTAATAAACTTGGTTATTAAAAACCAACTTGGTGACTTGTATGAAGATATGAGGAATACAACGAGGAAATTGACGCTCTCAAATCAACGAGGCAAAATGAGATCAATTAACCGCGTTAACGCCCCCTCTGGTCTGATTCATATATAGATTTTGATTAAGAAAAAAATTAGCAAATATATTTTTCCATTCTTATATAATTAATAAATAAACAAAAATATATTTTTTTAATTATTTTATTTATATATCAATCGATAATATATAAACTGTTTTATTAATTTTTATTTATTTATTATTTACTGAATCAGCATTCATCGATGATTATTATTTTTAAAAAATTTTTTTTTTCGTTTATATTGTTGTTATGTAGCTGCAATTCGACACGGATCTTGAAGCTCTATGTCGAGGTCCAGTGGTTATACTTCCGTTTAAACTTTTACACTTGTTGATTTAAAAAAAAAAAAAAAATATTTATTTTATTTTAAAAAACAATTTAAAATTCATAAACAGGTACTTGGTTGATTAATGTTGTCAACTTTTATAATATAATCAGTTAAAATAAATAAATTTTCATTTCTTGTTTTTGACTTGTTTTAAATATAAATTTTTACTTAAATTATTTTTAATTTTTTTTTTATTCTATGAATATTTTCATGTAGTTTTATGATTATAAAATTTAAATTAAATTAAATTATTTATTTAAGTCGAATATTTAATGCGCCATTTGGCTGTAAATAAAGGTAAAAAAAAAAAGAGTTAATAAATAAATTATTGTAGGTAAATATTTAAATGAAACATATAAAAAAATATATACAAACATTTTATGATATCAATGAGATGAACAATAGAGCAAGACCATGATTCGCCTAGGCAAGTTATCGTTTTATATATTTACCTCGTGGGAATACATCGACCTCTGTCTGGTACAACAAATGTTCGTGATATCGTTGGATGGATTATACCACGAAACAAATAATAAAATTCTTACTGTTGAATTTTTGCGCAATCTGGACCGATATACACAACTTCACTAGGTAAATTCATCTCAGTGTCTTGTATACATTCAACGAGAATTCAATGTATAAATTATTTCCCGGATCCTCTTTGACTTGTCACAATCTAAATGTTGTAATTTATATTAATTAAAAAAAAATCATCATTTTCTATAGCGAGAGATTTGTATTTTTTAAAAATGGTAATTAAAAAATTTTAAATGTTCAAAGTTATTTCCGGAATCCAAAGAGATGCAAAAATAAAATTTCAACTATTACAAGAAAATTTTATTTAATGAAAGTAATTTTATAGCATAAAAGATCTCATGAATAAAATTATTTCTTTTCAAAATATCTATGTACATTTTAGTTTAATGAGACACCTTGCTTGCACACACCCTATTTATTTATAAAAAAAAAAAAAATTAAACAAGTATATAAACACAAAAGAAGTGAATACCAATAAATGATTTAAAAATATGATGAAAATAGCAACAATATAAAGACGTATAGAAAAACATTAAATAAATAAAAAGGTCAACATTTATGAAGTCTCAAGTTCCCACGTGGTAAAGTGATGCTTTAAAAAAATATTTAAATGACGTCTTAGTTTAGTTATTTTTTGATATTGAAAAATAAGAAAATTTGAAGAAAAATTTAACGAGTTAATAACGGTTGTTATCTATGATTTAATCTAAACCAATCTAAAACAATCCAGACTTGTTAACAAGAATAACTGTTATAATTAGATTTTTAAAAACTTTAGTCAAATTAAACTAAGTCACTGTATAATTATTATTAAAAAAAAAAAAAAAACTAAATTTTATTATAGAAAGTTAAATCGTAAAATTATATTAGGGTAATTGGAACTATGAGTATTTTGGTTTTCGTAATCCAAAATGGAAAACTATGAGAATTAACTTTGACAATGTTTTGTTTACTTTTTGTTGGATAATAATACACGTGTTGAACAACTGGCTGCTTTTTTTTTTCTTCTACAAACAAATCAAATATGTCGTGGGAGAAGTTTATGGCTAATGAGCATCTTTACAAACAATAGTTTTTGTTTTTTTTCATTCTTATTTATTGAAGAAAATAATAATAATAATAATAAGTTACTTTTCTTTTCAATTTATTATTAAAAATGAAATGAAGCAATAGTTTTTTTTCTTTGAATTCAGTGATTTTTTATGAATAAGCGATTTGACCCTCTAAATTTTGACAAAATATATTTTTATGGTTTTAATTTATAATAAACATCCCGCATGTTACATGTGGGTATAGAATTGTTAATTTTTATAAATTGATTTTAGTTTATTTTTATTTAAAATATTTCTCTTGTCATACTAAAAAAATGATTTAAATTGTCAATTGCATCCACAAAATGATGCATACAGAATAAATATTTTACATACAAATAAATTAATCTATTTAATTTTTAAAAATATATTTATTTAAGATAAATGAAAATTTAATTAACAAAAAATAAAATAAATTATTTGAAATTAAGCTACAAGGTTAATTGTTTATTTGATGAAAAATATGAAAATTATTTTTTTTTAAATATTAATTTATTTGTGGTTAATAAATTTTATTTAAAATTATAAAAATAAATTTCAAAAATTTATATACTTGAATTTTGACTTTTTTTTTCTATAATAATTTCAAAAAATTTTCATACTACATTTTATTAAATAAATAATAAATATTAAATTTATTTTTTCAATTTTTTTATGTAATAATAATTACAAATAATCATTTATTTACTTTAAATATTTAATTTATTTTTCATACAAATAAATATTTATTTCTTTAAAAAAAAAAAAAACAATGAAACTATTCAAATAAATGATTTATTTTTTTCAAATATATTTTTCATTTGATTCAAATATTTAATTTATTTTATACAAATTAATATTGATTTTATTATAAAATCTTACAATATTTATTAATCCCAAATTAGTTTATTCTATGTAAATTTATCCAAATATGGAAAATTTATTTTATTCAAATAAATTAAATTTTTTGAATATGTTTCATAATGCTCTTTGCGTTGCGATTTTGAATATAATTTTACCATGTTGGTTTGCATACCATTCGATCGATACCCAAAGTATTTTCTGAACCATGTTCACATGTTAAATTAGTTTAACATACCAATCTTTTTTTCAGTAGCTATTGATAAAGTTTGTACTACATTTATACTTGACTGATTTCAAAATGAAATTGAGATATTCTGACCAAATTTATATGTATATGTTTGAATGAAATTACATTAAATTTGATTCATTGAACATGACGTTTTCGTAAACACAAAGTGAAAGGGCATATACTTTTTTTATTATATTCAAAGTTTTTTCTTTATATATTTCAAGTTCTTCTCATTTTATTTTCGTTGTTTTATTTTACCTTTTTTTTTAGAAATATAATTATAAAAATATTGTTAACTTAAAAACTTAAAACTCATAAGATTTTATCATCCAAGTAAATTCCTTAGTACACTAATAAACTGTTAAATCTTTTCTTTTTTAAAAAAACTTTTTAACTTTTTATAATAAGTGTCACTGTGTTATCCTTTTTTTTTTTTTTCTCACGTGACAAAATGTGTTGTTGCCCGAATAATAATTATGAGAAATAATTTATCAACAAAGCTTTCTACAATTTTAGAGCAACTCCCTGTTGATTTTTTAATTTTTTTCCCACATTGTTTCATCATCACAATGAATACAAATATATTTATAAATAAAAAAATAAAATTATGATTAAAACTTTTTAATAACTAGCATGAAGTAATGAACTAATTTTGTAATTTTATATTAAATATATTTTTTTTCATTAAAAATACAAAACGTATATATAAATATTAATTTTCTCGATGACTTTTTTTTTATAAATACAATATTTATATTTTAAAAATAATAATCATCTTAAAGTTATTGAAAATATTTACAAAAAATAATAAACATATAGTATGTGAGAAGCATATTTGTATTTTTTCTATTTTTTGCCAATGAAAAACTAGTGATTTCACTTTAAATTCCAGATAAAGAAAAATTAATTTTTCTAGGATGGAAGAAGAAGTGTACAGCATGATCCAAGGTTTCAACATTCATAATAAAATATCACGTTATTTTTTTATTATGAAATTTTAATATTATTTTTTGCATAAAACCTCAGAGTTCTTAGTGTTAATAATAAAAATATTTTGCAGTATCATTTCTATTTTAAATATAAACTCAATTAAATATAAAAAATATTGAAAAAATTTTTCTGAAAAAAAGAGGTTTTTTATATATTTAACAATAAAATATTAATTAATATTTAATATATTTATAATCATTAATTAATTTTGACTGTTTTTAACAAGAAATAATTCTATAAATTTCGTAAAAATTAATTGAACAAAATTTTCTTGGGAGATAACAAAATAATATATACAAAATACAACAACATTTTCTCTGGTAAAATAACATTTTATCTCATCGATTGATCTGTATAGTTTTTTGTTATCTACAGTCTTGTTGATATCAAAAAAAAAATGTGGCAAAGTGCCATAGACAGTTTCACTCTTGTTGATGTTAAACAAAAAAAAAAAAATTTGTAATCGATTAGACGCATGGCGATGCGCAAAAGATTTTTTGTAAACTCCAATCTTGACAGAAAAAAATAGAAAAAGTAAATTTTATTTATCGTTAAACACCCTTGATTGACAATTGAAAAATTGAAATAAAAAAATCAATTTGTTGTCATTGATAATAAGTATTGAAAATAAATTTTTTTATAAATTTCAAGACTGAAAGTTGTTGACAAATTTATAAATTTATATTTTGTGATTTATTCAGTGATTTTATGTACATCATCTGGTTTAATACAATAGCGTCAAATTACGTAGAATTATTAATCTAGAAAGTTAATGCACTGTAATATAAAAGGGAAAAAACAAGTAGCGTGAATTGATGCACTGATGATTGAATGACAACATGTAATTGGTAATGGTATACTAAAGCGTCAGCTGTAAAATGTTGAAAGCGACCGAGTTACTACTTAAACTATTCATATTTATTATTAACTGTATAATAAAATATATATATTTATTTAATATATAAAATTTTCTAGATAATACAATAAATTTTCATTGTAAAATTTGTAATCATATGACTGCTCGTTTAATAATAATCCAAAGAAAGTAATTTTGTTATTTTTTAGTTCTTGATGTATTAATTCAAAAATCATTGATTAATTAATTTTATATTGATTAAAATATTCAATAAATTATTTTTAAAAATTGATCATTCAATAGAGTATGAAAAAACGTACGAAAAAAAAATTTCTTTTTATATAAAAACGTAGTGAAATATTTTAAATAACAATTGAAAAATCCAATTTTCGCGGTTTTTTTTTTCTTCCAATATTGAAATAACATTGACATAAATAAAACAACAGTTTTATTTATTTATTTTTTTTTTTCTTGGCAAATCAGCACCGGAAGATTAGCATAAAAAAATTTGTAATTAAAAAGTTATTATATTTTCACTTCAATCTGCTAATTTGAACAAATAATTTTCGATATTCTAAATCTACTTATATTCATCGAGCTTTTATGCGAAGTTGATTACTTCGAACAATTTATTCATTTGACATATTTAATTTATTGAAAGCTGCTTATGACTATACTGAATTAAAATAAATAAATATTATTAGTTTTAATATAGCTAATCAATAATTATAAATTGTGACAGAAGACAACAAAAATACTATATAAAACGGTTATCTTTATGCAAACCTGACAAACCACGAAATAAATTTTTTTGTGCGGTTGACATCGTAACATTATACTTCTTTACTTGGCTAGTACTAAATGTGATGTAACATGTAACGCAATGCAGCCTTATATTCGAAAAAAAAAAAATAAAATAAATAATTATTTTCTTTTATTTTTTGCGATCGTAATCAGAAAAATCTGTAAAATAATTATTCATTCGTTTTTTTTTTTTTTTCTATTATTTTCTTAGAAAGAAGCTTTGATTCAGTGAACAAGAAAAACAAAAAAAACTTTCTTAAAAATATTTTTTTATAATTTTATTTTTATTTTATAAAAAGCTTCTGGGTAATTATTATTTTCATAATGATATCTAGAATATTTAAGTGCACTTTTTTTAAATAATTAATTTAATTGAAATTTTTCAGTATTAGTAGCATTTTTTTTTTTTTAATAAACAATATTAAATATCCTGTGAATGAATAAACAATTTATTAATGTTTTTTAAAAGCTTAGAAATATGCATTTCATGTCAAACAAAATAATTTAATTAAAATAATTATACAAAATGTTTTTTAAAAACTTGAATAATAAAAATATACATTTCGTGTCAAACAAAATAATTTAATTATAATAAAAATTACAAATTTATTTTTAAAACTATGTCATTATATTAATTGATATAATATTCTTTCAAAAGTTTAAATAAAATTTCGAATCATTTGTTTGGCAGTGTTGAAAATTTGTGATCAAAAAGTCTCAGAAGCTTTTTGTTTAAAATCAAATCTTTTATTGAAATTTCAATGAATAGATGTTTTATATTTTCCGATCATTTTATGAAATATCAAAGTGCTAAGTATAAACGTTTCAGTTTATAGAAAATTTAAAATAAATCGAAAATAAAAGCTAAAAAATTTCAACTCAATCCATTCAAAATTTTATAGCTCTCATTTCGAAATCGTTTGGTGAATTAAATTTATTTTTTCTATTTACAAAATTTATCCAGTCGTTTGAATGTCTCTTCCATGGTACTGGTGAAAATCATATCATCAAAATCATGATGACAAGTGTTTGCTTAAATAAACTTCAATATGTAAAGAATTTTTTTCAATATCTTTATCGAAGATATCCTTTGATGCAATCAGTTATCCAAATTCAAGTTTTTTTTCTATAAATTTTCTCATTTTTACATTGCATATATTGTTTTACTTCCTCATTGGAAATTATAGTAAAAATAAAGTTCAACAATGTACATGAGATATAAAAATAATCAAGTGTCATCGTCCTATGGAGTATTAAAAATTTGTGAGAGAGAAAACCGGTTCGCCCGCGCTATCGAGCTCTTGTCACGCATTCAATGTAACATTTCTTTTGCAAGACATAACAAGTTTTAAAAAATTTTTTTTTAATTTGCCCACAACAGAAGCCAATGAACTGAATCAAAAGGGAAATTTGTGGTAATGAAAAAAAAATAAAATAAATATCTAATGAAGCAGTCAATATAATTTTAACAAATTAATTTCTATAATTTACCAATAAACAATAAAAAAAAAAATTACAAACAAAAAAGTTGGAGTAAAATCAATTTGTGTGTTGAGACGTAGTAATGATTTTTCAATTGTTTAGACAGTATATAATGTTAACAAATTATTATAAATATTTATAAATTATTGTTTAAATTAATTGTGCATATGTAATTTAAAATTTTCCGGTTATCCACAAGACAACAACTTTAATTAGATGTATTTTCAAAACATTCAAAGTTAATATATGATTTTTTGATATATGATTACATCACAAAACAAAGATATAATCAAAATAATTTAAGAAAATAAATGCTCAACAGCAGGAGCGGTCTTTAATAGTAGTTTATTATAAAATTTTTTTTTTACTTTGTTTAATCTTTATCTGTACTAATCTGACTTTTAAAAATGTCAAATATGATGCTTTTATTGAGTTGGAATTTCTGATAAACTTTGAAGTTAAAAATACTCATGAATAGCTTACATATTTTCAAAATTTTATTTACATTTTTATTATATATCAATGTCTTTTTGAATTTTGAAATATTTTATTTACAAAGCTTTTGAATTTTGGTATTGATTATTTGCTTTCAAGTTGAATTCTTTAGCCAATTTTCATTGAGTCACAAACAACAATACATAAAACTATTTTGTAATATTTTTTATTTCTTTAATGCTCAATCATCTGTTCATATATTTGAGACGTCTTGACAATTCTAGAGACTATTTTTCTTTATATATTCAATTTATATTCATCATTCTGGTTTATTTTATTTGTTGGAATTTTTAAAAGTCTTTTTGCGTTTTATTTATCAGTATTTATTAATGAATAAATAAACTTTTGTATAAATATTTCATAAAAAAAAATCATAAAATTAATTGAAAGAAAAAAATCTTGACCTTCGTAATGATTAATGTTATGAATATTATTTTTACTATCGATTATAAAAAATTTTAAATAGTATTTTAATTGTTTTGATGGTAAATATTGAAAGAAAAATATTTCCTTGTTTGTTTTTTTTTTGTTGAAATAAATTATGTATGAATATTTTAATAAAAGTCTTAATTTGTAAATTAATAATGACAAAAAAATAAGACAAATAATTCAATTAAATAACAAGAAAAATATTGAAAATATTTTTAAAAATTATATTAAATTCTCTCGAGACAATATTTATATCAGAGAAAAATTATAAAAATGTAATATAATATAGCTTCTATTTTTTTTTTATTAATTTAAAAATTTACAATATAAAAAAGTTCGTTGAAAACTTATGATTATTAAAAAATAGTTAGTTACTTTTCAGTGACCTTGAAAAGTTTCCATTTGAAATGTGCTTTCAAGTTATTTTTGCTGTATAACAAGAGTCAATACATTCGCTTGTTCTTTGGACCGTTATCTCTGCTTGAGGATGGTCGTGAATTTTTTTTTTTCTTATATTCTGTTGCTATGCATGTAGCCAACTTTTATTATAAAAATCTTTTGTAATATTTACTCTTCAAACTGTTTTTAATATTTAAAAAAAACTGAAGAAAATTCCTGGGTTTTTTTTTTCCAGAAAATAAACTTGTTTCGTGGTCGTAATGAAACCTATAATTTTAATTTACTTGATTACTCAATTACTTGGATAAAAATCATCCTATAAATAGACTTCAAAGTTTTTTATTTGAAATCTAAAAAGTCACGACATTGTGTGTCATTCGTGGCAACTATATTATCTATTTTTTTATTACCAATTGCTTCTCAAATGATATGTATATCTTTGAACTTTGAAAACCACAAAAATGGCAAATTTTCTAGCTCAGATGTTTCTGCCACATTACCAGTTCCATTACTAGCGTTAAGTATAACTAAACTTTGCCGAAAGTGTGCACACAAAGAACCACAAGTATCGGTAAACTGTAATTTACTTTTAATTATAACTGCTTGGTGTATTACATCACGTGAATAAATAGCTTATAAAGTTTTTCTAATCATCAATTTATATTAATTTATATGACGCTGTAAAAAAAATATATATATACGTGCTTATAATTATTATTTTATTAACATAATTATATTTAAATATACCTAAAGTTATATATGAAAATTGAAAAATTATAATATTAGCTTAGTATCGAAATTAATTAGTTTTAAATTACGACTACCTTGGCATTCGTTTTCAATTTTAAGAGGCTCTATTTACTCTTGTGTGTATAAGTAGATCAATAGTCTTACTAAATTATCGATTGAATTTTTTTATTGACGGAAAAGTTATCAAAATTTTGAAACACTTAATTAACTACTAAAATCGAAAAAAAAAAATTCGATAATTAAAATATTTATATGATTTATAAATTTTCTTTTTTTTGATAAATTCATAACCAAAGTTTTTTAATTAAAAACACTTGTTAAATTAATTTTATAATTATTTTTTTTTTTTCGATTATTTCAATTGCCTTTTTATTTTCTTTTTAGTTATTGTGAATTTTCGTTTCAGGTTGTACATGGAGTTCATATTGAGCCATTTCATCAAATTCGAAAACGAAGTATTAATCAACCTTTAAGAATTTTACTGTCTTATGATGATAGTGTTTATCGGTAAGTCAAAAATTAACTAAAAAAAATAAAAATAATTGGAATTAAACCTCAAAACATTTAGGATTATTATATTTAGATGATGTTTTAAATATTAGAAGCATAATTTTATAAAATTTTTGCTTAGAAATATTTTTTTTTCGACAAATATGACCTGAAAAATTTCGAATTTTGACTACAGGTTATGCGAATATATAAAATAAAAATAATTGAAATTAAATTTTTAAACTTTTAGAATAATTATAGTAAGGTATTGTCTAAATACTAGAAGTATAATTTCAAGGAATTTTCATTTAGAAATATTTTTTTTAGGAATGATGATTTTTGGCAAAAAGTACAGAATTTCAAAAAAATATAAAATTGAAAAAAAATTAAAAATAATTTAAACTAAAATCTACAAATTTTAGGATAATTATATTTAGATGTTGTTTAAATGTTAAAAGCATAATTTCATGAAATTTTTATTTAGAAATATTTTTTTTAACAAATATAAGCTGCAGCGAAAATTCCCCAGTTTTGTCTACAGGTCAGGAAAAATATAAAATCGAAAAAAAAAATAAAAATAATTGAAATTAAAACCTAAAAATTTTAGGATGACTATATTTCGTTGTTGTTTAAATATTAAAAGCATAATTTCATGAGTTTTTTGTTTGGAAATATTTTTTAACAAATATAAGCTGCAGAGAAAAGTCACGAAAAATATAAAATCGAAAAGAAAATAAAAATAGTTGAAATTAAAACTTAAAACTTTTAGAATGATTATATTTCGTTGTTTTTTAAATACTAGAAGAATAAATACATGAAATTTTTATTTATAAATATATTGACATCGGGAAAAAAATACAAAAAATTGCAGAACCGAAAAAAAAATGAAAATAACTGAAATTAAATTTTTAAACTTTCAGGACAATAAATTATATTTCGCTGTATTTTAAACTTGCCTATTACTTTTAAAAAATTATTTATTTTATTTATGATATTTCGAAAAAGATTTATAGATTGTGAATAATGCATTTAATTTATTTATAAATAAAATTGTCATTTATAAAATACTTAAAGTGTAAAACTTTAAAATGCAAAGGATTAGAGTTTGGAATTTTCTCTGGTGTTATAGTCTACTCAAGTATTTTGAATTGTCGTGTAAAATACAGATGTTACAGCATTGAATTTTCAAAATATGTCAAAACTCATATAAAGTTTCAACATTTCCACTGACATTTATATCAAAAAATTTGACAGCATTGTAAATGTTTTGCTAAATATATATTTTATGTCATTTCAATTGCAAAAATAGAACAAAACCAAAAACTTCAATTTAAATATTCAACTATTGTTGGTAAATGTCAAATAAAAAAAACTAAATTCCCTTTTGGTCTTAGTTTTATATTTTTTTTATTCATTATGAACTTTATTGCTTCAAACTTTTTGAATTTTCTATATCCACTTTTTTTTATATTATCCTGTTTTTAATTTATGAAGCAATCATTATGAGATCGATGTTGAAACTCTTACCATGTTCAATCACTTTATGAGATAATCCACTACAACTTCTCGTGAAAAAAAAAAAAAAAAATTAAAGTAGAAAGACCTATTTACCCATAAATGTACAGGAGAAATTTATATTGAAAATTTCTCTTTAATTCATGGCTAGATGACGTTGATAATTTATTTATTTATTTTTTTTCATTGACTGTGATATCAGTTTTATTAAAAAAAATATTTAAATTATTGATTTTATTCTGTCAATTATTATTATTTGATAAAGTTTAAGCTTATTTATCTTTTTAAACATTTATTTATAATAAATAAAACTTTTTATCGTGAAATATGGCTGCAATATTTCAAACAAAAATGTGCAATTTTGTTGCTCGTTGACATTATTTTCTAAGAAAACAAATATTTACATTTTAAAATTAAAAATAAATAGAGTGAAACTGAGGTAAAATGATATTAATAATAAAATAAAATTATCATTAGGCACACTGACAACAAAATAAAATATATATATCAACACTGAAACTTTGACATTCAAGTGTAAATAATATGAGTTATTTTTTCTCTTGTTTAACTAATTTATAATTTCTACTGAACAAGTAGATACACCCAGGTAAATTATAGCCAATTTAGTGTGTGAGAAAATATTATGAATCAGTATGAATAAAAAAATTTAAAGACTATATATATATATAGTACAATTAAATTCTCATGATATTCAACTTGACTTTTGATGCCAAGCACATAAGCTATACATTACTTTCACCCAACGCAAATATACGTGGGTAGATTCTATTTTAAAAAAATAATATTAAAAGCAAAAGGGGCGGTAATAAAAAAAATATAATAATTGACAAATTTAAACATCGTTTGCAAAATATATAATTTTTTTTAAAAGATAACATTTTTTTTTTTCCTTTGAAAATTTATATAAAAATTATTTATAAATTTATTATAATGAAATAAATTTAATTAATTTTTGTTATTCTTTTAAATTAATTTTAAAATTTCTTTAGCAATTTATTTTATTATTAAATTATTGATTATTTATTTTAAAATAAATTTAACAAAAACAAATTAAAATTACAGCTAACTTTTAGATGTATTTTAAAAATTTTTCGTTTAAAAAATACAAAAATATTATTATAAACAAATATACGAATGTAATACAAGTTTCTTATTTTATCTCGACTGTTTTAATAAGTTTTCTTTAAAACTTCATAACTTTATAAGAAATCATAAGTTCCCAGAATCTTTTTATGCATATTAAAAAGAAAAAAGAGATTCTATATAGATAATAGAAGTTGAAAATAAAGATGTATAAAACTGTCAAGTACAAGAAAGTTAAATTCTGGAAAATTATAATACACACTAAATTATAACACATGCCTGCATGACAAATTTTTAACAGAACTTTTTGTTATTATTTAAATATAAAAATAAACTTTAATTTAATTAATTAGTAGCTTAAATTATTTTTTTTTTTAAGTATATTTTAGGTGCTATAATTGATTAAAGTCAAATCGAGTTGTTATCATTTTTAGATTTTTTTTTGTGTTATAATTTTTGTCTCAATATTATTCGACAAACATAACAAAACGTGTCGAATTTTAAAAAACAAAATAGATATTATATCAAAACGTGTACAGAATTTTATACTGTTGATTTGATTTCCATTATCAAAATTATTTTTTTATTTATTATTTGTATATTCACATATTTATTTGCTATTTGTAAAGATTGTGAATAAACAACTATTTTTCATTCAAAAATACAGTTTTTTATTATTTGAACGTTTGATACTACATAAATATGCACATTGAAAATTCATAATATAAAAACTTCAATATATTATTTCAATTTTAAAGAAAAATATTTATATACTTTTCAATTGAGAGTGTTTTTTTTTTATTAATTCTTAGGGTTTCAAATATATTTTATTTTTATTATTCAATGCCGGCATTGTCGTCTGTGTTGCCATCAATAAATTTAATAAATTCGTTTTCAATGTTTAGTGTTGGTGCGTCAACAATTGATGAAGCTTCAAATAATTGAGTCTTGTTATAACTTGAACATACACCAAACTTTGACAATATATCAATGATTCTTTTTGAGCCAGTTTTTTTATGAATAAATGTCGATAAAGCTAACTGTAAATGCGATATAAATGATCTTGGTCGTACTGCTGATATAATTGAATGTGCAATGCTTTGAATTTTAAGAGAGCCCCGATTAATTTCTTCGCTGGTTGAAAATAATTTTTCTAAAAAAAATGACAGTGTTCTAGGAATATCTTTCTGCACCGAGTCAAGAAATTTATTCGGTGATTTGTACGAATCCATGTCATACTTCTGGTCTTTTATTTCTTTACGTAATATTTCAGAGGCAACAGATAATATCAATTGTTTTTCGTCATCACCAAGATCTTTATCACCAACCATCCATTTATCACAAGCAGAAGACAAATTTATTCTTTTATAAAAAAATTGTGGAGCACAGCCCATACGATGTAATATATAAATATCATCACCGTACTTTGATTCGAGTCTTCGACACAATGTTCTCAATTCTAGAGAAAAATCTCCCATCAAGTCTTTTATTACTCGCCAAGTTACTGCTTTACCTGGATTATTTTCCAGATGATTACAAACATTTTCAAATGACTCTTGATATTTTTCATCATCATTTTTATCAGGCTCAAAAGTATTTTCAAAACATTTTGAATGATATCTTGCTTTTACAGTTATTAATGAATCTACATTGTCGAGTCTTTTCTTCAAATTTTGATTATTAGGCAGCGTTTTTATCGTAGATAATATTTTGATGTCCATGTACTTGCGGTCTACTAAAAAGCCCGTTTCTGGATTCCATTTTTCACCACAAAATAAACAGTTTTCTTCAAAATTAAAGGGGTCAATGTCAACAGTACTTGATGTACTTGGGCCATCCAAAACAGGTAGCTGTGGTAAGTCATCATTAAATGTTGGAATTCGACATCTCATGTAATTCAACCGACAACCTGCATCAAAAAAATTTTGTTATAATTCAAGAAATCTCATTAAATGTATAATTATAAATTAATTCATGTAAAATTAATATAAAAAATGTTGAAAACTAAAAAAAAAAATTTACTATGGTTCTTGATCTACAAATATTTAATATAATATTTAAAAAAAATTTATTCCAATATAAATAAATAAATTTACAAAATAAAATATATTATTTGTTAATAAAAACAAAAACATGCGTCAAATACAAGCATGGGTCAATGTTTTTTGAATAAGCAGTAGGCACTGATATAAGTTTATGACTCTCACATTATATTTTATATATAAATTAATATAGCTTACTATTGTGTAAATAAAGACTAGTCAATTTAATCCATTTTCTCCATTTATTATCCCTCAGTTTTTCACTTTTTCCAGAGAGTGTATGAATGGCTTTTTTTCCAATTGTTATTAATAATTCTGTTCCACCAGATGAATTTATTTTAGAAGACTCGTTACAAAGCACGCACTTGGGAGCTTCATTTGCATCTACATCCATATTTACACACTATTACGACGTGTATAACAATTCAATAACAAATTAATATTGTTTCTTATTTTATTAAATTCAAAATATAATTAAAATGCATTTAGTATGTATGCCTGAGAGAACTGAGAAACATCAGATTGCGTCAGATCTTAGGTGCCAAATTGTCAACCAACAGGCAACAGCTGACGACCGGCAAGTAGTGATGTTGTTGTACTATTCGGAATATTTCGGGACCATTCGCTATGTGTCGTACTATAGGGATCTGACCTATGGGCGGGGTTTGATCGGTCACACACACATTTATTGTGTAAAAGCTTATCTGTGAGGCAATATGGCGCATTCCAAACGATTTTACTATAGTATGCTATGGTCAACAAACTATACCAAATAAAATTTTCAATGTGATTTCGATCATTTGGAAATAGTTCACTGTGCGCCACCAGATGCCATGGTGAATAGGTCAGAACCCTATTGGGCCTTTTGATATCAAGATTATTCATAGTGAATGTCTTTACTGGTCTTTACGAATAATTGTTGTAAAAAAAAAATATTATCGGTAAATCTTTTTATTTTTTTTTCCACCCTTAACAAATTTTTTAATGGTTTTTTATTACCACCCTTAAATTTCCAACCCCCGATTTTTAAATAAGTCAACTTTTTATTTTTATATATAAAAAATTAATTGTAAAACTTTTTTAATTTAAATTTAAACGGTTTTTTTTTTTTGTATTTTAAAAAGCATGATAATTATGACTCTTGACGAAAATATTTTTCTGTTTCACTCTGAAATTATAGCCAAAGAGAAAATCTAGAAAAAAATATTTTCACGGCCAATAAATTCAAAAATAATTGTCACTATCTAAGCATTATTTTTCAAGCTGTTATTCAATTATCTCAAAAAAAAAATACTATGATAATTTTTCGTCTTAATTTTCTATTAAAAATTAAAAAATAATTAAAAATTTCTCTGATGATATCGCATGTCGTTTATCTTGATTTTTAATATAATAAACTTTATGGCTCCCAGCCTCCGTAAAAATATTATTTAGTCATTTGATGATTATGCTATAAGACTATAAAACTATTTTTTAGTTATTAGAAACTTGTTACATTGTCATCATATAAAAAATTAATTAACAATGTTGTGTTTATGTATGTCAACGAGTGCATGGCTTCATCTTTCCCCATGCATTTTTCTTTGACGTCACATGAATTCCAATGATCAATGCATCTACTGTTAAAATTATATTCCAAAATTAACAAACATGAGATAACTTGAAAGCGCAAGTATATTTATTTTATAAAATTTTTATAAAAGCAACGAAATTGTATGAATATATATCCAACTAATATTCCGATAGATTTTTATCTGGAAAAAAAAAAACTTCAATTAAAGAATAAAAGTCAATTTAAAAGCTATATATAACTTACATAATAAATTTATAATATAAACTATAAATTATAATTAATAAAATAATGATAATAATATTTAAAAACTTAATTATTAATAAGAAAAAAAAATTGTTTTACATTATTGCGATGATAAATTTATTTAACCATTTGTTACAACTTTAGATGGAGCTTAGTTCATATTAAAAATACAACTAAAAATAAAAATTTCATAAGATTATTATTTAAATAATTAAAGCACATTAATACAAATCTATTTTGTAAATATATTTTGTAAATAAAATACACTGATTAATATTGTATCACACCGCGTATCCAACTCGACCACGATAAATAAATTCACAATGTTTGTAAGGCCTTAAGTTTCATAAAGGGCTATCAAAGGATGTGGGATAATAATTTGTTAATTTAAAATAATATAAATAACACTCAAATAAAATCAAAACATTGTAACTTAAATTCTAAATTGTTTTTATTATTTTTTTTAAAGACTTTTGTTGGCACTAAAAATTCAGTCTTTTCAATTTTTCGTAAATAACTTTTAAAATTAAGTATAAAAAATAAATTTCATTAAAATAAATTTTATTCTATAAGTTACATTAAAAAATATCAATTTATTTATATTTTTTTTTCATTTAATTAACATTTTCATAGATTAAAATGATAGAAAAAAATTTTAACAAATATACTTGTTGGAAAAAAATTTAATAAATTGATTATTCTTTTTTTTTTAATAAATAATTTTCACAGTAATGCATTAATATTATTTTGAATATGCTAATGAGTAATAATAATATTTTTAATATCATGTTATATAATCCTGTTTAGAATTATTTGAATTGTGTATATATATTCAATACAAAATATCGATTCACATCGAGAATCTAGAGTACATAAAACAGTTGTTCCTGTTCTGTTGATTAGTCATTGGATAATGTGACATCAGTATATTCAATACCTTAAAATACAAAAAAATTAAATGAATGTAATAGTTGACCTTACTTTCATTTATATTATTCCATTCATTCAAATATAATAACTGTATAGCCATGATTATTTATCCAACATCTTTTGTGATAATCTCTCAACAATAAATCAATGATCATGTTCACTATATCATCATCAATTCATCACCAACACCATTTGCCAATCTAACATTAATATAAACAATAGAAAAAAAAAAAAACATTTCAACATCTATATAGAATAATTTATGTTAAAATAGAAAAAAAAAAAAATTATAAATAATAAAAAACAAAAACATTTTGCCATCGCGTCAACGTGACATAATTTTCCTTGTCCTAGTTTTTAAAAAATAATTTTCTTTTATACCTCACGTAAAATTCGATTATGCATTATGCACATCAATACATTAGTACGTGCTTAGTTTTTTTCTATGTTTTTTCTAACTGGGTATATTCAACTTTGTGCTGCTTGTTAAAAATAAAATGACTAAAAAATTATGGAATTTTTTGTTTAGATTTATGACAAAAACTTGATTACATAGGCTGAAAATTTTTATTTATTTTTAGATAATTTGTTTAATAAATAATTGATAAAAAATATTGATAATTTTGTAAATAAAATATGAATTTAATCTTGTGTTGAATAATTTCAAAAAAAAAATTTAAAACTTGTTTTTTTTATCTCGAAATTTTTAGAATGTTTTTTTATAAATATTTATATAATATTTTTCAACAAAATATATTCAAAAAAATTTTATATATAATGCTTGATAAGTTGGCATTGAGTTGTATGAATCGATGGCAGTATTACAAGAATTTTTTTTTAGATTGTTCAATGAAACATCTGACAGGTTTCATGAAAAATAAAATAAATTATAAATCAATATTTGCAACACACCAATTGACTATCCAGTTTTGTTTTTATTTCTGTTCATAAATAGGTTTACCAACTGGGTGGTTAGTTTGAACAATGTTTGATACAATGAATTTAAATTAACAAGGGTAAATTAATGCACCCACACGTAGTATTATAATAAAAAAAATAAATAAAAAATAAATAGTGAATATTACGTAGATGTTGGCATATCGATTTGAAAAAGAAATTTATTATCTGAACTTTTACCACACCCAAATTAAGTCAAGTAATTAATTAAAATACTACTTGTTATATCAAACTGTTTACTGAATGACATAAATTACTGTATTAAATTTTTGAATCAAAATTTTTTCAAGGTATTATTTTTTTTTATCAATTTAATTACAGTAAATTACATTAAATTTTTTGGGAGCAACTCAAGTCATATTGAGATTAAAAATATGAGATATTTAAAATTCTAAAAAATCATTGTAAAATTAATCAAGGTGGAGTAATATATTAATTAATAAAACAATTATTGGTTAATTTTTTTTAATAAAACAGTAGACATTTTCATACGACTCGTGGGTTTTTAAAAAATTATCTCACAGTTTTTTGGAGATAATTTGAAGAGGTGTGACTCTTCAAGTTCTTATCATTGAACAAATTGGGCTTGTCCCACATTTTTTTTTGTCATCAAGTATTCTATAAGTCTAATTAATTCATTTCATAATTTTTTGTTCATAATTTTTTGCATTAGAATTTTTTTAAAATCACTCTGGAATCAAAATTTGATGGAACTATTATTATCATAATTAAATCCGTTGTTGTATTTTAGATATTAAATTTCATTTTATAAACAATGAATTATGCGAGTTTATAAACAATAGATTATACTATCATATTTCAACTGTATATAAATAATTAATTACACTCTTGTCAAGTCGGTTTTTGGATTAATACACCACTGCACACTTCCAACACAAAACATTCTAAACTTTTGCTAATTAAAATGAAATTTAGTAAATTATTACTATAACTCTTTATTTATGTTATGAATGAGTAAGTAACATATTCCATCTTCATTATTACCCCGACAAGTGTAAACTTTTTCATGACAAATAATCAATACCATTAAAAAATTATAATAATTAATCAAACTAATTTGTTTCAGATTGGATACCGAAAAATTCGAGTTAATTAATGTAAGTTAATTATAATTTTCTGTCAATATTTTTAATTTGACAAATGTCTTTTTTTAGCCATAAATTATCATCCAACATTCATTAATCAAATTTCTTCAATTTTAGAATACAATTTTACCGGAGGCTGTTCATTTTTGGGAACGAGCACTCATGGTTCGTGAAACGAAAAATACAATACGACTCAATAGGTAAATTATCATTCAATAATTCATCAAAAACTTTCCAAATAACTTTTTTTTTTTTATTCTTCATCAACTAAAAAAGATAAAATAAATATTTTTAAATATTTTAATCGAAAAACTTTTAAAAATTACATCAAACAAATTAATGTAAATTTTTATAACGTCATTAAAAGCAGATAAAAGCTTCACGAAAAAATAATATATAACTTAATTATTACATTTACAAAATAAAATTTAATTATTATACTTTTCAAAGAACTGTAATTCAATTAATTATTAATGGAGAAAATTGTCAATTGTCCTTAATTGGTTTATATAAAACAACATAATGTCTTTATACAAAATTTATTTTTTAGGAAATGTGAAAGTAGTCAAGTTTTTGTAAAAGACCATCATACATATTGCATTGATACATGCCGAACAACAACAATGTGTGGAGAGGTTAATGTGCCTGAAGAACATCTTGATGTGAGTCCAAAAAAAAAAATCTACAAATTAAATTAAAAGAACCCATAATTATTAAATTAATTTGATTGTTTATTTGTGATAAATTTAAGGTATGTCGAACGTGCAATGCAACAGGTCATAATTGTAGAGTTCAAAAAGGCAGTGTTGCTGGTAAAGGAATTGATGGTGCAGATTTTGTATTTTATGTATCAGCATTACAATCAGAAAGATGTCATAATGGTTTAACTGTTGCATATGCTGCACATTGTCAACAAGAATCAGCACTTGATAGACCAATTGCTGGACATGCAAATTTATGTCCTGGTAGTATTAGTACAAAACCACAAGAACTTGAAACATTATTAAGTACAGTTAAACATGAAATACTTCATGCACTTGGTTTTTCAGTAAGTCTTTATGCATTTTATCGTAATGAAAATGGTGAACCAAGAACACCAAGACGTACTGAAACTGGTAAACCACCATTAAATGAAAAATTACAAACACATCAATGGAGTGATGATACTATTAAAACAATTATTAGACCAGAATGGCAGGTACATGGTGGAACAATAAAAAGATCAATGCAAATGATTGTTACACCAAGAGTTAAAGAAGAAGTACGTGCACATTTTTTATGTGATGATTTAGAAGGTGCTGAACTTGAAGATCAAGGTGAAGATGGTACAGCATTAACACACTGGGAAAAAAGAGTTTTTGAAGTAAGTTAATGGTATTGTCTTACTAAAAAATACATTACTTAAAATTATTTATTTATATTTTTTATTTTAGAATGAAGCAATGACTGGTACTCATACACAAAATCCAGTTTATTCAAGAATCACGTTGGCATTGATGGAAGACACTGGCTGGTACAGAGCTAACTATTCAATGGCACAACAACTTGGATGGGGAAGAAAACTTGGCTGTGATTTTGCAATGAAATCATGCAAAGAATGGATTTCAACTAAATTTGGCAACTCAAGGTATAATTTTTATATCTTAAATTAATTTAATTCAATTATTTACTTGATGATAAAATATTTGTCAATCTTTTTTTTTGCTCTCAATTCTCATGAAAAGTGATAAAGATCCCAAGTAAGTAATAAAAAATAATACGAAATTATTAAAGCTATTTTTACAATTAAATAAGTAAATAAATTTGTTTAAAAAATTTCTAATTATTTGATGATTATTATTATATTTTTTAGAACTAAATTTATTCATCCATTTTGCAATAAAGTTAAACAAGATCCACTTAGAACTGAATGCACTGATGATCGTAGTTCTGTGGCACTTTGTAATCTTGTTGAACATTCTCAACCATTACCAAAAACATATCAGGTATAAATTAAATAAATTTGAATAATAAAAAGCACATAATCTCTCATGATATATTTAATAATTATTAATTTTTTTCTTCAAGAACTTTGATTTTATTCCTGATGTTCCAAAAGACAGAGTACAATATTATGGAGGCTCAGTTTCACTGGCTGATTTTTGTCCTTATATTCAAGAATTTACATGGCGAGCTAAAAATATTGTCGTTCGAGGATCACATTGTTTATACGAAGAAAATAATCCACGTAAGTTTGTAGAAATTGAATCAACTTATTCATAGAAATACAATTTTTAATTTATTTTATATTTGATTGTTTATTAAGAACCTGCAAAAAATTTTGCTCTTGAACAATATGGAGCAAAATCAAGATGTTTTGAGCATACAGATCGTATGTGGGAGGAAAGAACTTGCAAACAGGCAAGGCAGTGGCAACATTGGGGCTCAGGATGTTATCAATATTCTTGTAAACATGGAAGATTACATATTATAGTTAGTATAATTATAATATTAAATATATAATTGAATTTTAATTGTTATAATTTAATTTTTGTTATAATATTTTCAAGGTATCAAATTATACGTACACTTGTTATCATGCTGGTCAAGAACTTGCCATTAGAATTATGCAAAATGATTGGTTGCATAAAGGAGCTATAAAATGTCCATCTTGCAAAGACATTTGTCAGGTAAAAAAATTTTTTTTAATTTAATCAAAACATTCTAATTGTTGCAATAAATTTCATTACTTTTTTTACTGTTTTTTTTAAATGTTTTGCTATTAAAATTATTCATCTTTAATGTGGTATTATTGTTGTGATAACATGAAGATAATTATTTTATTTTTTTAGGCTGAATTTCATGCAAGAGGTGAATGGTGCAAACCCAGTGAAGAAGATCCTCCTCCAACAGTTTACCACAGAGATAATTTAATATGTGCAAATGCTCATGTATTCTCATCAAGTTTAATTATTATTTCAATAACAAGTCTCATTATCATCTCAAGATGATTTGCCAATGTCTTAGATTTTTTTGTTTTTAATATTCTTTTATAAATTTGTATCTTTTAGTTAATTTTTTATATCAATTTTTATTTGGCATCAAATTTTATGAGAAATAATTTAAAAGAAAATTTATTTAAATAATAGTTTTGTTTGTGTTCATGAGAGATTTTTTTTTTTTTTTTACACTTATAAGTCACGCGCATTTTTTATTAAAATATTTACAAAATAAATTGTTGCGCAGAAAAGTCATATCGATTTAAAAAAAAAAAAAAAAAAACAAAAAGTGATTGCAATGTTTTAACAAAAAGTATATACTGTAACTAGTTTATTAAAAAAATATTATTAGTAAGAAAAATAGTATGAATTATCCAGTGTAAATAATTTACAATGTTAAAATGACTTGAAAGTTAAAGAATTATTTTAAATTTAAAAATCTTAGAATAATTAAAATATATAATTAATTGTTGTTTTAAATGATAAATTTAATTTTTCGGTTAATCTGCGTACTTTAATGTGTTATTGTTTCAATTGAGATAACAAAAATTTTAAATTATAAATTTTCAAATTTAAACGTAAAGAAATTTGTGTAAATATTCAGCATTTATAGCATTTTAAAATGAATTTTAGATGATATAAAAAATTAAAATGAATATTCCATTTCGTAAAGATTAAAAAAAAAAAAAATACATTCCAGTTTTAAATAATAATTATTAATCAATAATAAAAAGTAAAATTGACTGTACATTTATTATTTGTAAGAATGCTTGTAATTGTAATGCTGACATCTGTAAAACTCATTATTAATTTTAAGTTAAATAATCACTGTAAAGCATAAAAGCTAAAAATTGTTGAAAATGTATCACTTGAGTGATTATTGCTAAAAAAAAAAAAAAAAAGACAAGTGGCAGATGAAAAGATTATTATTGTGAATGTAAAAAAAGTCTGAATGTGTGATTAAAAATAATCTTCTTGTTTTTGGTAGAACGTGCCATTTCTCTACTAGTATTTTATAAAATTGAAAAATTAAAAATATTTATTACTAAACTTAAGAGATTTCAATAAAAAATTTCTTCTATTTAACAAATTAAAAGAGAACATAAAACTGTATACATTATAAAACAAAATTGAGACAAAAATCATAGTTCAATATTTTTAATACATCCTTTTATCAATTTCAATTGGTATCATGATCAAAATATCTTACATACAAATTTTCCCAGTCAAATCATCTTGAAATAAAATATCCTGGTTAATAATTTCCCACAAAAAAAATAAAAACATCATGTAGCTTGTGTTGGTATAAAAAGCCATGAGATATTTAAAATTGAAATGAATAATTATAAAAATAATATACAAGGATAGTTTAACATGTAAACATAATGATGATTATGATGATTTAAAATTTGTCGAAAAATAATTATGACAAGAGTATGATCAGCACGATAAATAAATAAATATTCCATTTAAAAATTTATTTATTTTTTTTTTTTTGCAAATTTACTATTATCCATATATCTTGGATAAATTGAAAATTAATTTATTTAAAAATTAATTAATTAGTCATTGTATTGTAATGACTCGCTGTTATTATTATTTTAAATTTAATTTTTATTAATATTTTCATCTTTTAAATATATTTTATTAAATGTTTATTTATTTTATTTATAATTAATCAAATAATTATCATCATATCTTTGATAAATTTATCTATTTTTCACTTGCTATTTTCGTTCGAGATCCTTTGACTTGGAAAATTTTAATTTAAGATATTTATTCATGTAATTTTTTAGTTGTTAATACTCAATAACAAAAACATTCATATTTTGATGAATCGAAACAAAACATCACAATCGAAATTTATTTATATTTTTATTTTTACATGTAAAGGCGTACTGTCATATTAAATCCAACATGACTAAGTTAATACCATGTCATGAGTAATACTCATTAAGTTCCATAATTAATTTGACATTTGACAATCACTTAAAATATCTCTCTACAATAGCATTTATCTTTTGTTGTCTGGCTCGATGGATAACTATTACCCTACTGTCATTTTACCGTTGAACAAAGCTTACCAACATCAAGAGCTTTCTGAATTTTCCCTCGACAGATAAAATCACTTTCCACAACTCTCTCTCTTTTTTTTTCTTTCTCCTCAATGCTTTTTTATTATTTTAAACATTAAAATTTCACTTCAATCATTTCATTACAATTTTAATTTACTAAATTTAAATCACTCATGCATACTTCTTAATTTATGCCAACAGTTTTCATAATTTTATTCTTTTACAGCTAAATTATAAAAAAAAACTTTTGCACAAGTGTTATTTTACTAAACCCTTTATTTCCACCTCAATTAATTTGAGATAAACCTATATTTGTCCTTTTTATTTTTTATTTTTTTTTCGATTTAATTATTTATTTATATATTTATTTATTTATTTTTACTTCTCCATTTTTTTTTACACACACGCACACAAATACATTTTATAAATTCAAAATAAAATTCAAAATGCCATAGTAAATAATGACAACAAAAAAATATAAAGATAGATAAAATAATAAAACATGTTTTCGCTTGGTTTCTACTACACCTAAAAATTTATAAAACATCCTTTGAATGTATTCTCCATTTTTGCTCCCAGTATTTTATACAGTTAAATTTAATGGAGCGTAACTTTAAGCTGGGTAAAAAAAATATAACAATAATAATAATCCAATAGTATGAAAAAAAATGAGGTAACATGAAAAGTGAAAAAAAAGTAAAAATAAAATAAAAAACGTAAAAAATATTACTCCTAGATTTTTTTTGGCTTACTTTTTTGCAGTTATTTTTTATTTTATTTTATTTTATTTGATTGAAATATAAATGTGCGTTTTCTTTACTAAATTTTATATCTAAATTTTGATTTTTATATTTTGGGGCAGTGTAAGCATTTAACTAAGCACTTAATGATTTAAAAAAAAATTTTGATTAAAGACAATCTTTGATCACGTGGGTATTTTTAATAAATACAAAAAAAAATCCTTCACTAGGATTATTTATTACAAAAACATCATTGATTTTTTCAATCATTGATTTTTTTTTTCAAGAAGCTTTATCGAAATTCATTTTTGACTTCTTGTATACAGCTGAAAATCTTGTATTTAGCTGAAAATTGTGCTTTTTTTTTTATTGTTTATATTCTTGTCATTTTCACCCAAATAAATTTCATATACGTATAAAATAAATATTTGAGATAAATAAAAAATTTATTTAAACAGTTCTCACAACGAAATAAATTAAATATCAAATGAAAAATATATTTGAAAAAAAAAAATCATTTATTTGAATAGTTTCATTGTTTTTTTTTTTTTAACGAAATAAATATTTATTTGTAGAAAAATAAATTAAATATTTAAAATAAATAAATGATTATTTGTAATTATTATTACATAAAAAAATTGAAAAAATAAATTTAATATTTATTATTTATTTAATAAAATGTAGTATGTAAATTTTTTGAAATTATTATAGAAAAAAAAAGTCAAAATTCAAGTATATAAATTTTTGAAATTTATTTTTATAATTTCAAATAAAATTTATTAACCACAAATAAATTAATATTTAAAAAAAAATAATTTTCATATTTTTCATCAAATAAACAATTGAACTTGTAATTTAATATCAAATAATTTATTTTATTTTTTGTTAATTAAATTTTCATTTATCTCAAATAAATATAAAATAAATCAATTTATTTGTATACAGAATAAATTCTTTTCTCTGTGTATTTTTAAGCCAAATGTGTGTGCTTTATAATCATAATAGATTTTAGCTACAATTGGTTAAAATACTATTGAATATTTTTTTCTGATAATTATAATAAACATAATTGTTTTCGCCACCACGCGATACTAACTAGCTTCTTCTGGCGAACTTGCATCTTCCGTTTGCGTGGCGGCATTCCTGACTCACGTCACTGAAATTTCACTATTACAAATGCTATGATTTGATTCCCATGGTAATGGGGGTGGTGTAGTCACTAATGATGGTGTTGAACATCGTGCCATTGAGCAATGATCCATTGAGCATCGATCCATTCCTTAAAAAAAAAAACCATTTAAACAATCAAACAAATATAATTAAATTTCAAAATACTTAATAATAATTTTTTTTCCATATAAAATATCATCAATAACGTATTCTATATATTTTCAAAGCTCAAAATTATAAAACCCATACAAAATTAAGCTATACCACTATTTAAATCAAGTTATCAACTTTAAAAAAAACAACTGATTTTATCGATTTTCTCAAATCACATTGGCGATAATATTTCACCACATTAATAAAGTCAATTATCGACAACATCAGAGTCACTACATGTGTATTAATAAGGAAAAAAAATTATCATTATCGGTCCTAATGATCCATCAATAATGAATTCACCAAAATAATTAATTTTACAAGCCTAAAAATAAAATAAAAAAAAAAAACAAGCTTTAAAATGAACAAAAAATATTTAACAAATAATTGAAAAAATTAATTATTACCTGACAAATCATATCCACCAATGCTACAAACATCAAGACCACCAGTACTCGTTGAACAGCAATTTTTTTTAGGACCAAGTGGTTTTTGTTTGCACAAAATCTGTGAATAAAAAATTTAAATTATTATTTTATTTAAATTATAAAAATAATTGTTATTTTTATATATGGGGCATTCCACGTCACTTCGGACAGTCTGAACCCTGACCCCCTCCGATTTTGGTCCCAATTTTTTTTTCCGTTGTAAACACTACCAATAGCATCCCTGAATTTTTTCAGATTTTTCTGACCATTTTTAACCCCTTAAAAAAATAAAAATACCCCCTTAATATAGAGTAAACTCCAATTTGGACATAATTTAAAATTCTAATTTTTTGAGGGTGAATTCTGTGACCCGAAATAGGAATCGTGTAGAAATTTCAGAGTGGGCATCCTATGGGAACCTTGTTAAATCTGTATCCGCGTTTATTCATTTTTGTAGATTTTAGAAATTTTTTTTTCGTGTAAATTTGAAAATAGTCAAGGAATGATAAAATTTGCATTGTGATTGAATATTATGAGTCAACTGAGAAGCAGATTTTAAGCAGAAAAAAATGACTGATTTACAAAATCGATATCTCGTATGGTTTTCGAGATATCGAACAGCAAAGATTAGTTCTTTTTTTTTCGTTTATCATATATTGACGATTATATTCGTAATAAAAAAACAAAAATTTTATTCGATTATTATAGTTTTTTCTACGTAGAAAACGTTAGTCATGGCAGAAATTTATTATTTTTAATATTTTTTCAGGTATTTATGATTAACAGTAAGAAAAATCGATATTTTTCGATCATTTAAAAATTTTTCTAAAGATAAATAAAACACTACAAAATATTTAAAATAAATATTAGAAATATTCAAAGTCGAGAAATGTTTTTATTTATTATCAATAATTATTGTTATTTAAATTATTATTATCATCAATATTACTGTTATTATGATTTTTTCATTATTATTACAATCACTCAAATTATGGCAACAATATAATTGAATTCTGCAATAAAATCATATTATTTTAAAACATTTGCTGTTTTGAGAAGCAGAAAAACGTTTTCCAGTTATTGAACCATTTTTATTGGGAATCAGGCAGTGCAAACTTTGCAGTGACTGTAACCGTTTTGATTTTTCAAAGCGATTTTCCAAATTTTTTTTTTTTTCATAAAAATCTTGTGATGAAATTTCACAGTAATATCGGGTAGACGATTACCTTCATTAGCCCAATTAAATAATTCTTTAGCATTTGTTATTTGCTCGTCAACACGATGTTGTAAGCTAGCCCTCGCTGCCTCTCTTTTTAAAGTACCACCTACACCATCACATGGACCTTGATTTGATAATCATCTGTGTGATGATAGAGGTTGGTAACATTTTGAAATTTTTAAATTGCTGAGGCATTTCTAATATTTATTTTAAATATTTTGTAGTGTTTTATTTATCTTTAGAAAAATTTTTAAATGATCGAAAAATATCGATTTTTCTTACCGTTAATCATAAATACCTGAAAAAATATTAAAAATAATAAATTTCTGCCATGACTAACGTTTTCTACGTAGAAAAAACTATAATAATCGAATAAAATTTTTGTTTTTTTATTACGAATATAATCGTCAATATATGATAAACGAAAAAAAAAGAACTAATCTTTGCTGTTCGATATCTCGAAAACCATACGAGATATCGATTTTGTAAATCAGTCATTTTTTTCTGCTTAAAATCTGCTTCTCAGTTGACTCATAATATTCAATCACAATGCAAATTTTATCATTCCTTGACTATTTTCAAATTTACACGAAAAAAAAATTTCTAAAATCTACAAAAATGAATAAACGCGGATACAGATTTAACAAGGTTCCCATAGGATGCCCACTCTGAAATTTCTACACGATTCCTATTTCGGGTCACAGAATTCACCCTCAAAAAATTAGAATTTTAAATTATGTCCAAATTGGAGTTTACTCTATATTAAGGGGGTATTTTTATTTTTTTAAGGGGTTAAAAATGGTCAGAAAAATCTGAAAAAATTCAGGGATGCTATTGGTAGTGTTTACAACGGAAAAAAAAATTGGGACCAAAATCGGAGGGGGTCAGGGTTCAGACTGTCCGAAGTGACGTGGAATGCCCCATATATATAAAAAAAAAAGTAAAAATTCATTTTTAAATTATTTTGCTTGTCTGAATGTCCTAGTAAATATATATATATATGTGGTTGTGTCAGGAAACAAGGCGAGCCATGGAGAAACGTTTTTCTTTTCTTGCTCGTAAATCAGTGGGAAAAACGTTGAACCAGTAAAACTATCGGTGAACACAAAATTCACCCACAGGACTTGCAAATATTTTTTTTTTTTTATTTTCTCTTTTATAAATTTATATATGTTTTTGGTGATGGTGCCGACTTGGCGATCTTCCTTATACTTAAAAAAAAAAATAAAAAAAAAAAATAGACAAATGTTCGAGTTTCCAAAGATCTATTTGATATTTTTATAAATTTTTTTTTTTGTATAAGTTACAAAAAGAAGAAAAATAGTAAAAAGAATTTTTTAAAAATTTTTTAACTTGATTTTTTAATTATTTAATGTTTTATTTTGAAAAAAAAATATATATATTAACCTTGGTGTAAATAAGATCTCTTGAAATTCGACGAAAATGATTGTTCAATAACCAGTAGAGAAATGGATTCCAAAAGCTGTTTGATAAAGCTAACCATGTAGCCAGAAAATCGAGAAAAGGAGGTGGCTTACTTCCTGTGCAAGCAACAACGACTTCCTGAATTGTCCATGGTGTCACCATCACAATAAAACCAAGACTCATTGCTGCCATTGTTCTTGATACAGACGTTGACAATCTTCGTTCGTGTACCATCAACTGTGAAAAAAAAATACAAAAAAAATATTCAATAAACTACATCCAACAGGAAATATATACATAAAAATTTTACAAAAGCAAATTCATCAATCTGTCATGATATTTCGTATATAAAAAAAAAAAAAAATCCACATCCAATACGTAATGCTACGATTTACCATAAAAATACATATGCAAACAAAAGTATTTTCAACTTTTTCAAATCACATACAAATCTTATCTCAAGTCTTATATCAATTTTTTTTTTTCCTTTTTATTACGACTTTATTATCTCTTTTATCAAAAAATCTCGAGAATTCATATTTCAAAAAATTATTGGTTAACATAAATCCATTTACAATATAAAATATAAAACTTGAATTGTAAAATTGTCGTTCAATAAAATATCAGTAAAAAAAAAAAATAAAAAATAATTTCAACTGCATAATCGAATAGTTTTAAACTAGCCAGTTTCGAACACTCTAATCACCAACCCCGAAGGCTTTTTATTTTGAATTATATATTTATGTGAAAAAAGAAAAAAGTTTTATTTATTTTTTTTCAAAAATTGGAGCATCAAGTGCCATGGGCAATCACCGATTTTACACAACAAAAATCAGTGGTAAAAAAAAGACGAAATTTGGGAAAAAAAAAATAAATAGCATCAAGTGAAGTGAAACGAGAGAGAGAAAAAAAAATATATATAAAAGATAATGGTCACTGAAAGAGCAGCATAAAAAAAAAAACTAGACATATCAGAGTAGGATTAGAAAAAAAAATCAAATCCCTGCAGTGAAACTAAATGATAAAAAAATCTTTTTTTTGATAGAACACGAACTTTCGTAATCCTTCAACGCGTCAAAGTACTTTTGATAATGGCTTTAAATCCTTTCACCCTTTATCTCAACCTTTTCATAATTGTAACAGCATGAACGTGTTCTGAATACTTAAAAATGTCATTGAGATGTCATTTAGAAAAATTTAAATAATTTATTTTTATTATTTATAAACAATTAATTTAAATAAATATTTTTTTTATAATGTCAAATTTATATATTACATTTGTTTTGTTTTATATAAGACAAAACGAATTTAAATAAAGTAAAAGATAAGTAAAAAAAAAATTAGTTTATATACGTGATTTTTTAAAATTGGAAAAGTAAATTCTTGTCAGGTTTTTTGTACAGTGTTGCATTGGAAATACATTGTACAATAAATTTTTTCATTTATATATTTATTTCAAGCATTGAAGTATATTATATACAGAAATATTAAAAAATAAATAGAAAAATGAGAAATACGTTTGTCACATTACTCAATATGTATTTCTGTCAATGATTTTATTTTTTTTATTTTTCTTTCGGTATTCAGTTGGTATTAGCGAGAATAAAAATGCGAAAAATATGTACATTGAGGATTTACTTTGAATATAAATTGAACAAGAATATAAAAAGAATTTTAAATTTGAAAAAAAAAAAGCTTTTTTATTTTTTGTGTTTTTTACAATAAAATTGATGTTAAATTTGAGTGAAAAAAAAAATGAAATATAAGTAATAGATAAATTTAAAAGAAAAATATTTAAAAAATTAAAATAACTAAGTTGTTAAAAGAATAATAAAAATATTTAAATTTTAAAAAAATTATTTATTATTGTATAAATATTAAAGAATATTAATAAAAAAATTTAACGATAAAGCAATTATTTCCACTTGAAATATTAACAATTTTGTCGACATAAAATAAAATATTAAAATTTATTTTATAAAACTATCAAATATTATTTAAAAAAAATAAAAGTAATTTTTTGTAGATAAAAAATAAAAAATAGGGGATAAAAAAAATGCTGAGTATAACACAAATATATAAGAATATAAAAAAAAAATAATAAATATATTTTAAATATGTTCTCAAGAACAAGTTGGTTGGCTTGTTGGTTTTTTGGATGAGTATGTTAGTGCTTTGTAGATGTAGATAGGAAAATTGTATTGTCCATAAAGTGAAGCTTGGGAAATGGTGATTGCTCTGTTGGCAGGCGTGACGAGGATGCTTTTGTACCATTGTATAGTAAGCTAACTGATAATAATACAATTGAAATCTAAAAGTGGAATGCACTGAATTTTCATGAGCATTTGTCGGTTTTACACTTTGCATTTTTTTTTTTATTTATACAGTATGTATATGGAAATAACTAAGATGAATATTAATACAATTTTAACAAAATATTTATTCAATTTATTCACTTGTTTATATCTATAAAACAAAACAAATTAAAATATTTTTTTTTTAAATAATTTGTTACAGTATTTTTTAAAAAGAAAAATTAATAATTTCGTTTTTTTTTTTCGTTAATTGTTTTTTCAATTGTATTTAAAATCAGTTTATAAGAATGAATTTTTTTTTTTTTTTTTAAATATTAAAGTTCCTGTAAATCATGTTAAATAATCGATTAATAGATAAAATCATCACGACTTTATTTTTTTTTTATTTCTTCTTTCGGTTCTTGGAGGCAATTACCGTCTTGCCATTTAAGATTTTTTTTTTTTTTTTTACATTTTCTCCTTCGTGAATCTGGTTTTATTCCGGATGACTTTTACCACACTTAGAAGACCATTTACAGTACGAAGCGTCAGCTTTCTTTCATCAACCCTCTATTCATTCCGGATGTGGAAATAATGAATTGCACTATGGATTATGATAAAACCCGTTAGAGCTTTTAGCTATATATATTTTTTCCTTTTATCAGTTTATATGACTCGTTGATTTACGATTTTTTAATACACATAATGATTTGAAAATAATATTGATGGTTAATGTTGAATTTAACCAAAAAAAGCACAAAAAAAGCTCAAAAGATATTAAGTATATTAAATATATTTTTATAAGAGATAACATATGGTTAAAATATATTTAATAATAAAAAAATCATGGAGCTTTTGTTGTTAAATTAAAGAATTATTTTTTTTTATTTAGAATAATCTATTTTCGAGATTCTCAAGATTTGATTGTTATAAAAATTCTCCTGTGAAAACGCATCGGTAGATATTTTTTAAATTTTTCAGGCAATTAGAGAGTGCTTTCAACTATTCTCAAAAAAATTTTCATTGTCGGCCAAGCATTATTTTTTTATTTAGAATATTAACTCTATTTTCATAATTTTATACTTTTAAATAGTCCAAGCATTTTTCAAATTTAACTTTATTGATAATTTACTTTTTAAATATTTATTTTATTAACTTGTTTATTTAATTTATCTAATTTTAATAACAATAATTATTTACAATAAAATTAGCTAGAAAATTTTATTTTTATTTTCAATTCTACAGATTTTAAAAATAAAAAAAAATTCAATGAAAAAAATTTATTTGGTTGATTGTGTATCAAAAAGAAGAAAATAAAAAATTACAACATTTTTTTTTTATCCTGTGTATACCGAGGCAGACAAAAGAATTGTTGAACCAACAATTTGAAATAGAATTTTCCTCGCTACGATATTCAACTCGACTATCATACGTCATTTTTTTTAAAATTTATGACAAACAATTTTTTTAAATATTTATAAATATAAAAAGAAAAAATATTTATATATAATAAAATAAAAAAAAATATAATTTGTATATTAAATTTAAATGATAATAGATTTATTAATTCATTTAATTTAATTTTAAAATAAAGTGTAACATGTGGATAAACGAAAGTCGATAAAACATTTAAATTTCAATGTGATATGAAGAACAACTTTTAGCTTTTTAGCCAAATCAACTAGCTGAATTCATACCACCAAGATAATCAAAACTTTTTCAACTATCATAACATCAGTTTAATATTTCCATCTGTTTCTTGATTGAACGTTTATCATAGTTGATTAAACTTAAAATAAATTACAAGTTTTTATTCATATTATTTGAGGGGTTAAAAAAAATGTCCCGATGACATTAATATTGAAATTAATACACTTGACTAACGTAAAATTCTCTCAGGTTATTTTAAAGTGAATATCATAATATATTATGCTTAATACAATAATACAACCTGTAATCAAGACTTTGAAATTTGATATTTTAAACTTTGATACTTGACAAAGTTTCAAAAGATCCTTTCAGTATGTTACTCAAACTTTTAACACATGTAACAAACTTGATTAATTTTCATGTATTTATAAACATAATGTATATCTAAAATTAAATAAATAAATAATAAAAAAAAATATAGTAATTACTTACACGTTCAATATTTCCACTGCTAACAACTTCTGGTGCATTAACACAAACGACTCTTTTTAATCTTAATTTGTTGACATGAAATGCTGATCCATAACAGTACATTAGTACCATTGTTGTTGGAAAATAAAAACAGCAACATGCTAAAATTCTTTTAACACATAACAAAAAGTAAATTTAGAAATATACAGTATATTTTTTTAATGCAATTAACTTTGGTCTTTTATAATTACCTGAATGATGCTCTTGAAAAAAATGGCTCACAAGCAAGAAGACCAGAATTGTTAAAATAATATCCACCACTTGGTAATACGAGCATTCCAAATATAGCCATACTGGCAATCCATGTTGTTGACATTACTGCCATGCAACCCTGTCTCATATAATACTGAAAAAACAATTATCATTTTATAAATAATTTAAATATATATAACAAAATTATTTTTAAATTTTTAATAATGTATTTTTTTTTTTTTTTGAATAAACAAGTGATGTATATGTCACTTGAATAATAAAGCAAAGTACAATTTCATTTAATCGAAAATTGTTCAATTAACAAAACCCAAAACCACAAAATTATTTTGTCACATTTGCACAGCTACCATCATCACCACCGGAGATTCAAATCTCATCCTCAATTACACACAATAATAATTCATCATTTTAATTATAAAATAAAAATATCATATAAATATATATATCTCCCAATCAGAATTTTTTTATTTTAAATGATATAAAATGGTAAAAATTTTATTACTAATCATTTGAATTTTTCTATTTTTTATCATCGAATAATTGTAATTTATACAGATCATTTTTAAGATATGAATTTTTGATTTATTCATTGAGTTATTTATTTTTTTCATTCGAAGATAAATGTCAAATTGAGCTAAGGAAAATTTTTAAATTTCTGTGGTTTAATATTATGCATTGTAATTTGTGTGGTGAATTTAATTGAACAGTTGAATATAAATAACAATGATATTCTTTGAATAATTTAGAAAAAATCATTTGAAAAATAAAAAGAATTATTAAAATGGTTTAATTTGAATGATTAAAAAGTTGATTTTACAATTGAATGACATGAACAATCAATCTTCAATTGTGTTTGAATTAGAGCAGTGTATAATCATGGTATAATGAACGATTCAACCAATCAAAATCAGTCAATAGGAGCATTATAACAAAGCGCGTGAATTTGAAAAATCAATTATTAAGATTTAGTATTTTTATTTTTATTTTTATGATTACATAATGAAGAAAATTTTATTTTAATATTGAAACAAAAAAAAAAAAATGGATAAATAATGAAACAAAATTTCAAAGGGCATTGGTGTAGTCATTTATTTAACAACAAACGCAAAGCTAGAAAATTCTAAAAATTTGTGAATATATAAAGAAAAACCTCCCGAATATTATTCACTATATGGATTTTCAACCGAAACGTTTGTTGTTAAATAAATAAATGCAGTAGCAGTCGCTTATAGTACAGCCAATGGAACGGACGCATATTTTTCTTGTTTTTCATTTATTTATTTAACAACAAACGCAAAGCTAGAAAATTCTAAAAATTTGTGAATATATAAAACAAAACCCCCTTAATATTATGCATATTATGGATTTCCAACCGAAAAGTTAATTGTTGAATAAATAAATACAGAAGGTCAATCATGAATATAGCTCCTTGCAAAATTTAGTAAAAATTTAAAAATGATAGAATAGCAATAAATGTTACTAATCAAATAAAATTTGTCAATCAATCAAATAATAAATATAAAATAAAATAAAATATTAAAAATATTTTCATTGATATAATAAATCAAGTTAAAAATATATATATTTTTATGACACAATTGATCAGACGAGAATTTCCAGATCGATGGAAATAATAGTCTGACATTGAACGACGATAACATTTCGTGTTCAATCCAAGCATGTACGTCAAGTTTTTAGCCATTGAATGGACATCAAAGTGACATTGATATGTAACAATCCCCATGTCTAGTTAACAGTTACAAAATGTCAAACATTTATCTGTCCTGGGGCTTTCAAAATACTCAATAGTCTCTGATCTTTCATGAAAATAAAATAAAGAAAATACAATAAATCAAAAAAACAAATTTAATTTAATTATAAATAAATAGTTATTTTTCCTACTATAATTATTTAATTTGAGTATAATAAATATTTTTATGAAATTTTAATTAGTTGATTTTTTTTATTTGTATTTTTTTTTTCTTGCAGCAATCATTGGATTTTTTCATAAATTAATTTGATCAAATATAATTGTATTTTCGACTTGTCTAATAATTTTTCTGTAACTCGATTAATCAACATTACGCAACGAGGAAAAAATTTTTTTATAAAGACTTGATTTTTGCCTCGATGCAAATTGAATGAAAAGAAAAAAAAAAAAAAAATNNNAAAAAAAAAAAAAAATCATATTAATAAAAATGAAGAAGGTAAATAAAATAAACGAGAAAAAATAAAAATGTGTAAGAAAAATAAGAGAACATTAATGGTAAGATGGGTATAAAAAAATTGAGGCTAGATGATGGGATAAAAACGATGATCATATAAAAATAATGATAAAAGTTGTTGAAGAGTTTCAATCTGGCGGATTTATTGAATTGGATTGCTGAATGAAAGAGGTTCTCATTGTG
>MKYW01000034.1:31101-116032 GCA_015776835.1 Aphidius ervi | reverse complement strand
AAAAAAAAAAAAAAAAAAATACTGGGTTTAGTTTCACGAGTCTTTTATTTTATTTTGGTTTTTTTTACTTTACTGTTAGATTCAATGATTCTTGTCACGTTATATTCTGGATACGGTGCAACTTTCATGCAGTGCTCTTTTAAATTAATCTGGATTTTTTTAATTTCTTTTTTTTATTATTTCTTTACAGGTAAAATAGTAATTTCAATGATACACTAATTTAATTGAAAAAAATTTCAGAGTGATATAGTGATATATATAAATTTGCTGATCCGAAAAATTTAAACTGCATTGGTTTGATAATAAAAAAATATAAACAACGGTATTAAATGAATATATATGAATAATAATGAATTTAATAAAAAAAATTAAATTTATATATGATTCTCGTTTTCCAAATGATTTATTTTAAATCGAAATACAAAAATAACTTTTTTTTCAATGAATAAAACTTGTTGTTTGAAAATAATGAATATATAAATTGTAAAAGGTAATCTGTGATAAAAATAATTATTTTAGTAGATTTTAAAATTGTTAAAACTAATTCTACGAATAATGCATGGCTAAATATCCTGGCCACTGAGTCCTAAATAAATATTTCCGAATCGAAATATAAACATGAAATATACTCACGTGAAAATATCATCAAAACAAAAATAGTGGAAAAATATTCAAGATATATAATAACTATTTTATTAATAATATATAACATGAAATAAATTAAATAAACATTTAATAAAATATATTTAAAAGATGAAAATATTAATAAAAATTAAATTTGAAATAATAATAACAGCAAGTCATTACAATACGATGACTAATTAATTAATTTTTAAATAAATTAATTTTCAATTTATCCAAGATATATGGATAATAGTAAATTTGCAAAAAAAAAAAAATAAATAAATTTTTAAATGGAATATTTATTTATTTATCGTGCTGATCCTACTCTTGTCATAATTATTTTTCGACAAATTTTAAATCATCATAATCATCATTATGTCGACATGTTAAACTATGCTTGTATATTATTTTTATAATTATTCATTTTAATTTTAAATATTTCATGGCTTTTTATACCAACACAAGCTACATGATGTTTATTAATTTTTTTTGGGGTAAATTATTAACCAGGTTATTTTGTTTCAAGATGATGAAGTGACTGGGATATTTATCTTCAAGATGATATTTAATTGTGATACTAGTTTGATGAATATGTTTGATATAAAATCAAAAAAAAAACCTATAAAGATATTTAATCTCTGTATGTTTCTTCATCATATCAGTTTCCAGAACTAACTTTAATAATCCTACACCAATATGTACATAGCTTTCGACCACAGAAACCAACCAAAGCATGCCTCCCACATTCATAACAAACTGAGCCACCTCAACACAAATACAGCAAACCAAACTTGTCATAAAAAATACACAACAGTGAATTCAAATCGTCACACACCCAAATAAAAATATAAAAAAAACTATTCAAAATAAAAGTCATAAAATAATTATAACTCCAACATAACATTAATAATCCCAAAAATAAAAAGCAATACGATTTATAATACATTTCATTTTCAGCTTGAATTTAAAATTAGCTTTTCAAAAAAAAAAAAAAAAAATATTAAAACAATGAAAAAAAAAGCCATCTAAAAATAGACAACGATAGAAAATAAAAATAATCATCATTTTAAAACATAATGGGCCATTACCATTGTGGGAATTCAACACAGCATTTATAATTGAGTGTACTTGAATAATCGCTAAATAAATTTACTTTAAAAAATTTATAAAAAAAAAAAAACGATAAATTACTTGGCTATAAAATAAATAAAAAACAACAACTATTAATATATTTTATCTTTTTCAAATAAACCTCAAGTCCATTGACAGTTATTAAATACCATTTAATAAAATATAAAAATCCAAAAAAATATAATTAAATATGAAACGAAGAAAATGTTATAATAGTGAACATACCTTTTTTGAAGAGTGACGATAATAACGATGAGGATGAAGCATACACACATAACGATCGATTGCCATGCAGACAAGTATTACAGCACTTTGTTGAGTAAGAGCACCACGTAAAAGTGCCTGTGAACATAAAAGACAACGTTGAAAAAATATTACAGTATGAAAATGTCAATTTTAGCAAAAAATACCATCAATTTTCATGATGTTCAACTACTTGAAGTACATGTATATACATCACACTGCAAAAAAGAAAAATAACAAAAAAAAAAAAGAAACTTTTTTTTTCTCTTCAAATAATAATAATAATAATTTTATAAAAAAAATAATATAAAATCTATATTTTTTTATGACTTTTTTAAAAGTTTATTTTGTTGATTTTTATGGGTAAATTTTTTCAGTGTTTGGAATATTTTTTTAGTGTTACGGAAGTATCGTCGTATGTAGAATCACATTGCACATATGTTATACGAAAGGACGACAGCTTGTCCTCCAGTGTAATTTATGCACAATGTAAGTCAATACACCTCGATTCACCCACAAATTCAATGTTTAAACACTGTAATTGTATTTTAAAAAAAAAACAAAATTACCTATAATTTATTGTTAAAAAATATATAAATAAATAATAATATAAATTAAATGAAAAATTTTCTTTTTTATTGTTTAACTTTGTGTAATATAAAAATTTGTATTTCTTTTTTTTTTATTACAAGTACAGAAAGTTGTTGGAAGAGTATAATAAAAGTGAAGAAATAAAAGTTGAATTTTATTTTTTATAAGAAATGGCAAAGGTGGATGTCCATTGATGATATTTTATGTTGTTTTTTTTTTATTTATTTTGATAAATCGGATATGATTTACGAGGATCCTTTCTGGATTATCAGAAATTTTTTATTGGACAATGTCCAAAAACCTTTGGTTACATGGTCATTTCTCGGGTGTGGTTTACTAAAACAAATTTATAGATTTCATGGTAATATTACTTGAGAATTTTTTTAAATTATGTTGTATATATTTTTTTTTTTATAAAATATACTGGCTTTATTATGTATCAAAGAAGCTATACATTTTAGTGTATTTTTTACTTTAAAGCTTGAAGCTTGATTAAATTTTTTTCACGAAGAAAAAATTAATTACAAATTTATTCGAGATTTTTAATATTAATAATACATAAAATAAACATTTTTAAAGATGAATATTCATTAAATTTTTAATAATAATGACAATACGATGATTAATTTATTTATTTATGAAAAAAATTTACTTAAAAATTTGCTGATATTTATTATCATCAAATTTTTTAAACTAAAATTTTTTTAACAAAAAATTATGATAACTCTGTTGGCTATCAATTGATAAATATATTTACTAAATAATCTTGATAAAAATTAAATAAAAAAATGTTTCAATAAATAGTAAAATCATGTTAAATTATTATGTTTTTTTTTAAAATAATTTTATGGGTATATAGAGAGGTCACTTTGCCAGAATATTACTGAAGCATTTTGTCTATGATGCCTTGAATTTGTACATCATCACTCAATCGATTAACGTTAAT
Source organism: Aphidius ervi (assembly GCA_015776835.1). Classification (NCBI taxonomy): domain Eukaryota; kingdom Metazoa; phylum Arthropoda; class Insecta; order Hymenoptera; family Braconidae; genus Aphidius; species Aphidius ervi. The sequence goes on along the minus strand of MKYW01000034.1, from coordinate 112,497 downwards.
TGAGTTAATTGAGTTAATTACCGTTGCTACCTTCCAAGATGACTAAAATATATATATACTAAAACCAACAAATCGTTTATTTTCCAATATTTGAATTTTATTTATTCAACTCTTTTGCTATCCTAAATTTCAGAAATTTATTTTATCTACTAGTATATATATTTCATTAATTAAATTTTCATATGGTGCATTAACAAATTGAAATTTTTATTTTAATTTAAAAATATTATCTCATTGTAGACCAGCATAAAGTTGTGTATTGGCATGAAAAAGTAAAAGAGTCGTTTGAATTTTAATTTAATTTTTTGTCATATTTTTTTAAAGAAAAATTCGATACGATATGCAGCCACATGTGTCAGTGTACAGATGGTGACATTTATCGTTGCTTGGAGACAGCCACCAAAATCCAGTTAGTTAAAGGATGAAAAAAAAAAAATATATATATATGAAAATATGAAGGAAAAAAAAATCAGGGAAATGGAAAGAATGATTCATGAGTTTATAAAAAAAAAAAAATGAATAAATAAGTAAATAAATAAATACTTTATCTTTAATGTCACTGGGCTTCTCGTGGATTTATTAAAATTGAATCAAGTTAATTGTAAAAAAAAAAGAAAAACCTTGACTTTATTACAATGAAAGCAAAAATTTAAATAATTATCTTTGTTAAATTTGTGGCTTGAATTCAGTGCACATGGTTTGATTGAAGCTTTATATATAAATGAGCAAAACGTGCTGAATATGTGTAAATTTCAGATTGCGTACAAGTACGTCAACCACAGTGTTTAATTAGTCGTGCAAATAATTCCCTTGAGCCAAAAGCACACATATCTCTTGTCTCAACAAATTAGGCTTTTCACCTCAAAGCCATTTTCATTATATTAAATTGAACATCAAAAAAAATAATAAAAGTTGACAATTGAATTATTTTTTACTATACATATAATAAATATACGATAAATTTATATTGTTTTTTTTAAAAAAAAAATAGTATTGACAGAGAGTGTGTTAAAAAATTATTGTTTGCAAAATTAAAATTACCTGAATTTGACATACGACTTCACCATAAGGCCAACAACCATAGACTGCTGGCAAAAATCCAAAGGGCGTTACCAATAGACCGATAGCTAAATCGTTGCTGGCTAGACTGGTAAGCAGGTACTTTGGCTATCAAAAATAAATAATAAACAAAAAAATAAAATAAATTTTTATTATTATTATCAATTGTATGATTAAATATCCTGGTCATAATATCCCCTGGTGAGTAAAAAATACTAGCAACGAAATATTTATGAATTTTGAAATTTAAACTTTTTAAGACAGAGAGCTTTTACGTGGGTCAAATAAATAGTAAATATATAAATATTATTCTCAAAATGTATTTAAAAAATATTCAACAGGAACAGAGAAAAAAGTTCAACTTCAAATGAAGAAAAAATGTTTCTTTTTTTTTTTTTTGAACAAATATTTATTTGAGTAAGAAAAATTTTGCCGTATGAAAATATTTTTTTAAAATAATAAAATAATTCTTTAATTGAAAAAAATTATTTTTTTGTTTCAATTAACTTTTTTTTTATTTATTTAGAAATTTTAAATTGAGACAAAACATAATTTTTTTCAATTAAAAAATTATTTTATTATATTAAAGAAACAATGACTTGACTGAAAAAATGATCGAAAAACTTGCCATTTTACCAGCACCACTGGATATGCAAAGACTTTTATTACCAATAAGATTGATAACGAGATAGATGCTTTTCTAATCTAAATTATTTATTTATTAAATGCCCTCAATATTGCTTTAAAGTAAGAAGATGTTGCTTTTAAAAAATTCAAAATATGTTAATAATTAATGAACGTTAAAATAAAAAGATAGTGTTTTTAACGAATCAACATATATTAAATGCATAATGTTCGAAAAACAAAATTAAATAATAAACAATAATTTTTACAAAATTGTTATTACATAATGATCCGGAGAAATTTACCGAAAATACGGAGAACTTTATGATTTTCACATACACTATTGTCGCTTAAAAATCATCGAATTTTCTCCGTTAATTTTTCCGTAACCTACGTACCTAAATACCTCCGTACTTTCCACAAATTTTCCCATCAACGATGCCAATAGCGCCACCGTTATTTAAAATATCCGAGCAATGCAACTAATTACAAATCAACATCGATATTTCTCCAGTAATATAATCTATATCAATCTTCAAAGAATGTATAATTTTTTTATTAAAATATTAACCAGCGTATTTCATTTCTAAATAATTTTCATTCAAGATATTTTAACCATGATATTTAATTAGTTATTAAAGTTAAAAATTATTATTTTTTTATTTACCTGTGCATGTATATATTTACTGTATCTTTGACTATTTATAACACAAATAACAAGTAAATTTAAAAACAATATACCAAGACTTAAAAACAGTATAATTGTTGCACGTATAACTTCACCGACACCTGGTATTGTCCAAAAAAATTTCGTTGAAAAATCAGACCAACAAATACTTTGATTCAATGCAGGTGGCAATAGGGTCGGTGAAACATGATGTTCAAACATCATTTTGAAATATTCGTCATTATTATCCCACCCTTTGTCAATATATCCTCATCTAAAATTAAATTAACTATATTAATTTACATATTTATTTTTAAAAAAACAACACAATTCTTCATATACCTACATATATTTTGTTGAAAAAAAAAATCAAACAGCTTGTTTGCTACCGAGATGTATTTTTTTTTTTTCTTCTTTCATAATTCATCATGTCATTTTGAATAATATAATTCAACAATTCAACATTTTATCTGTGTTTTATCTTGACAATCAAATAATACTCATTAAATTGAATAATTTAAATTTGATTTTTAATTGTTTCACATTGATAAGTGTGATCATTCCATATCTCATTGCTTAGCATCTACAAAAAAGTATCAATTTTTTTAAGTGAACAAAATTATACACATGTTTTGTTACTTTTTTATTATATAAATTATTATTATTATTTTTTACAATCATGTGTTTACTCTGTGGAAATAAAAACTCACCATTGAAGTGACTCGGTGTATGGAAAATTGATGGGATCTATGATGTGACAGCCGACCCGAGTTGCAAATAATGAATAGGTAATGAGATTCCAACTTTATCTCAACATCACCCACTCTTTTTTACGATAAAATAATTAAAATTTCTCGCACATAATAATGATCAGTTTTTTTTTTTTTTTCTTTCTCTTTCATTCACACCTTCAGGCTGAACTATTTTTTTTTTTGTTTCGTTTTCTTTTTTTTTTTTTCCTCTTTTTTATCAACTTTTTCGATTAAGTAATTCCTGCAATTTATTGAAATATCTTGAACGCAGCGAACTTTGATTCTTCTTCACCTGAAATACCAGAATTTTTTTTTTAATTTTAATCAGTACATTATGTATGTTGAAATTTAATTTAAAAATTCGTAATAATTTTTTTTTTTAAAAAAAAAGGAATTATTTATTTTAAAATGTTTGAGAGAGTATATATATATCAATGGCAATTCAAGTTTATGGTTATTACTATTTTTATTATTTTATATAGAATAAAATATTTTACAAAATGAAAATTCAATTTTTACAAGTGTTTTTTATAGAAAGTTTTGAAAAGTATTAGGAGAAATAAAAAATAATAATTGTCGAAAATAAAAAATGATAAATTTTTCAATGGTTATTTATCCAAGTTAAAAATATATTTAGGGTAAAGTTAAGTCCATCATAAAATGAGGATGAATTAAAGATAAGCTCATAATGAATTTAGAAATTTTTTTAATTATTAATTTGCTATTTTTTTAAATTATAAATATTACTTTGATATTTTAAAAAAAAAAGCTCACACTCAGGCTTGATTTAAAGCAATTTCAATAAATATTTTTGTACTTGATTAAATAATTTTTTTTATTATTGTTAATATTATTCACAAGTGTTTTTATTATTGAAAAAAAACTCGATAATTTCTGTTTAAAATTCAGGTAAATAAACATATAAATAAACTAATTTTATAATTAAAAATTCACTCAACAAAACTTTTTTTTATTTCCAAAATTGGAAATAAATTTATAATTATTTATCTACAAAATTAATTGTGTAAAAATAATTAATTAAACGCTAATAATTCCACTGAATTTTCGTTTTTTTTTTAACAATTATTGATTGATTTATCAAATAAAATAAAAAATATAATTTAATAAAATTTGATGGTTTAAAAAATAGACATTTATATAGAAACAATAATAATGAGTAAATAATTAAAATTAGCATTTGAAGTTGATGAAATTAAAGTTGAGATAATGAAGACAGAAAGTTATATATATATTTCTCAAGATTATACAAACAATTCAAGAACGACATTTCAATATCACGAACACAGCAAAAGTTATAAATTGTTGAACATTTCAAATTGTCATAATATAGATAAACATGTTCTCATACATATTTACAAATGTACAAGAAAATTTGTGAGTAGATAATAAATATATATATAAAGATACGAAATTGTACATATTATTTGAAATTCAAGCTTTTGAATAAGACTTATCGGATGATAAGAGAGATGTGTGCAGATTAAATTCACAATAGGTTTATTATGTCATTTTCAGTACAATATATATGTATATTTAAAATAATCATTTTGGTAAATGGATGAAGAGCTGGTTGCAATTGAGCATGTTATACTTTCAAAGTGATTTGGACGCTGTGCCGGATGGCATTTATATGGTCAAATTATTTGGATTTTTCATGAATGTCATGTGGCATATAGAGATAAACTTTAATAGGAAAAATAAACGGCTAAAATGAAGAGTAACAATACTTAATGGAAAAAAAAAGATTTCGAAATTTTAAACGTTTCGAAAACTTACAAGAACCATTAGACTCTAAGCAGTGTGCTTTTTTTTTTTTCTGCTATTATTTTTAATTTAATTTTTTCCTCTTTTCATTTTTAAATGACAAAAGTTACTTAAAAAAAAAATTAAATATATAATATTTTAGTTAAATTATATTTTATTCAAATAATTATTTACAATGAATGAAAATATTTTGTTGAAAATAAAATATATTTGGTATTAAAAAAAAAAAAAATTTTTTTGATTCTTTATTTGAGATTTATAGCCTGTCGTTGACTCTGCATATGAAAAAAAAAGTAGAGAGATAAAAAAATAAAAAAAAATGACAAAGGAAATTGTGAATAAAGCAGGTGAGTTTTTTTNTTTTTTTTTTTTTTTTTTTTTATTTCTGGACGATGAAAATTCTCTGTGACACCGAGGTCATGGCAGTAAACGAAAGATATAGAAAGCCAGAGCAACGTATGATAGCGTGAAAGTAATGTAGCGAAAAAAAAACTTGCTTAAAAAAATCGATGAAAATAAAAATGATAAGAATGAAAAAAAAAAAATGAAATGTGGGTACGAAACGCAAACATAGAGGTCTCATCCATAAAAAAAAAAGAATTTCGTTCATTTGTTTGGGTGGAATTTGACTAGTAAGAAATCTTTTTGTCTGATTTAAAAATTTTCATTTCTTTTTTATTTTTAAATTTATATTTTTTTCTATGAACAAAAAAAAAAAGTTTATTTTTATCTAAACGCAATCGTCTTGTTTTTTATTTTTTTATTTTGTAAATTTTTTTTTTTTGTAGGGCTATTTTGGTTTTTTTACATTACTTTTTGACTTTTGCGACTAGTTCGTCGCCCTCAAAGTCTCATTCGTCGACGTGTATTCCCAAGGGTGACGTTTCACCAGGCGACCACCGTCATCTACAGAATTTCTTTTTTACGATCCAATGAAAAGAACTCGATCTCGTCAACGAGAAATATATATATACAAAACTCTTTCACACATCAGAGACTTTTCGATCAACCACATACTAGTCGATTACAACACTATAAAAAAAATATACATAAAAAAAACTAGTTTGCTATCTAAACAGTATAGTAAATTTCCTGGTCAAAGTATCTTGGAGATAGAAATCATCCCCAACAAAAATATCCACTAGCAACTAAAAAATAAATAAATAAAATAAATAAACATTTAATAAAATATATTTAAAAGATGAAAATATTAATAAAAATTAAATTTGAAATAATAATAACAGCGAGTCATTACAATACGATGACTAATTAATTAATTGTTAAATAAATTAATTTTCATTTTATCCAAGATATATGGATAATAGTAAATTTGCAAAAAAAAAAAATAAATAAATTTTTAAATGGAATATTTATTTATTTATCGTGCTGATCCATACTCTTGTCATAATTATTTTTTGACAAATTTTAAATCATCATAATCATCATTATGTCGACATGTTAAACTATGCTTGTATATTATTTTTATAATTATTCATTTTAATTTTAAATATTTCATGGTTTTTTATACCAACACAAGCTACATGATGTTTCTTTATTTTTTTTGGGGGAAATTATTAACAAGAATGCTTTATTTTCTCATTATTTTTTATAATTTATTTCTATTTTAAATACAATAATTGTTGGGTAGATTAAAATTTCGTTCGAGATTGATGTATAGTTTTTTTTTTTTTTAATAATACGTCATGTGACATGTACTAGAAATTTATTTCAGTAAACAACAATCCCACCGAAACGTGTATACACTATGCATATACGAAAAGTAATTCTACGTGGCTTGATATTTTTTACACCATTTCCCAATAAATGTGCAATTTTTATTGAGTAGACTTTACCATTCAATTTCTTACGAAAAAATCCACCCATTTTCTGTTGTATTATATTTTTTTATATTATCCAATTGACTTTTTATATCTGGAATTTTTCAACATTCGAAATTGTAATACAAAAATGTTATTTCATTATTTTTCCAATAACTTGTACAATGAAAAATTTATCTCGAAACACATAAACAGACTTAGCTATTGTCTGTAAAAAATACAAAGCATTGTTTTTTTGTTTTTATCAGCCAATATATTGTGTATTCTTTTCAATTAAATATAAAAGTGGTTAACGAAGAGAAACATTATTGACTTTTTTTTCTTTCTCTTAAAATGTAATTTAAAAAAAAAAAATTATGATCAATAAAATATTAAAAGTTTATTCTAATTTTATTGTAATTTAATGATATATTTATTTGAATTGTATAGAATTATATTCAACACGAATATTTAACAACTTTATTCATAAATTTAAAACTTTTTCTTTGTATATTCACTTTAGTTATTGTAATATCTAAAAAACTTTTTTTTTAGTTACATTTAGCTACTTAAAATTCATATTATTATATGTATTATTATTTTATTTTCTTTTTTATATATAATCAACTTGCTGTACGGGTGGTGAATTTGTTTTATTTGACTTTAACAGCAAATAAGTCTAAAAACTTTACATAGTTAGGTCTTGAAATGTTACTTTGTAAATTTTACATTGTTATTTGACTGACCCGCATAAGAACATCTAAACTTATTATCGTCAAATGCATATTAATTTCCTTTTTTTTTTACAAAAAAATTCATACGATTGTTATTATCTTTCAATAGAAAGAAAAATTACTTTCTTTTTATTTTGAACGATTTTGATATGCCTGAATTTCAATAAAGTTCTTCTTTTCTTTTACAGTGAACAAAAAAAAAAAATTCATAATTAAAAAATAAAATATCTATTCGAAAATTTCTGAAGAAATAAAACAATAACCTTTTTTATTTCAACAATATGTTATTATGAATATCATTTTTTTTGTTTTATCTTTCACCCTTCAGTATATGACAAAATTAAATAAGCTTTAAAATTGAATTTTTCAACTTTATATTGTTTCACTATCTTAATCGATTTTGTAAGCTGTGTTTATCTTATCAAATTTAAATATGAAAATTTTAAATTTATTTTTTTAAATTATGTTAAAAAATAGGGCTTTATAAAACTTTTTAAAAAAAAAATTAAAATAAATACAAGTATCCCGATTAAATATCATGCTTAAAATATCCTAAACTTGATTAACCTTGTCAAACCATTTTCAAAATATAATATCCTGGTTAATACTTTCCCGCAAAAAAAATGAATAAAAACATCATGTAGTTTATCTTGGTATAAAAAGCCCTTAGACATTTAAAATTAAAATGAATAATTATAAAAATAATATACAAGCATAGTTTAACATGTCGACATAATGATGATTATGATGATTTAAAATTTGTCGAAAAATAATTATGACAAGAGTATGGATCAGCACGATAAATAAATAAATATTCCATTTAAAAATTTATTTATTTTTTTTTTTTTGCAAATTTACTATTATCCATATATCTTGGATAAATTGAAAATTAATTTATTTAAAAATTAATTAATTAGTCATCGTATTGTAATGACTCGCTGTTATTATTATTTTAAATTTAATTTTTATTAATATTTTCATCTTTTAAATATATTTTATTAAATGTTTATTTATTTTATTTATTATTAATCAAATAATTATTATTATATCTTTGGTAAACTCGTAATTTATTTATTTTTTCTTTCCTAGTAGATATTTATGTTGAATATTTTATTTTCTTTTAAGCAACCACGATTAAAAAATCCCATTGATATGTACAATCAGTCCGAGAGCTGGTCAATCCTTCATTAAACAAATGTCCGGTTTCCTATATATTTTTTTATCATAAAAAATATATTTTTTTTACTGTTAAACCTGTACTATTATTCTGTCAATGTAACTCCTAATTAAAAACCTTCAATAAACCAGAAAAAAAAAGTATATATATATATACTGAAAAATTTTTATGAATAAAATCCAGAAGGGATATTTACATACAGCAAACAAGCAGTTGAATATTGATAGAACGACGTGACGACGATTTAAAATATCAAACTCTTACTGTAAAATAAACTCAATATTTTTTATATATAACTGATTTTATATACGCGACATTAACTTGGCATAGCTATATTCTTTGTGAGCCAAAAAAAATAAAACATGATTTATGAGTACTGAGTTAGGAGAAATTGAACTAAACATAAAGACAGTCAATAAATATACAACAAGCAACGGTAGTATATTAAAAAGGTATAAAAGAAAAAAACAAAACAAAATTTACCCTTGATAAATATAATACCCATTTGAGGGGAAAATATAAATAAAATAAAATATGAATAATTAAAATAACGTTTATCAATTTTTTGGATAATTAAAGTTTAGTTATTTAAAATATTTTAAAAGGTTTGGGTAAAGGTAAAAAACTTTGAAGCTTGTGTGAAAACTAAATTATAAGAATGAAGCATCAAAACTCTCACGTTGAACTGTCGAGTTATCAAACTAATTTTCATATTAAAAAGTTGATAAAATTTTGTGGGTAAATTTAAAATGCGGTATGAGAAGTGAGAAAAGAAAATGAAGAAAAAAAAAAAAAACAAAGTGACGTAAAAATAAATAAATAAAGAGCACAAAAAAAAAATAAATATTTAATTGTTTATTTGTAATAATATTATAAGTTTTTTTTTTTTGTTTATTTAATACTTCATTTATTTATTTTTACTTTTTTGTTGTTTTATATATATATTATAAAGAGATTTAGAGTTGAAAAAGTTAAGAAAGTTTTTAAGTTTCGTTCCATCTAGTTGACATCGTAAAAGGACGTTGCTCTTATCTCTCTTCACTTTGCCAGATACTTGAACGTTTTACTAACTTTTTGAATTCTGATCTTTACAAGGATAGAAATACTCAAAGCCACTTGGAAAAAAATGTGTAATGTTAAAAATATAATAAAGCTCAATAATCCACTCTAACTGACAAAATTTTTTTTTTACTATTTGAAAATAAATCATATGCATTGACAGAAGAATGTATTCTATATACAAATAAACTTGTTCATTTTATTTCTACAAAAAAAGTTATTGAAGATAAATAAAAATTTAATTAACAAAAATAAAATAAATTATTTGAAATTAAATTACAAGGTTAATTGTATATTTGATGAAAAATATGAAAATTATTTTTTTTTAAATATTAATTTATTTGTAGTTAATAAATTTTATTTGAAATTATAAAAATAAATTTCAAAAATTTATATACTTGAATTTTGACTTTTTTTTTCTATAATAATTTCAAAAAATTTTCATACTACATTTTATTAAATAAATAATAAATATTAAATTTATTTTTTCAATTTTTTTATGTTATAATAATTACAAATAATTATTTATTTACTTTAAATATTTAATTTATTTTTATACAAATAAATATTTATTTCGTTAAGAAAAAAAAAAAAAAATGAAACTATTCAAATAAATGATTTATTTTTTTCAAATATATTTATCATTTGATTCAAATATTTAATTTAATTTATACACAAATTAATTATCATTTTGTTATTATCAATTATTCAACTCAAATAGCTGTTTTCATTTGATTATGTACGTACATTTAATTAATTTGAAAAAAGAATTTTCATTTTGTCATAAAAACAAATAAATACAAATAAACGATTTACCTTTTTCAAATATGTACAAATATAAAATTCATTTCATCCAAATATGCATGTTATAATTCTCTGTCTTTATCCGTTTGAAGATTTCAATTCAATTTTTATAGTTTAAAAAAAAAAAAAAAATCTATATAAAAATCTACATAGAAAAAATTTGTGAAGGTTTATTTTAAAAAAATAACTGATACTATATGTTCATTGAAACAAAGAGTAAATGAATAAAAACCTAGTTATTTTTTTAACGTATACATATAAATAAAAAAACAAAAAAATTGAACATAAAATATTCATGAAAACATTGTCGAAGGGTTGTAATAAAATACGTTGTAAAAATGAGTAAAAAAATATTACAATAATAAAAGTTTTTTAAAAATTTTTTCAACAAAATTTAATTTTAATAAAACTTTGTTATTTTATAAAATAAAACATATTTTCAATTTCAATCAAGTCAACTATTGCGGAAGCTTGAGAGTCCGGAAGTAGTCTAAAACAAATTTTCAATAACCTTCTCAGATTAGAATATATCCAGTCAATTTATTTTAAATTACCACTAAAAAACTCAAATAAATAAATAAATAAAATAAGAAAATCAATAACTAAATAAATAAATAACTAATTTAATTATTTATCAAATAATAATCAATTAAACAAGTTCAATAAATTTTTTTTTATTTGAAAAATCGAGTGAGAAAAATATTTCCTTCTACTTTGCCATGAAATATCCCATACATATTCAATTGCAAATAATTCAAAATCATAAAATAAAGTTTATAAATAAATAAACAAATCAAAAAAATAAAATATATATTATTATTTAAATAATTAATTACCTTTTTCCATAATTTTCCATAAAATAATCGAACTGTCTGACCGATGATTGACCATTATCACTGAATCATTACCCTCCTCAACTTTTCATTCAAAAAAATAACCCAAAAAGCACCAAAAAAATAAAAATAAATAAACAAATAAACAATATAATCCTACGTTTTTTTTTCTCTCGTAAATAATTAAACTTTATTTATTTTTTTTTTCCTTTTTCACACTTTTTTTTTTTTTGTTTTAATTTGTATAAAATTTTTATAAATTATTCATATTAAATTTAAAAAAAAAACAAAAACACTTGATTATTATTTTATCAATAATTGTTCACTTGAAAAACTTCACTATTATTAATTATTATTATTTTTTTTTATTATTATTTATCAAACGTGTTTTCGATTGTGACATCACTTTCAGTAGTTACTAAAAAGATAAATAAAAAAAAAATTCAAATTTATGTTTCTTTGTAAATTAATGTTCTTTATTCAATCAATTATTTATCTATTTATTAATTTATTAATTTAATAATTTATTAATATACTAATTACTCAATAAATAATTTAATTTTTTCATTCATAAATTTTTTTATTTACAAAATTTAAATTTAAAATATAATTATATTTTTTTTTTTTACATTTTTATTTGTTAATATTAATAATTATTATTTTTTTTATTCATGACTATTATTCATACTCATATAAAAAAAAATTTAAGGCGACATAAAAGAACAGTCGCAATGTTACGAAGGCTGACGACGCACTACTTGCCATTTGGTTTCTAGTTTCTACTAGCTGGCGCCCATATTTCCCCTACTTCATTTTCAACCCCCTTAAATTCTCTTTATGTGTCCCGACAGTTATCCTCAACAAACCATATATATCTCTTTACACAACCCATACCAAAAATTTAAAATCAACCTCTTCATCATCTTTCAAACCATTTTTACCATTTTCTGCCTTTTTTTTTTTTTTATTTTATTTTTATACTTACATCTCACCAACTAACCCAGAAAAATTAAAAAAAAATATATATTGAATGAAATAAAATTATCAAGAACAATGTCATGGTTTTTTTCTTTTTTCTAATCATCTATTAAACTTTTTAATAAAGCTTATTAAAAAATTTTAAAAGCTTATATATTAATTTAATATTTAAAAATTATTATTTTAATTAACTTAGTCAAATTTGTGTGACAAAAGTGAAGCTGTAATTTTAAAGCTTGTTGGTGTGAGTGAAAGGGGTTGTTTTGTAATTTCTATAATGGGATTGTTCTAAAATTTGCTGTCATAAACATGGAATATTGTTATATGTATTAAATTAATAAACAATCGACAATAAAATTTAAAAAATATCGTTCTTTTCGTATACAAAAATTTAGCTAAATATTTTTAGTATTAATTTGAGATTTAAAATAAATTCAAAGACTATCTGTTGTATATATTTAGAGTGCCTTTTTAGCTTTTACTATGTAATCGACTAGCCTGACCCTTGATTTATCGACATTCATAAATTTATTATGTCCCGTACGTATTTAATAAGTTTAAAACAATTTTACAAATTTTGTTATAAAATAGTTGGCAAATTTATTTAATCAAAATATTCAACTATAAAACTTGTATGACCATATAATGGAAATATTTCAAATAGATATTGTAAAAATTAGATTACAAGATTTAAAAATAGCCTTGTTAATTTTTTAAAAATTTTTCTTTTTAATTTAAATTCAAATATAAACAACTAAGAAAAATAAAAAACAGCAAAATTTTATAAAATAATAATCGACAAAAAAATACGTAACGTAGAATAAAATTTCATTTGAATTTATTCTATTTTAAAATCATGGAAAAATTAAAAATGTAAATTTTAAAAACCCTCAGAATGTGAATATGACTTTAGCAGATTTTTAAATAAAAATTTCTACTCTAATTACTTTTCAAAAGACAATTCTTTGTCATCGTTTTTTTTTTTTTTTTTAATTAAGATCATCAATGGAAGTTGAGTCGAAATATTATCATCGTTGTACTTGGCTATATTAGTTGAGTATTTATATTGTGTATAAGTACTTATCCTTATAATATTCCAGGTCTTTAATGTACCAAGTTGTGTTTATATATTTCATGCTAATCGCAATTTCTACCACGTGCAGAATACCTTGTACCATGTACCTGCAGCAAATACAAGTATATTAATATATATATACAGAAAATATATAACTTGTTAATTAATTTAACTACCAAATTCAAGACTACGACATTTTGTTACCACTTTATCTTATCGCTATATATGATTTTATCATAATACGTTTTACCAAATGAGATGTGTTTTGCATTAACTCAACAAATTTTATATCATTTAAAAAATATCTAAATACGTACATAGATTCTATGGTAACGCTGTTGGCACTGTATACGGAAAAATTTCCGGAAACATTTATACAGGGTACAGAAAATCTTACGGTAAACATAGGACTGATTGCATTGTGTTTGCAACCCGTAAATGTCTCCGTATTTTCTCATATCGGTGTATTTTTTGTCGGACTTGAGGTAAAATAGTATCAAGAAAAAATAATAAAAAACTTGAATACAGCATTAATTTGTCGAATAAGATAAATCAAAAGTTTTTTGAATAAAAAAAAATTCAGTATATTATACAAACTAAATTTTTTTTTGTTCAGCAAACATGTTTCGTCAAAAATTAGATAAATTGGTTAAACATGTCTGGACAATTTTAAGGAGAGAACTTAATTAACGCCCGTCGTTATCATCAGGCCAAAAATATGGATGATAAGATGACAACAAAATAGTTTCAATGATTCAATAAAAAATATTTATAAATTATTCATTTACCAAATTCAAGTAAGTAATTACAAAACATTATGAAACACGTTGAACAAGGCTTTAACCTTATTCCACCAGTAATTTTTCACTTAACTCAAATTTTTCTTGGAAATTCCAACTCAATAGGATGTTTGGTCATTAGGGATGGTATTATGAGAGTTCTCTACACCATATATCCATATAACTCACAATCACCGTTTCTGAAAAATTTGTGAAAACTGAAAAAAAGTGACTGACGCTATACATATTTCTCATAGTTGAGAAATAATGGCAGCGTTCTTTCGTCAATTTTTTTTTAGCGCATCATGACCACGAATTTGCGCAAAAGCTGAAAAAGCACGTGAGCTCTCAAGTGTTTGTAAGTGTGTGTAACGCACACATATATATTTTGAAAATTTTACTTAGGCTGCGTTCTTTGGCCAGTTTTTTTTCACGCATTCTGACCGCGCAGTTGCGCAGAAGTAAAGGAATCAAGTAAAATTTTTATATTTTTATATGTGTGCGTTACACACACTTACAAACATTTGAAAACTCACGTGCTTTTTTACCTTTGCGCAAATGCGTGGTCATGATGCGCTAAAAAAAAATTGACGAAAGAACGCTGCCTTAATTCCTCTACTTCTGCGCAACTGCGCGGTCAGAATGCGTGAAAAAAAACTGGCCAAAGAACGCAGCCAATAAGATTATACCACTATCTTTGAAATTTCTATTATTTAGTATCAAAACTATCAGATCTACTCTGGCAAAAATGATTTGCCATAAGTAATAAATTATAAAATTTTGAAATTTTTTTTATTCATAAAAAATCTATGATTTTTTTTTCATTTAAAAATTAGTATAAACTTGGAGAAAATGCAGACAAAAGTCAAAAAAAGTGGGAGATAATCGGAATAATTTCTCGCTTTAGTCTGATTTTTTTTGAAATTCTATTTCAGCAATATGCGGAGAAAATCGGAGTACAGTGGAGAAATATGGAGTAATGTGGAAAATTTAGAAGGAATCGGAGCAATGCAGAGAAAATCGGAGAAAAAGTAGAAATTTATCAGATAAAATCGGAGAAGAGCGGAGAAAAAATTTTACCAGGGTTGTTTTTCATAATAATAATTTTATTGTAACTTTGAGACTTTTTGCACAATTCGCAAGTGTTTTTTTTTTTTTCTTTTGAATAAAATGTGAATACGTTCTTTAATAAAATTGTATTAAAAATGTTATTTAAATTTTTATTTACTTATTAATAAGTATAGATATAGATGTAGATAAAGATAAAGATGTTGTTTCTATATAGTTTATCGAACAAATACATATTTAACACAAACGTTTTTTTTTTCAATATTTATTACACGATAAGCACTGAGTTTTTTGTTTTAAAAAGACTAATTTTACGAATTATTTTCGATGTAAATTCTAAAAAAATAATTAATTCGGTCAGTTGAAATATTAAAATATTAAAACTATTTCCAGGAACAAAGATTTGAATGAAAAATTAAACCATTCGATTGAAATAGTTATTAGTATTTCAATCGAATCGTTGAAATATAATTCTAAATCAAATTCATATTTTATTTCGATATTTTCATTCTGGGAATTTTCTGTGCTAATAACATAGCAAATTCCCGGAATCAAAATATCTAAATAAAATATGAACTTGTGAGAAAATAAAAATTATTAAATTTCCCACATAAAAATTCAAATAAAAAAAAAATCAATTTATTCATTCAAAAAAAAAAAAAAATAAGTCAATTTTTAATATTAAAAAAAAATTGTAAAATTTATTAAACTACAGTAAATCGTTATTTCCTAAAAAAAAAAATCAATAAAAAAATATATATAAAATATCAAGAAAAAAAAAAAAGAAAAAAAAAATCTACTTTGACAAAATATTGAAATGGGATTTAAAAGATTGAAACGAGATCATGAAAGTTAATCCTTAGTCGTATTATCCTATCTTTTTCAAGAGATTATAAAAATCTCATTTTCTTCACACCTTCTGTTCACTTGTATAAGACTTCTTAAGATTCTATTCGTCTCGTATCATTTTATATATTCATCGTTATCAGTATTAGAAAGTGAAGCTTCATTAATCATACTACACATAAATTATATATTTATATAATTTTATCTCATGAATATTATTGTATAAATATTCAATTAATTTAAATTAATTAATTTATTACCTGAAAAATAAAATTACATTATTGTATCTGATAAAATTACATATGTATTCATTAAATTACTGATAATAATTATTGTAAATTTATAAATCCCTAATGCCAAAATATTATTTTATTTATCATTTATGTTTATCATTTTAATTTATTATTAATGATGTTATTTTTAAACAATGCCTCTCAAAATATTATTGATTTCCTTTATTAATTTTTCATGGAAAATCATGATGAGTCATCATCATGTCTCATTGGTCAATTAAACTTGTCAGTCACGTGGCTTATTGTGACATTGTCTCTATTTATTTTTCCATTTTAGTGTTGTTTTTCTTTCGTTAATAATATATACTTGAATTTAAATTAAATAAACTTGTCATTAAACTGTGATTAGTGTTAATTATTAATAAAAAAAATTATAAACAATATTCGTAAACTCTAAATACCATCTAAAAAAAACTTCAATTGAATGTCAAAAAAATAAAAACAAATACAACATTATAACCTCAATTTTTTGTTGTCGTTTTTTTTAATAAGGTCTCTGTTAATTGATATAAAAGAAAAAAATAATTTATTTACATCTGTTTATATCCAATATATGGATTCTAAATAATTTTTAAAAAATGGCTTTTAGTCTACGTATAAAAACAACTATTGGACATTTTTTTAATCATAGTTGTTTTAAAAATTTAGAAGAACCATTTGATTCACTTCATTTTCTTTGTCGTACAATTATTGTTTATCATTGTTTGTGTACAATATCATCATTTTTATGATTGGCCCAGTTTTTAAAAAACAATTCACTCAAGAGTTTATAACTGTTGTATGGATTCCATGGAAGCCTTTCAATATAACCAAGGTAAATCTGACTAGTCAGTTTTAACAATACTCACCAAGAGTTCTCAATTCCATTTATTAAAATATTTAACAACAATAACGTGATTTAATATTTGTTTTACTTATGGTTTTTTTTTTTGTTGATAGTTGGTGAAACAATACGTTGTTTTTTTAAAGTAAAAAAGCGATTTGAGGATATAATATTTGTGTGATGTTTGGTGCAAATTATCATTTATGGATTGGACTGTTTTTTTTTGAGTCATCATTATCATCAGCTTCAAATTCATTTGGCTATAATTTATTAATAACTGAAACAAATAAAATTTCTGATAATCAAAATGATAATTATGGTATTTATGATGAAGATTATGATAGTGTTACAAGAAATATTAGTCGACGTAAATTGGATACACCAAGTGAATGGGAGCTAACAAAAAGACATTTAAATTTTCCAAAAAATAAAATTGATAATAATTTTAAAATGGGTAATTTAATTATTGAAAATCAATTATTTAAATTTCAATTTTTACATGATTTTCTTAGATTTATTCAACCGTATAATGTGTCAATTGGTAAGTAAATATTTTTAATTATTTTACATTGAAAAAATTATTTTTTAGTTTAAATTTTATTCTTTTTATTTTCTAGATTTTTTAATTGATATAATTGAAAGACGTGTAACAACTCAAAGGCTGTTATCCGAGGTGATATATTTTTTATGAAAATTTTGTATTCATTAGATTACGTTTAATCTGTATGACGTTGAATTTATATCTTAATTTTACAGTCCATGCATGTGGAGGTTGGATTCATATCACTTTTAGCTGCTTGCTGTATTTTGGCATTTGTTATTCCTGGTACTGAGCTTTGGCTTGCTTGTCGTCCAATCAAAGAAGATTATAAACCGTCACAGCATCCAAGATGTCTGGCATTTATGCTTTCAACACTTGTCTTTATTCTTGGGTGAGTCAACAATTTTTTTTTATCACAAATTTTTGCTCAACAAAGGTCAGTTAAATTATCAACAGTTACAGTTTTCTTAAAGCTTTATTATTTATTTATTTTATAAAATTTATAAATAATTTATAATACAATATTTAAGTAGTTAAAAATAATTTGTTGTTTTTAATTTTTTAATTTACAGCATTGGAATTATTGGATTAATTATTTCCAATGAAGTTACGAAGATTGGAATTGAAAAAATTCCTAATGTTATGAATACTGCAATTCAAGATCTTAATGATTATCATACTGGTACAACTGTTGAAATTCGTGATTGTTTAACAAGAAGTCTTGATGTCGCAAGTGAAGCCATGATGGCTGATCTAGATAGTGAGTTTAATAAGATTTAATTGAATTTAAAAAAAAAAAGAAAGATACAAAACTATAATAACAATAGTTGATTCTCATTTTTTTTTTTTTTATTATTATTTATTGTTTTATTTTTAAATATGTAAAAATGGATTAAATAAAAATTAGTGTAAAAAAACAAATATTTAACAATAACCAATATTACGAAAATTCGTATCTGATGGTTGATAATTAATAGGGTCTCAAGGGTATATAAATTATGACTAGGGAATATCGACGTGATCGGATTTGTAATTAGTTTGTATTGCCTTGATATTTTAAATAATGATAAAGTAGTTTATTATTGTGTTTTATATTAAATCATTTCAATTGACATTAATTCAGAATCCAGTTTAACATGTTGTTTATTTATTAATTAAAACAAAATGATTTTAATTATGTTCAATATAAAATATAGCTTTTGTTGGTATAAAAAGCCATGATATATTTAAAATTAAAATGAATAATTATAAAAATAATATACAAGCATAGTTTAACATGTCAACATAATGATGATTATGATGATTTAAAATTTGTCGAAAAATAATTATGACAAGAGTATGGATCAGCACGATAAATAAATAAATATTCCATTTAAAAATTTATTTATTTTTTTTTTTTTGCAAATTTACTATTATCCATATATCTTGGATAAATTGAAAATTAATTTATTTAAAAATTAATTAATTAGTCATCGTATTGTAATGACTCGCTGTTATTATTATTTTAAATTTAATTTTTATTAATATTTTCATCTTTTAAATATATTTTATTAAATGTTTATTTATTTTATTTATTTAAATAATTATTATCATCATTTTTGATAAATTTGTAACAGGATATTGTTACAAGATAATTTAATAATATAAAATAAAACTAAATAAATTAATACTTTATTTATTAAATTTTTTAGATGTCGAAGAATTGTTGGGCAAGCCAGTTCAACTCGACTTGGCATCAGAAACTGGTTTAGATATCGCCATAGAAAGACTATTCACTGTTGCCAATGGTAAAGAATTTTTTTTCTATATAAAAACATATCATAACAAAGTTTATTTTCATTTCAAATATTAATTTATAACTTTGTAAAAAATCACAAATCAAATATCTTTATCTAATATGTTATTGAGTATATATTCAACCAAAATCTATCGAGTATAAAATTCGTATGAAATTTATCCAAATATTTACATATGTGAATGGTAGTTTTGGCTGGAAGACAACGTTATATATACGTTATTTCATTGAATATACGTAATATATAATTTGAACAGAAACATTAATTTTAATGGTAATCGAAGCTAAACACGGTTTATCGTATTACTCAGAGAAATTTGTAACACCAATGTTCTAATAACCATCTCAGAATAATATATTCATAAATATTCTATTTCAAAAATCACATTTTCCAAATATCTCATACATAAATTACTATTTTAAATACTCATTACTAATGTCATTAGTAATGTCATTACATTAATTTATCTATTCGTAATATTTAAAATATTTATATCAAGAAAAATCTCCGTCAATTTTAATTATAACTTCAAAAATACTCATTAGTAAAGTCATCACATTAATTTATTCATTCGAAATATTTAAAATATTTATATCAAAAAAAATATCTGCCAATTTTAATTATAACTTCAAAAAATTTAAAAATCATTTAAAAATATTATCAGGTAAATTTAAATATTTAAAATTACATGAAAATTATTTTTTGATATAACTAAACTTTCAATATAACATTTTATGATTCAACAGGGCTGATATGAATTCTGTGTATAACTCTGTTCATCTCTTCAAGACCAAAGGAATTTTAGATAAAAAGATAAAAAATAAAAACCAAATTGATCCCTCGGGGGTTTTTGTGAAAATTTCATTTTACATTTTTACATAGATATATATAATTTTTTGTCTCTTTGATCTATGCGTATCATTTTTTTTCACAAGTCATGTGGTTTCAATTTTATAAAAATATTATTATTCATATTCATTTATTGAAAAATATTTAAGCCAATTGATAAATGTACTTCATCATCAATTTTCTGAGATTATTTACTTGTCCTTTTTTGCCTTTTTATTTTTATTATTATTTTTTTTTTGTAGTAAATCTTGTTGTAGTGCAGATACTTTATTGGTAAATTAAATTTTTCAGCAAGTCAAACGCTTTCAAATCGTGCTGAGACTTTACTAAAAGAGGGCGAAAAAGCTCGTGACCTCGGAATAGAATTGAGTCGTGAAATTGATGGACTACGACGTCAACTTGAGTCTGTTGTTGGTGACTGTATAACTCAAGATCGTTCTGTTTGTGCAACTATAAATCCATCTGGTCTTTCAATCACCATCAAATTCGAACAGGTATAATTTTTTATTAGTTTTTTTATCCTGTTTTTTATTAAAAACTATCTTTAAATTTTTCAATTAATTATACTTTTTATGTTTTTTATAAAATAAAAAATACCTTTTTAATAGTTTAATTTATTTAAAAAATTTTTAAACCTTTACTAACAAAAATAATTAATGTCAAAGTTGCTTCAACTATTTGTGGTTTTTCCTAATACTAAAGATAAAATTTTTTAAAATTCCCACAAGTTTTTTATTATTAAAAAAAAAAAAAAANAAAAAAAAAAAAAAAAAAAAATTAAGCGACTGTGAAGACAGTTATAAAAAAACTTGAATAAAAAATCAAATAATTTTTCTAACTTGTTGTTTTTTTATATGAAAAAATTCAATTAAATAAAATAAAAATTTATTATTTTTAAAAATTCAAGTTAGAATAATAAAAATATAAAAATATAAATTAAACGATTTAAAAATTTAATTATTTTTTTCAATTTATATCGACAAGTTGATATAATTAAAAATTGAATGACTCACTTGCACGAATGTTGTCTTTTAAAGGCGAACATCCACTCCAATAAAATACAAAAGAAAAAAAAAAGCTAAATAAATTTTCCTCAGTGTATTAATATTTTTTATTTCGAGATCATATAAATTTTGTAATCCATGAATATAAAAATATATTTACTTGTCAATTAACAATTTTATAAAACCAAAAGAATAAAAAAAATTTTAAAAAAAGCTTCAAGTAGTTCAAGCTACAATTGGTTGAGCCAAAAATGTCGTTAAACAAGAGTCACTCTTGAGATAAATGTAACAAATCCAATTGCTTTTAACCTCCGTCTTTTTTATTTAAAATTTATTTGTACAGTTACTGAGGGACCAACATTTACTACGTCTTCAAAAAATTGCTCGAGATAATTTAACAGAAGCTGGTCGTCAAGCACGTGGTGAATATCACTACGTGCCTCATTACATTTCTCGAAGTACACTTGAATATCGTAATAGTAAGTATTTATTTATCAACAAATAAATACCACTTTATATTTATGAAAAATAAATATTATATATTTACAGTTTATAGTTATAAACAAAGTATTTTTTTAGTTGAGAATTAAATACAACGAGATGTATAATATCCCAAGGGTAAAATTTTTATTTTATCCAGCAGGAAATCCCTCCTCGTCGCAGTGCAGCTCTCGACCTCTAGACAAATAAAATTCTTTTTTTTTTTTTATATATTTTATTTCTAACAAAAATGAGAGAAAAAAAAAAATCAAAAGTTTTTTGTCTAGACAGTCGAAATGATTTCGGATGTTCCTGTTGGTACAACCAAGTTTAAGATAGTACTGATATTTCGTCAAATAAAAATTCTTTTGGTCTTTCGTTAAGTTGAGAAACACGATAAGAAGCCAACTTTGAGTGTCAGAACAACTTTTAAAATAGGTCACAAATGTCTTGGCACAAATGACTAGTGTAAAGGATAAATATCTTTGTTTCACTTCTCATGATGGAGTTCAATGAATTGATTTTGTCATTATGTTGTTGATTTTATTTTTCTTTAACTCTTAACTTTTCATGTTCTAAAAAAAAATAATTTAATTTATAATTTTATACTTTACTTTTATATTTTTTTTCTTCAAGAAGATTAATGTTATTTTAATGAAAAAAAAAAAAAGTGTTCATTTTTATTATCTATTTTATATATTTGTTGATCTTTTATATATAGTTGAATAAATTCAAGTAGTTTTTGATAGAGTATAGTAAGCATAGACATGAATAAACAGAAAAAAAAAAAATTCCAGTAAATTGATTTGATCGATTGATGAAAATACAAAGACGTACTCATGTTTACTTTGTATCATATCCTCAATCTTGTCTTTATTTTATGTCGGGTTTTTGTAATAAATATATAAACTGGCGTCGGTTAATGTAAAATCCATAATACAACTTTTTTTATTCCAAAATAAATACATGGTATTAATTAATGTTTATTTATTTATTTAAGATATTCGAAGAGAAATAAATGCAGCACGTGTAAAAATATTTGAAGAAGCAAGAAGCCTTGAATCAACTAACACCGAGCTCAACAGTCAACTGAATTCCATCAAGAAAATTGCAAATGAAGCTGCACCATATATACAGTTATTTGAAGAAATTAGATGGCTTATTTGCATTGGTAAAATATATATATATTTTCATTCTATCTACTGTATTTTGTAGTACTTTTAAAACTTTCTATTTTTTCACTTTTCAGCAAAGTGGTATTTATATTATAATAAAAATATATTTTAATTTTATTTTAAGGTGCAATTGCTGGCTTAACTTTTATCTGGATATTATTATTTTTTGCTATTATTTGTCAATGTGGATCATCACAAAAAAAAGTTAAATCTACACTTTTATGGTTAGTAAAATTTATATTTAAAAACAAAAAATTAATTGTCAAAATGTCCTAGTTATAAATTAGAAATATTTAATTTAATAATTGTTTTTTTTTTTTATGTTGTTGTAAATAAAAAGTGGAGCTTTTTGGAGCTGTCCAATATCAATTGGTCTGTGTATGGTATTAGCTGGAGCATTAGGTGTATCAAGCCATATGGAAATGTTTGTATGTCGAGCACTTGAAGATCCAAGCTATAAAACACTTGAAGCTGTACTGGAAACAAGAATGTTCTTAGGACAACGTCTCAACGTTCCTCTCAAGGATCTTTTAGAGTAAGTAGAATATATTTTTGATTTACTAAATTCAACTTTATGTACCAATGCATTGTCAAACAAAATTGTAGTTTGGATCATCTGATAGTAAAGTGATGTTTATATTAATTTGCTTATCAAACTTTATTTTATATAATACACTAAAAATTGTAAAAGCATTTTTTATTTGTTTTTTTTTTTTGAAACGTATAGAAAATGCGAACAGAATGAAGGAGTATATCCAGCATTTCCTTTGGGCCAATCATCAAAGCTGGAGCAATTAGCAGACTACTGGAAATGGTCAGGGCTTTCAAAATCTCTTTCAAGTCTAAAAGTAGATTTGAAAGGATTAAAAATATTAACACCGAGCTTGGAGGAAAAATTAGAAAGTATTTTACATGCTTGTGGACCTAATTTAACTGAGCACAGAACATATGTAATTAAAATTAAATATTTTATATATATAAAGGTTTTTTTTTTTGGTCTATTAACTAAAAGTAAGAAGTAAGGATTTTTTGTATTTATTTTTTTAGATTAGAGGATCGATTTTAAATAAAGATTTAGGGGCAATGTCAGAACATGTACATTATGTAGCAAGACAACTGGTGGATAAAAGAACATCTAGAAATCTTCAGGATATTGGTGAATCGATGAAAAATATTTTAGACCGACGAGTGAGACCACTCGTTCAAATTCAAGATAACTTGGTCGATCAACTAACTCGACTGGAATTACAGCTGAGACCATTTCAAGATAATATCAATAAAACATTTATTCACATGAAGAATATACAAAGTCATATTGATAAACAAGGAGATGTCATTGCCGAACTTGTAATTATTTATTTTTTTTTTATACATTAATTTTACTTGTCATTTTGTGTTTTTAAATTGATTTTGTTGGTTTTTTTTTGGTTTAGAGAACAAAATATTATATAGAAACTTTAAATTCATATTTGGATCAATGGCGTACTCATGTACTTACGGAGGTCATTTCAGGACCTGCCAAGTGTCGACCTTTGTGGGACATTGTTAATGGTTTGAGACTTTCAATGTGTCAAGATGTATTAGGACCTTTGGTAAATATATTAAAACAATTAACAAGTTTGCAAAAATATCCTAGACATGTAGCTTGTGTTGATATAAAAAGCCATGAGATATTTAAAATTAAAAATGAATAATTATAAAAATAATATACAAGCATAGTTTAACATGTCGACATAATGATGATTATGATGATTTAAAATTTGTCGAAAAATAATTATGACAAGAGTATGAATCAGCACGATAAATAGATAAATATTCCATTTAAAAATTTATTTATTTTTTTTTTTTTTTGCAAATTTACTATTATCCATATATCTTGGATAAATTGAAAATTAATTTATTTAAAAATTAATTAATTAGTCATCGTATTGTAATGACTCGCTGTTATTATTATTTCAAATTTAATTTTTATTAATATTTTCATCTTTTAAATATATTTTATTAAATGTTTATTTATTTTATTTATTCAAATAATTATTATCATCACCTCTGATAAATTTATAATTAATTCAATTTTTAATTATACTAGTGGATATTTTTTTTTCGAGCTGTCATCATTAGCTGTGATCATTAGTTTTACTTCTTTATATCTCAAGATTTAGTAGAGTCTCTCTTCAATTTTTTTCACTGTAGTCAATAAATTATATCAGAAAAATTAATAAAATAATTATAATAAATTCCACAAAAAAGAATGACATGAAAAACTAAACAAAAATCTTATTTACTTACTATTATTTATTATTAATAAAATAATGTGGATTAAATTGACTTGAAATAATAATTTTTTATAATTTTAGGATGGATTTTGGTTTTTAATATTAATTTCTATCATTATAATGGCAATTACTACACCAATGGCACATATTCTCTCTTCAGTATATCGTAATGATATTGAAAAAACTACAATTTTCACTCCTCCAGGAACGTAAGTTTAAAATATAAAAAAAATTAACTTATTACTCGATAAATTTTAATTTGTATATAAATATTATTATGGATTTATTTTAAAGGGGAAGTCCTGATACGGTTGTCATTGATCGAGACACTTGGCGAACACCCGAGTGAGTATTAATTATAATTTGCAACATAATAAATTTATTTATTTTAGATACATATTATCATGCAATAACTGATTGATTTATTAATTATTAAATTTATAGTCCACCTCCACTTCAAGATGATTGGTAAAATTCAACAAGACAATAAACATTTTAACTTTGTTTTTCAATTAATTTCATAAACATAAAAATAATATCAATTACTAAATTATAGTTATTTATAATTTTCATTTTTTAAGACTGTAAAATTCATATAAAAAAAAATATTATAAAATTATATTTTTAATTTGTTATATTAATGAGACAAAAGCCATTGTACTTGCAACACCAATTGTATTATTCGCAATACACTGATATGTTCCACTGTGTTGTTTAGAAATTCTTGAAAATTGAAGCCAAGAATTTCGCATAAAATTTTCTGGTCCATCGCTTGTATGCACAGCACTTTCATGCTCATCATCTGTAAAAATATTAAAAATTATATTTTAAAATATTTCAAACATCAAAATAAATTTTTCATTATAATAATTCACCAAAAAAAAAAATATATATATATACTAAATATTTAAAATAAAATTACTTAAACAAGATCAAAAAAAAAAAAAAAAATGAATTGTAAATAATAAAAAATAATATTAACAAATTAAGTTTAAATGTATTTTAGATGATTTTTGAATTTGTACTTGGTAATTTAATAACTCTTGAACCATCTGACGAGTGAAAGACCCAAGTTATATCAGGAACTGGAAAACCCTTGGCTTCACAATTGAGTGCAACTCGTTGACTGGTTGTTGCACTAGTGTCTTCAAGAGGTGATGATATCCAAGGACGACTTGGACATGGACCTAAATGTTTTAACTTTAATGTTGAATTTTTAACTCTCATTGCTTCTTCATGAAGTTCACACGGAGTATCATAAGTTTCATTATTACTACCACATGCTGGACTTTTTTCTAGGCATGAACAAATTGCTTCAGGTTCATCCTACAAAGAGGTAACAAAAAAAAAATATAAATCTCACAATAATAGTAATAATAACAATAAAAAGAAAATTAATTTTAATCTTGCAATTTTTATTTTATTGAATTTTATCTAATAAAAAATGAAAATTTGAGTTCATGAGACCTAATTTTTTGATTGCAGAGTATTTATGTGAATTAAATTTCATCCCACAATAGTGTCTTAGGTCAGTGACACGAGTAATTTTTAATTTTAAATTTACAATAATAAATCATGAATTTTATTTAATATTATATTTTATATTTATTTAAATAGCAATATTACCCCATCAAGAAGATCATTGCGTAATTGACAAATATAATTAGCAGCACAAAATCCGTCTTTTAGATATTTTTTTGATAATTTTGGGATACTTGAATTCCAACATGGTTCACCATTAAATTTTGCACATAGACCAGACGGACAACAATTACATGGATCTTTAACTGATCCTAATAGACACTTGGTAGAACTTTCAGGACATCTTTAAAGATAATAAAAAATATTTAAAAATCAATGATGAAATGAATGAAACTTTTAACATGAAAAATTTTAATTTTATTTATTTTATGTTACCTGTAGTATGCACATTCACCACAGCCTATTGTTTGGTTGATATTTTTTTGTATTAAATCAGCTGATACTTGGGTAAATGTTAGCACAACAAGACAAAAGATTTTATATAATAAAAATACTTTTGAATATGTCATTTTAACGAGTGAAACAAATTGTGATAATGTTTTCAAAGAGGAAACCAAGATATTGAAGACAATGATGTGCAGCTTATGTTTGAGTAGTCTGTTGAATGAATGAATGAAAAAGAAGGGATGTCCCACATGACGTTTTTTTGATAAAGCAAGAAACAAGACAGACCGCAAATTATTATGTACATTCAGTAATAACTTTTAATAGTATCAAAAAGCAAAGCTGACAAGTATAGCACACTATAAAATATAATTAATCAATATTTAACATGGACATACCTTCATTAATTGCGTCACTAAATATTCTGGTAAAAACATCCTGAAGAATGTCTACTAGCAATTGCAAATTTAATTAATTACAAATTTATCAAAGATGATGATAATAATTATTTAAATAAATAAAATAAATAAACATTTAATAAAATATATTTAAAAGATGAAAATATTAATAAAAATTAAATTTGAAATAATAATAACAGCGAGTCATTACAATACGATGACTAATTAATTAATTTTTAAATAAATTAATTTTCAATTTATCCAAGATATATGGATAATAGTAAATTTGCAAAAAAAAAAAAATAAATAAATTTTTAAATGGAATATTTATTTATTTATCGTGCTGATCCATACTCTTGTCATAATTATTTTTCGACAAATTTTAAATCATCATAATCATCATTATGTTTACATGTTAAACTATCCTTGTATATTATTTTTATAATTATTTATTTTAATTTTAAATATATCATGGCTTTTTATACCAACACAAGCTACATGATGTTTTTTTATTTTTGTTGGGAAAATTATTAACCAGGATTTTTTAGTCATAATAACATATCAATTTATTATAAATACAATAATTGTTTACATGATTATTATTAATTAACTGTTGTTACAAATTGAACACAATGAACTTTGTTGCAGGTGAATATTAACACTTAAAGTACAATCACTTGGCTCATTGCTTGATAATGTACTTTTTGATTCGTCATTATTTTGAAAACAACAACAACAATTATTATTATTAGAATAATTTTCCATTGAATCATCATTATTTAAATAAAATTGATTTGTTTGTTCCAATGAAATTTCACATTCTCTCGACTGATTTAAATTCATCTTACAACAATTTCGACATTTATAACTTCTAATATCGTTTTTACAACAATTCCTAATTGAATTATTATTTCTACCCAATTGAATTCCATTAATTAATTTTGAATTATTTAATTTTCCATAATTTCCGTACTCTAAAATGAAGAAAAAAAAATATTTTTTTTATAATAAAATTGATGAAGATTTAATTTGATTGATTGTTTAAATTTATAATGATAATAATAGTGTAGGTGAAAATCAACACCTGGTACATATCTTCTTGGCACGATGATAACGATAATATAGAGTTAAACCAAGTGTCCATATAACTGCAACGAGGATCAGCAGGATAAAGGAGATGAGGGTAAGAGAACTTGGCACAAATGTCGTACGTCCAATACTATCAAGATGTGACATCAAACCATTTTTTACATTTTTAGTCATCTGTACTCCATCACCTACCAGAGTCACCTTTAGTTACAAAAGATACATACAAAACCATCAATTTTAATTCTAAAAAAAATATTTTTTTTCCATTTTTCACTATTTTACTATTTTAATAATGAAAAAAAAAATAATATTTTAATTTCAAACAACAAATATTAATTGTTAAATAATTAAAAATAAAAAAATTAACTAAAATTGAAATTAAAAATATTTTTTAAATGAATTTTTCATTTTTTTCTATTAAATAATATTTTAAAAGAAAAAAACAACTAATTAATTATTTATTTTATATTTTTTTTTTGTTGTATAAAATAATTGTACCATCTGAATAATTTTACACCTTTGTTTTCATTGATGGAAAAATTTTTGTAGCTCTTTTTAATGACTCTATGAATTTTGAAGTTTTACGTGAATAATAATTTTTTTTTTGAAAATTATCATTATTTTTTTCTTCAATATTATTACAATTATTTGTTTTATCATAATCATGATTATTTTTTTTTGTTATAATTTCAATTTTACATGATTCTTTTGATTTGCTATTAATATTAATTGAACAACAAAAATTGCATTTACCACTAGATCCACAAGTACATTGTTTATTTTTAATTAAATTTTTATTAAAATCTTGATCTAAATAATTGGATTGTTTTTTAAAATTCATTGAATAATTATCAATTGATTTATCAAAATTACGTTGACATTTAGGTATTATTTTATCATAAAAATTCTCATCCTTCACCCCCTCATCAACCTGTTGATCCTCCTCAAAATTTTTGTAATAATTTTCAGACTGACCTGATGCTTGATAAAACAATGGTGAACAGCATTCAGTTCTATCCAAATTTGAAAATTTTGTTTTTCTATTATTTGCACATGGTGATGATTTTCTATATCCATCATCATGATGATGATTTATTTTATTATTATATTTTATTTGTTTATCATAAGATGGTATTATTGGTATTAATGGACGACATTTTGTTGATGTACAAGGATCACAAGGTGGTGGTAAACTTGGTTGACATTCTGTACATCGACATTTTGGTCCTGGTTGTTGTCTTGGTGTATAGCAAAGTTTTGCATTTTGACATTTAACTTTTGCACGTGAAAATTTACGTTCAGATGGTGGACATGCACATTCTGGTGATGATGGACATGCACATGTACATTCACGATCAGCTCGTACATCAACTTGTATTGGATGTGGACAATTACATGTTCTTGGCATTGGTTGACACATACAACCTTTTGGAGTTGTTTGTTCACATGAACGTTTTTTTTTTAATATTGGTTTTGTTGATGGTGCACAAGGCTCATCATTTAATTCATCATTTGGATAATAATTTTTTTTTATTTTATAATTATTTGAAGAACAACATGCACCACCACCAAGACGATTATCACAATGTTTTTTAGTTAAATTTGTTGAAGAATTTACATCTTTTATTGGTGGTAAACATGGTTTACATGGAGCAGCTTTATGTCTATAAAAATATATAAACAAAATAAAATCATTTTTATATCAAAATTTAAATTAAATGTGTTTTAAAACTTACTGTGGAGTACAACTGCAACATTTACAATTTAATTTACGAGCATGATCACTCCATTGTTGTCTAAGCTCACTAAAATTTTCCAACCATTCACAATTTGGTTTTGGTGGTCTATTTAAATTCCAAGCTTCTTCTTCAGAACATTGACATGGTCCTGGACATGCACCTGTTGCTGCAGTACCCCTTGGACGAAAACCACCACAATCAGCACGATCTATACAACCTACATTTTCTTGACAATAACATGAACGTATTCTTTCTGCATCTTCCAAGCTTTCATTTCTTTCTTGGCTACAATTTGTTCCTATATATTTATCAACATAACCAAATTGATTAAATTTTTTTCACTTATTTACAAGCAAGTTTTAGGTATGTATTATAAATTTATTCACCACAACATCCAGTACCAGTGTGCCTCTTTGATGTATCATCATAACCCGACATAATTATTTTGACATTTGTTTTTTTTTGGTTTTTTTTTTTTTTCGATTTACAATTTTTTTTTGATTATAATTAAATTTTTAACAAATTAATCTACATTTTTGATGATTTTTTCAAAATTCATTGCCATAAATAAACACTAGCTTTTTGAATTTAATAAGGGTTTTATAAATTTACCCATTATGCCAAAAAATATAATTTTTTTTTTTTTCTAAATTGGAATTTTTATATACTCATTATACGTTGGTTTGTTTTTTTTTTTTCTACAAAACTGTAAAGTTTCAAACATTTGAATTGGTTGACCCCACTCCTTATTTACCGGAAGTTCCGCTTCGTGTAACTTTGAAATGGTTGAAGGGGGGTAGGTAGTGGATTTTAAATGTTTTTAATTTTTTTAACTATGATGTTTAATGAAAAAAAATTACGAGGATAGCTCAACTCTATCAACGAAGCGTAAATGATTGTTTGATCAATTTTTGTTGACCCTTTTGTTGATAGAGTTGAGCTATCCTCGTAATTTTTTTTTTATTAAATTGTCTCAACTCTATCATAGTTAAAAAAATTAAAAACATTTAAAATCCACTCCCCCCTTCAACCATTTCAAAAATTCCCATTTTTCTCCCTAAACTAGCTTAGATCCTAGACAATTTAATTAAAAAAAAATTTATGTGGATTGCTCAACTCTATCATAGTTAAAAAAATTATTTAGCCAACAACCCCTGAATTTGTTATTTTTAAATACGATATAACTTATTCCAGAGGGTTGTTTTTTTTTATATCTATGACTTCTTTGGGGTATATTAATACGTAATTAATAATTTGTAATAATTTTTATTAAATTTCATATTATTTCTAATTATTTATTCAGGCCTTGGAACCCGAATTTTTGGTTTTCGTCCTCATTTCTCCGTCTTACTCCGTTGAATTTCCTCTGCACTCCGACAAAGTAAAATTACGAAGAAAAATTCAGAGAAACTCCGAGTGACACGGAGAAATTATTATATACCACAAAACTAATTTGTATTAATTTAACAAGCGACTTAAAATTTACATTTATTAATTTAAATTAAATTAAATTTTTTTTTCAAATATCATCGTTTTCAAACTTGGATGTGGACATTAGCCTTAATTTTAGTCGGTATTGCAGAGACAAAAAAATAATTTTACTTTATGTAAATAATAAGTAGATGTCGCTACTGAAATATTCTAGAAATTTGACGACAAGTGGCCGACGCCCGCTGACTAATCTCTCCACACCCAAATAAAAATACATCAAATGGGTGTTATTAATTACTGTCATTAAATTTAATAATAATTTATTTATTTAAATTAACAATTCCAATAGAATATAATTTTTTGCATTAAATAAGTATTAAAGTTTTATGTTACAATGGTGATTCTTAAAAATTTTGACATACGAATGTTATGTCTTATTGTTGTTTTGATTTGTCAACTTGTTGAAGGTAAGTCGAATTAACAACAAAAACTAATATTTATCAAAAATATAAAATTATCTCTATAATAAAAATTATCAACACATTTAAATGACACAATTATTCATGTAATTTTTAATAATTATATTGTAATTTTAATTTAATTTTAAAAATATTAAAATAACAATGCTGGGTGTGGCGTTATAATTAATTTTTGATAAATGTTTAATAGGTCAATATTATGGATCAGTTGATAATCATGAAAATAAAACAGTAACCTGGTGTACAGTATCAAAATCTGAACAAAATAAATGCATTGCATTTTCACAAGCAATTGAAAGAGAACGTAAATTTTTTGAACAACATTATATACAATTAAAATGTCGACAAGCATTTAATAAAGAAGAATGTATGACACTTTTGGATAATGATATTGCTCAGCTAACAACACTTGATCCTGGTGAAGTATTTGTTGGTGGTAGATATCACAGTTTATTACCAATAAGTCAAGAAGTATATAGTGATGGATTAAATTATCAATATGCTGTTGCTGTTATTAAAAAAAATTCATTAAATGATGTTAATAGTATACATAATTTACGTGGTAAAAAAGCATGTTTTGCTGGTGTTGGAATGTTAGCTGGTTGGATAACACCAATTTATACACTTATGAAAGAAGGTGCACTTGAAATAATTGATTGTAATAATCAAGTTAAATCAGCTGGTAAATTTTTTGGACCAAGTTGTGCTGTTAATTCACTTATTGATCGTTATAATCCATCTGGTGATAATTCAGATAAACTTTGTAAACTTTGTATTGGTGAAATACCTGGTGGTAGATGTACAAATAGTGATCCATATTCTGGTTATGAAGGTGCATTTCGTTGTCTTGCTGAAAATGCTGGTGAAATATCATTTTTAGTACATACAACTGTACAAGAAATGACATCAACAAATTATGATTTAAATTCAATTAAAAAAGAACAATTTGAATTATTATGTCGTGATGGAACAAGAAAAAATATTGATGAATATAAATATTGTAATTGGGGTAATGTACCATCACGTGCAATTGTTGTATCATCAGCAACTGATGTTAATATTAGAAAAATATATCAAAAATTTTTACAAAAAACAGTTGATATATTAGGTAAAAATACAAATTTTGGTATTAATTCAACAAATGATGATAAAACAAATAATTATGATAATAATAATTATTATAATCAACAAAATAATGAAAAAGATTTATTATATGATAATAAAAAAAGTTATGATCCAAATTTACCTGAATCATCAAATGGTAATATATATAATTCATGGGGTTCATTAAATAAAAATTATAATTCAAGTTATTATAATCGTGATGGTTATGGTTCATCAAATAATGATGATTTACAAAATAATCCACCATCAGTATTACCACTTGAAGTATTTAATTTATTTGAATCATCACCAAGATATGGATTACAACATAATTTATTATTTTCTGATTCAGCAAGAGGTTTTATATCACTTGCTGAAAAAGATCAAACATATTCATATTATCTTGGTAATAATATTGAAAATTCAATACTTGGTGTTCGTCAATGTCCAGTTAATAAAATGACACTATGTGTTACATCAGAACCAGAACAAGAAAAATGTATTAAAATGAAAACAGCATTAAAAGCACAATTATTAAAACCAGAATTAATATGTTACAAAGGTCATAGTCAAATGCATTGTATGCAAGCTATTAAAAATGGACAAGCTGATATAACAGTATTAGATGCAAGTGATGTTTATACTGCTGGTTTACGTTTTGATTTAATACCATTTATATCAGAAGTATATAATCTTCCAACACCAGAATATTATGTTGTTGTTGTTGCTAAAGAATCTGATCCAACAACAGATATAACATTTTTAAAAAATAAAAATACATGTCATCCTGGTATTTATACTGCTGCTGGTTGGGTTTATCCAATGGCATATTTATTATCAAATGGTTGGATGCGTGGTTATGGATGTGATTCAATACGTGCTGCTGCTGAATATTTTTCAAAATCATGTGTACCTGGTGCATTGAGTACTGAATATAATACACGTGTACCATATAATAATATGTGTGATCTTTGTCATGGTGTTAGTTATCGTTATTGTCGTCGTGATGCATCAGAAGATTATTTTGGTTATACTGGTGCATTTAGATGTCTTGTTGAGGGTGGTGGTGATGTTGCATTTGTTAAACATACAACTGTATCGGAAAATACTGATGGTAAAAGACGTGAGTATTGGGCTAGAAATACATTTACCAAAGATTTTGAATTATTATGTCCTGATGGTACAAGAATGCCATCAACTAATTATACTCAATGTAATTTGGGTAAAGTTAAAGCTAATGCTATTGTTACAAGAGGTGGAGAATATGGATATAATGAAACACAAATTAATGCTTATATTAATTTGTTAATGTATGCACAACAATTTTATGGTAGAAAAGAAGCTGATGAATTTAGTTTTAGTATGTTTGAAAGTCCAAGACCATTTAGTGATCTTATATTTCAAGATGCAACACAACAATTAATAATTATACCAAAAGAAATGAGAGAATTTAGCAAATGGCTTGGACCTGATTTTATGAGAGCCAGAAGAGTTGTTGATTGTAATGCTGGAGCAGCAGAAATTAAATATTCATTATTTGCATCAATTTCTACTATGATTTTTGCTTTTTATTTTTCACGATAAATTTTTTTTTTATCCATTTTATTTTAAGATAACAAAAAAAAATTTAATTTTTACGTACTAAATATTGTTTATAATTATTATTTTTTTTCTTTTGGTCTAATTATTGTAAATATTTTGACTGAAAAATTTACAGTACAACTGATAGATCTGAAATATTTTTTACTTTATATTAAATAGAAAAAATATCAGCAGCTTATTAACAATATATAAATATTTTTATAAATGAAAATTAATTTCTCATACAAAAAAAAAAAAAAAACAAGAAAAATTAGGCTTTTTCTTAGAATTTAAAAAACTTAACTTTTAAAAATTATAATAATTTTAATCAGTGCCTTTTGACATATCAGCTTTTTTATTATTTAAAAAAATATAATTGAATATAAAAAATTTTTTATACATATCTTGTAATTTTTAAATTATAAGATAATAATTTTTTTCTTTTTTACAATGTCATTATTCCGTCCAATTGTATTTTGACATATAAATTATAATATTAAATAATTTTAATGATATTTTATAATAAATATTAAGAGATTATGTATAAATCCGTCCGAAAAAAAAAGCAAATTTATAATATACAATTTACAATTTTACAAAAACAAAATGATTTTTATTTTTTTTTTTAATTTTTAAATGGACCTTTATAAACTCTGTCTAAATAACTTTGTAGTACTTTGCTGAGAGGAGTAGATAAGTGATTTTTAATTAATGACATTTTTTTAATTTCAGATTTATCTTGTGATGATTTATCATTTGAATTATTTCTATCAATTTCATCTTGTTTCGAAATTGTCTCAGTTCTCCATTTTGGTGTTGCTAATTCTAAAATTCTTTTGGAAGCTTTTGGAAAAGAAATATCATTACAACAAGCTTGGAATAATTTAAAATATTTTGTTATTTACCATTTGCACGAAGAGCTTTTGCTGGAACTTTTCCCAATGGATTTGTCGGTGTTGGATACCAAAATTTTGGCTCAGCAAGACGAAGAAGTCTAGGTGTTACTTCTCGATATCTATTTGGTTTTAATGGTGTTAAATCAATCGCTGAAGTTTTTTTATCATCATCATTTGTAAATTTTTCAGTATAATATTTTGGTCTTGATAATGAATCAATACGTCGAATACTTTTATTTGATTTTTTAGATCTTCTTGATTTTTTGTTGTTATTTTTAAAATTCAAGTGTAACTGAGAAAAATTATTTGATAAATCTTGACATTCATCTTTATGAAAATTTTCTTGTGATGGATACCAGCTTTTATCAGCTGTTGAATCTTTTGATGATCGAAATTCTTCGTAAATACTTTTTCTAAAAAAAAATATAAAAGTTTATTATTTATTTTGTGAACATTATATTGTTTTTTTGTTAACTTACGTCAACACAGAACCATGAGATACTGCTGAGGGAAATCTGTAATATGCCTTTTCACCCATAATCACATTTTAAATTTACTTTTTTTTAGAAAAATAAAAATTTTTTATAACCGAATTTGTCAAAAAATATAATGATGTTTAGAATAAATAAATTAAACAAATAACAATCACTGTTTAAAACAGATGCTTGGTATGTTCATACTGTTTTTCGATGTGTTTTGATCAATAAAATAAATTCAAAATTATTTAAAAAAATAAAAATATGCCACCAAAAAGAGCAACATCTATAAATTTACCAAAAAAAGTTGTGAATAAGTCAAAAGTTCAAAAAAATTCAACAAAAAAAGGACATACCAAGGAAAGGTTAGAATAAATTAATTGAAAAAAAAATAATATATAATTAATTTGGTTTTTTTTTTGTATTTTTGCAGTAAAAAGAAAAATATAAAAAAAAAATTAAATGGATGGCTGAAAACACCAGCTGATTGGGCAAGATTTAATAAATGGGTTAAAATAAATGCTCAACCACGTAAAATTCCAGATCCTCCACCAGTGGTTTGTTTAAAATAATTATTAATAATAAAATAAAATTTTGTTGATTGATGTTATTTTGATTTTTAGATAAGACCATCAAAGCCACTTTGGAAAATGAAAAAAAGAATTGATATTTTATCAAAACCAATACCAAAGCCAGAACCTTATGTTTATGATTTAAGTGTTTCGAAAAAAGCTTTAAAAGCTAAACCATCAAAACGAATTAAAATATTAGCTAAATTTGTAAAAAAACATTTTGAACCTGTACGTATATATGAAGTGTCACGTGCTGCTCTTAATTATAAACCAACTTCAAGAATTAATATAATATCTAAACCAAAAGATTTTCGTTCTGAGGAGTGTAAAAATTTACAAGAAAAATGGGAAAGTATTAACAGACAAAATGTTGATGAAAAATTTTTATTTAAACTTGCAAAACGTGCACTTAAATGTCCAGGACTTTTGACGCATGATGATATGTTATTATTGATGACAGACACTGGTGTTTATCGGAGTGCATTAAATTATAAGGTATATATTTAGTAAGGAAAATAAATTAAGTGTTTAAAATATATCACAACAAAAAAATCTACTAGTAAAAAAAAAATAGATGAATTAAAAATTTATCAAAGATGATGATAATAATTATTTGAATAAATAAAATAAATAAACATTTAATAAAATACATTTAAAAGATGAAAATATTAATAAAAATTAAATTTGAAATAATAATAACAGCTAGTCATTACAATACGATGACTAATTAATTAATTTTTAAATAAATTAATTTTCAATTTATCCAAGATATATGGATAATAGTAAATTTGCAAAAAAAAAAAAATAAATAAATTTTTAAATGGAATATTTATTTATTTATCGTGCTGATCATACTCTTGTCATAATTATTTTTCGACAAATTTTAAATCATCATAATCATCATTATGTCTACATGTTAAATTATGCTTGTATATTATTTTTATAATTATTCATTTTAATTTTAAATATATCATGGCTTTTTATAACAACAGCACAAGTTAAATGATGTTTATTTATTTCTTTGGAAAATTTAATGAAACTAATTTAATTTTTTCAGCCAACATCGTGGATGAATTTTTTATCTTTGCCATCATTTAAATTTTTAAAAGACAGACATGATGAAAAATCAAAAAAAATAAAAGATGAATATTTAGAAGATTTGAGAAAAAGAGGTAAAATAGCACTTGCCGAAAAAATGAAAAGAATTCATACTCAAAATTTAGAAAATGCTGATAAAGAAAATAAAAAACTTGATAACCAAAAATTAGAAGATACTGAAAAAGATAAAGAAAATGAAAATCAATTAGCTGATGAAAATGCTGAAAAAGTTGATGAAAAAAAAGGAACAGCAATGAAAGTTGAACAAACCCAAAACGATGAAGATGATGATAAAAATAAAGCAAAATGGATGGAACGAAATGCTTGGAGATTTGCACCACCCCCTTGGAGAGATGATGATCCCTTCGCAATTAAAAGATCAGCCCTCAAAGGTCCAGGTAAATAGTAACAATAATAAATCAAACAAACATAAATAAACAAACTAAAAATATATTTTAAATAATTTTTAGTTTCACCAAGAATGGCAGAGCTTGCAAAACCAACTCGAAAACCTGACAAACGACGTCAAAAAAATCCTTTCAAAGTTAAAAAATCAGCTTTAACAGGGCCAATTCCACCGCGTGTTGATAAACTTGCTACACCAAGTCGTCCTCGTGATCCAATTGAAAAACCTCCACCAAGAAAAAAAGATACTTTTGGTCGTCCAATATATCCAAAACCAGTGAGTATAAAATTATTATTTTATCTTCTTCTTTTACTATTAAATATTATTGTTATTTTTATTTAAAAAAAAACACTTTTATTTTAATAGAAATATGGTAGAAAGATGCCTCGTGTTGAGCCATATAAAGAAAGAGAGTGTGACGAAAACAAAGATGAGACAAATGATAAACCAACTGTGGTTGAATCAATTCTTTCAATAGCATTTGAACCAAGTATTGATCCTTACTTTGATCCTCGTGGAGCTCAACGTCAATTAGAAGCTAGAAAAAAAGCTAAAGAAATTTTAGAAAAAGAAAAAACTCTAGAGGATACAAATAAAAAAAATCTCGAGACAGATAATAAAATTAAAGATTAAAAAATAATTAAATACTTATGTTGGATAAATATTTTTTGTTGTTAAAATATATAGACAGTGAAGGATTGACTTTAATTCTTTTTTATTTGATACAAATGATTTTAAAAAGAAATATTGCCTTTGAAAAAATGATCAAGACGTTCAATTACTCGATTGTTAAAAAGTTCTTTAACATCCTTCGCAGCAATGAAATCTCCATGATTAAAATCAGATACTGGTTCGGTGATGACATTACTTGAAACTCTTTTAATTATTTCTGATAAATCTTCAAATGTTGAGAGTGGATCATTTTTAGGACCATAAAAAAATATCATTGGTGATTTAATATTTTGCAAATTATATTGTGGAGGTGTTGATGTACCATAATGTTCAATATTTTCTTTGTCATTTTGATAATCATACTGCTGGAATTTGTCTGGAAATAAAATTATAAAAATATAAATATATTACATAATATTAAAATGTTGAATAAATAAATAAATAAATATTACTGTATTTGGCAAATTGTGCATAATGCATAAATGTTTTTGCAGAAGTACCAGCTGGAAAATATTTTACAATATTGACCATAACTTTCTGTAATTAAAAATATTAAATGAATTAATTATTTAATAAAAAAAATAACGGCCATTGCTGAAAATTTCGAATGTTTATTTCAGTGTATAAGATTTTACATCTCATTGAAAATTATAGAAAGATTCGAAATATTTATCTCAGGCACTAATTTAAACGTGGTAATAATTAAAATTAAATTTACGTACATAATCAATTTGATCACTATTTTTACCGCAAATCATATCCCATGGCAATAAGCAGTAATCAGCAATATTTAAATTGACGCAAAATTCTTCGAATAATATATTGTAAATTGAATATTGAGGTAATATTTCGAATGTGGCAGTAGAGTCAATTAAATTCTGAAAAATAATAAAACAAAAATGATAAGAAAAATAAGCTAGATAATTTTAAACTAATTATAATTAAATTTTCCTTAATTGCTAATGATCTTTAAATATATATTTACAGAAATCATTGATAGAAAATGAAATGGCCTTATATCCAAAGATTGTTTATTAAGAAATCCAGCGACTACACCAAATCCTATAAACAATTGAACCTTCGAATTATATTCTGGGTGTTCTGATAATGTAATCAATGTTGATGTCGTTCCCATTGATAAACCAACACATATCAATGAACTTTGTTTGGTTGCATTTAAAACATAATCAATTGTTCGGGGAACATCATAGTATCCAATTTCATGAAAACTAAATTGAATTAAATTTTTCACATTAAAATTTTTTAATTAATTGTTACAAATTATATTTGTTCCTTACGTCACTAAATCAAGTACCTAAAATCCCAAAATTTTTTGTCATTTGGTGATAATGTAACATGATCACGTCCATGAGTTGAACCACGATAATTTGCCAGCCAAACATCATAGCCTTCATCAGCAAGTTGTTTAGCTGTAAGAGCAGATAAAAAAAAGTTTACTTTTCAATTTCTTTGCTAGAAATTTTGATAATTCATTAAAAATAAAAATTCACAATTACCTAAACTTCGGTCGGGACTGATCAACCAAAGATCTGACGTTGTCAAAAGTCCATTTAGCATAAGAACAACTGGTTTTGGTTGATTTCTTCTAGACAACTTCAATGGACTCCATGGTATTCGAAAAGTCTTTAAAATATATCCATCATCTGTTGTAAGATAGTGTTGCTCTGCTGGATATCCCCAGCTCTCAATTAACTCAATCTGTGCGCACAAATCACATCGTTAAAATAATTTAATAATTAATTATCATTGTAATTTAATTTTATAAATTTATAATTACACTATCTAAAATTTTTTCACTATTTAAAATTCGATAAGCTAATTTAATAAACCAACATAAGATAATAATTTTAATAATTTGTCTAATGTTACGGATAAAATATCTCCAAGTAATTAATATCATTTTACAGTGGATTCAAAATTATTTGTATTATAATAGTTGTTGAAAAAGTGACCGCGAATGACTGACTGTGTGTACACACTCGATGTACAAAGTTCATGAACGTTATTATAAAATAGCAGATAATCGTACAATTAATAAATCAATTATCATTTTTTTTTTCTTTAATCTCATAAATTATTGATAAAAAAAAAAAAAAGTGATAAAAAAAAAATTTATACGTTCTATTATATATATGTAAAAAAAGAAAAAGACTTTCGATGTAATTTTGCGATTAAAAATATAAAGCGATGAAGCATAACGGTATCGTCTTCAATCACAGTTTACCAATTGTTGGCTAAACGATCTTGAGATTTATTTCAGTTCCTTATTAGACATTGCGCTTGCAAAAAAAAAAAAAAAAATAATCTATGTAAATATAAACATTTATTGAACTATGAATGATGAAACAATTATCAAGTTTAATTTAATTATATTATAAAAAAAATGCTCGTTATAATAATTTTTTTGTTTATGTACATTGATTGCTACGGTATAAAAATATCAAAAAATAATTTCTCCTTTTATAAATTGATCAAGATACTGAATCACTCTGTTGTTGAGAATTTTCTTGACGTCTCGAGCAGTAACAAAATTAATGTGATTAAAATTTTTGTCAGATACTGGTTCAACAATAACTTTACTCGAAATTCTTTTAACTATTTCAGTGACGTCTTCAAATGTTGAAATTGGATCATTTTTTAGACAATAAAAAATTATCATTGGTGATTTGATATTTTCCAAATTATATTGTGGAGGTTTTGATGTACCATAATGTTCAATATTTTTTCTTTCATTTTGATAATCATACTGTTGAAATTTTTCTGGAAATAAAATTATAAAAATATGAATATATTACATAATATTAAAACGTTGAATAAATAAATAAATAAATAAACATTACTGTATTTAGCAAATTGGGCATAATGCAAAATTGTTTTTCCCGAAGATCCAGCAGGGAAATATTTCAAAAAATTGATATAAACGTTCTGTGAATAAAATTATAAATTAATAAATAGAAATAAATTAATATGAACTTGATTAAAAATTATATATTTACATACAGAGTCAAATTGATCATAATTTTTACCGCAAGCAACATCAAACAAAATTAAACAATAATCAACGATATTTAAATTTACACATATTTCTTCAAATAGTACACTAAATAATGCACTTTGAGGAAAAACCTCAAAAGTTCCGGTAGAATCAACTAAACCCTGATAATTATTAAATGAAAAATACATTATTTTTTATTACTGTAAAATACAACAAAAAAAATTGATTCATATTTACTGAAAGTGATTGTAAAAGTACAAGTGGGTCCATGGCCGGAAAAGGTTTATTGAAAAATCCAGCAACCACACCAAATCCTATAAAAAGTTGAACCTTCGAATTATATTCTGGGTGTTCTGATAAAGTAATGAATGTTAATGTCGTTCCCATTGACAAAGCAACACATGTCAATGAACTTTGATTGGTTGCATTTAAAACATAATCAATTGTTCGGGGAACATCATAGAATCCAATTTCATGAAAACTAAATTGAATTAAATTTTTCACATTAAAATTTTTTAATTAAATGTTACAAATTATATTTGTTCCTTCCGTCACTAAATCGAGTACCTAAAATCCCAAAATTTTTTGTCATTTGGTGACAATGTAACATGATTACGTCCATAAGTGGTACCACGAAAATTAGCAAGCCAAACATCATATCCTTCATCAGCAAGTTGTTTAGCTGTAATGACATAAAAAAAAATAAATTTACTATTAAATTTCAAATATTCTATTAAGAATGAAAAACAAAAATAATAATTGTTTGACCTAGACTTTGGTTGGTATTATATAACCAAATATCTGATGTTGTCGAAAATCCACTTAACATAAGAACAACTGGTTTATGTCGATTTTTCTTTGACAACGCCAATGGACTCCATGGTATTCTAAAAGTCTTTAAAATATATCCATCATCTGTCGTTACGTTGTGCTGCTCCGATGGATAACCCCAGGTCTCAATCAATTCATTCTGCACACACACACAAGTCACAATGTCAAAAAAAAAAAAAAAATTAATAATTTATTATCATTGTAATTTAATTTTATAATTACACTATCTAAAGTTTTTTCACGATTTAATACTCGATAGAGCAATTTAATCAGCCAAAGAATAATAATTATTTTAATAATATTTCTAATGTTATAACGAATAAAATATCTCCAAGTAATTAATATCATCGTAT
Organism: Aphidius ervi; assembly: GCA_015776835.1. Classification (NCBI taxonomy): domain Eukaryota; kingdom Metazoa; phylum Arthropoda; class Insecta; order Hymenoptera; family Braconidae; genus Aphidius; species Aphidius ervi. Next base: position 69,136 of record MKYW01000034.1, on the reverse strand, counting down.
TTTCAGTAGCTTAAAAATAACGAATTGAAATAATTACTGATTGATCGTTTGCTTTTGTATACACAGTGTGTAATCTCTGGTTCAAAGTGTAAATTTTATATCATAAGATAACGAATATCTCACAATGAATAACTCAATGAATTCAAGATCAACTACCTTACTTCTCAATCATCGCAATAATGATAAATAGCCTTGATGTGAACTATTTTATATGCAAGGTTAAATAAACATAAATTAGTCGTCGTAATTTAATTAATTTTTTTTTATTAGCAACAGCAGTTTTGGGATTTAATTTAATGAATGGTTTTATAAATTGCCCAGAACTGCTTCAAGAACTAAATATAAATGTACCAAAAAATTTAAATAGTAGGAATTTAAATTTGCCATTTTACCCATCAGTAACTATATCTAGGTTTCAACAATATAAACTATCGTATAAAATAATGAAACAAATTAATAGTTTGGTTAAGGATTATGGTGATTCAGTTGACTGCTTTGCGTTAGCACACTCAGTAACAATGTCACAGTTAATTGATTTTTTTTTGTAGTAAATAAAAATAAATAATTGTAATCAATTGTAATGCAATGTAAAACAAGAGAAATATTGTAATTATTATTTTTGTGGCAGGCCCAATAATTGGTTTTTAACCAGCTGGGTTAATAAAGATTATTATTATTATTATTATTATTAATGTTCCGTAAAGAAGACTACTTTTTTACAACAATTTTTTTTTTATAATTTATTTTACAATTAATATGTACATTGATTGCTAAGATATAAATATATTAAAAAATAATTTTTCCTTTTGAAAATTGGTCAAGATACTGAATCACTCTGTCATTAAAAATTTTCTTTACGTCTCGAGCGGTAACAAAATTAACGTGATTGAAATCTTCGTCAGATACTGATTCAACAATAACTCGACTCGAAATTCTTTTAGCTATTTCATTGACGTCTTCAAATGTTGAAAGTGGATCATTTTTTAGACAATAAAAAATTATCATTGGTGATTTGATATTTTCCAAATTATATTGTGGAGGTGTTGATGTACCATAATGTTCTATATTTTCTTTTTCATTTTGATAATCAAACTGTTGAAATTTTCCTGAAAGATAAAAAACAACATTATAAAAAATATAAATATACATTGCTCTAAATATTAAGATGGATAAAAAAAACATTACGATAATTTGCGAGTTGTGCATAGTGTAAAAATGTTTTTGCAGATGTTCCATCAGGAAAATAATTTAAAAGATTGATATAAATATTCTGTAAATAAAAATATAAACATTAATTTTCTAATAACAATTGAAAAATAATAATTTTAAATTATTATCAAGACATTATCAGCCGTTAAATTAATCAACTGCTCAATCTTTTTTGTATCACTTCCACGTAAATTAACACCTCAAGATAAAAAAAAAATTGAGTCATTGACACTGAACGTTAGTCAGAATATTTTTAGATCATACATTTTAGCATGTCATTTGTTGTTTTATTATTGAATTTTAGTAATAAAGAGCAAAAGGAAATTTTTTTATCGGACGTACCGATAAAAAAGATATCAGTCATTAATTGGACACTACGATTGTGATAAAATGACTTGAAAATAATATAAAATTTTCATCTTAACAAGACATAAAAAAATTAAATATTTACGTACGGCATCAAGTTGATTATCATTTTGACCGCAAAAAATATACAATGGAAGTAAACAGTAATCAACAAGATTTAAGTTGACGCAAAATTCTTCGAATAATATACTGTTAATTAAATTTGGAAGTGACATCTCAAAAGTTCCAGTGGGATCAATTAAATTCTGAAAATTGTAAAACAAAAAAAATAAATTATAAAGCCCATTGGAGAAAAGTGTCAAAAAAATGAGAAAAAAAATTTCAATAATAACAACTTTTAATTTTGTTTTGTCATATGATTATACGTTGTAACTTTTTTTTAATTGTAAATATTTAGTTTATTGATTTAAATTAAAAAAAAAAAAAATATCTAAGTGTCGTTATACTTGTTTATCTTTGAAAGATATATGAATGAAAATAAGTTACGTAATTTTTAATAATAATGAATGGAAAAAAATAATGAATATGTATTTACTATAACTGTTGAAAAAACAGTAATCGGTCTCATATCCTTGAACTGTTTATCAAAAAATCCAGCAATTGCTCCTGATTCTATAACCAGTTGAATCTTGGAATTATATTCCGGATGTTCTGATAAAGTAACGAATGATAATGTCGTTCCCATTGACAAAGCAACGCATATCAATGAACTTTGATTGGTTGCATTTAAAACATAATCAATTGTTCGGGGAACATCATAATATCCAATTTCATGAAAACTAAATTGAATTAAATTTTTCACATTAAAATTTTTTAATTAAATGTTACAAATTATATTTGTTCCTTACGTCACTAAATCGAGTACCTAAAATCCCAAAATTTTTTGTCATTTGGTGACAATGTAACATGATCACGTCCATAAGTAGTACCACGAAAATTTGCCATCCATACATCATAGCCTTCATCAGCAAGTTGTTTAGCTGTAACAACAGAAAAAAAAATAAATTCACTCTTAAATTTAATTGCAAGAAATTTGGATAGTTTATCAAAAATAAAAATTGTTAATGACCTAAACTTCGGTTGGGACTTATCAACCAAATATCTGACGTTGATCCAAGTCCAGTTAGTATAAGAACAACTGGTTTTTGTTCATTTCTCCTCGACAACTTCAGTGGACTCCATGGTATTCTAAAAATCTTTAAAATATATCCATCGTCTGTCGTTACGTTGTGCTGCTCTGCTGGATATCCCCAGCTCTCAATTAATTCAATCTGCACACAAAAATCACAACGTTAAAATAATTTGATAATTAATTATCATTGTAATTTAATTTAATAAATTTATAATTACACTATCTAAAATTTTGTCACTATTAAAAATTCGATAAACTAATTTAATTAACCAACATAAAATTATTATTTTAATAATATGCCTAATATTACGAATAAACTTTCTCCGAGTAATTAAAATCATTTCACATTCGTTTTAAAATAGTGGAATAATCACGCCACGATTGTTCGCTATTGACTGTCTGTGTGTACAGAGTATATTTCAGTTCAAAGTACATAATTTATATTTCAAGATTATGTGTAATCTGACAGTATCCGAAATCACCTATGATCTTTGCAATACAATAAAAATGATTGATTCCTTTTTTTCTCTTTTAATTTCATATGCACTCTTCAGATAGATGATAGTGTATTTTATATATTTAAGAAAGTTTTTATGAATAATATTATCATATACTTGAGCGCAGTGTAAAGTGAGCTCGCCAGATTTAACATGCTTTCACCTCGTAATGTATCTTGGGTATATATATTAATATATCTCAGTTCCTAACTGGACTTTAATAAAAAAAATTTAACAAAGTCGTTTCGTCTTTTCAAGACGAATAAATTTTATTCTAAAATTTTTTTCATCAACTCAACCACGTGACCTTTATATTATTTAAAATAATTAACATATATTTTATATGATTTTTGTAGAAAAAAAAATTATAAGCTTCATATATTTATAATACTTGAAAGGAAAATCTCTTTGTTTATTATAGTTACCTGTCAAGTTTCAAGAGCCACGTTTTTTTATTTTCATGTATATTTTATAGCTCAAGAAAAAATTTTTTTTTGAATTAATAATATTTTTGTATGTGTGGACACTTTGTATATACTTATTATATTTATTGAGAGACCTCATCGATGACCTTCAAGATAATTCGTCTACTTTATCAATGAAAATAAAAATAAATAAATAAACTACTGATAAAACTTACGACATAAAATTACTCTGGAAATTTTTTTGTTGACTGTAATATCAGTTGGAAAATTTACTTATTGAAATTATTAAACATAACTGTATTATGCAAATTGAGTAAAGTGCAAAATTTTGTTTGCAGACGTTCCTTCAGGAAAATGATTCAAAAGATTAATATAAATATTTTGTAAATAAAAATGTAATATGAATTTATAATAACAATTATTTAAAAACTATAAAATATAAACTCTAAAAATTTTGAATTATTATTAAGCCATCAAGCATCAAGTTGGCTATCATTTTAACCGTACAAAATATACAATGGAATCAAACATTAATGAACAATATTTAAGTTGACGCATATTTCTTCGAATAATATACGATTGACTGAATTTTGAAATGATATTTCAAAAGTGCCTGTAAGATCAATAAAATTCTGTAAATTATAAAACAAAAAAATATATTATTACCTGAAACTTATTGGAAGAATGAGCCAATAAAACAAAAAGAATTATTTCAATATCAACAAGTCTAAATTTTGTTTTGTCGTATTATTAGACATCTCAACTTTTTTTTAATTTAAAAATCTAAGTGTCGTTATGCTTGTTTATCTTTAAAAGATATATGAATGGAAATAAATTACGTAATTTTTAATAATAATGAATGAAAATAAATAATGAATATGTATTTACTATAACTTTTGAGGAAAGAGTAATCGGTCTCATATCCTTGAACTGTTTATTAAAAAATCCAGCGATTGCTCCTGATTCTATAAGCAGTTTAATCTTGGAATTATATTCCGGATGTTCTGATAAAGTAATGAATGTTAATGTCGTTCCCATTGACAAAGCAACACTCAATTTTTCTTGATACCATGTATTACTCCGATTACTCCGAATTTCTCCCAAATTGACCCATGCGGAGAAATGAGTGGAAAAATTTTCTCCTCGTCGTTGATTTCGAAAGAATTTCTCCGCGGTAAAATTATTTTTTTCACATGTTTCTCCGCGTGTTTTTTTTCGCGGAGAAATATTTCCGAACGTTCTCTTACTCAAGTTGATTCGGAGAAACGACGAAAAAATTTCTCCTCGTCGTTGATTTTAGAAAAAACTTCTCAGCAGTAAAATTATTTTTTCACACGGTTGGAGAAATGGCGGACAAATCTCTTCACCCTTTTTCTGACTTTCTCCACCATTTGTTCAATTTTTCCACCCCAGTCGATTCAGAGAAAACTCGGAAAAAATTTTAAACCTTCCTCCACTCATTTCTCCGCATGGGTCAATTTGGGAGAAATTCGGAGTAATCGCGGAGAAATTCAGGAGAAATCGCGGAGAAATATTTTCACCAGGGCAATAGCAATGGAATCACCATCAACTTATTCTGACTGATTCTTGATATATTTTTTTTTGGACAGGCCAGTCATAGAAATCCTTGAATTAGACAATTACAGAGAAATATTAACACAAAAGTGGTCTCAAAAAAGCCATGAAGAAATAATGGACGATGTGAAAAAATTAGAAATTGCTTTAGAGCTTACATATCGCTGGGTTGATTATACAGATGATTCAATTGCTGAAGAAAATGAACGTAAAATTCGTGGGGCACTGAATAAAATATTCGCCGTGGTACACACAGATAAAACTAATTGTTTTGCAACATTGGCAACATATATCGGGAACAAAAAAGCAGAATTACTAAATAAATGTAAGTATACATTATTTATTTTTTTATTTATCAGACATTGTCTCAGTAATTTAATTATTACATTAATTTATTTATTTATTTTTCAGACGGAAAGCCTGATGTTATTTATATTGATGAAGAAACTCCTCATCAGCCTCCTCCTTTTCCTCGCTCTCCACCTCCTCCGTTTCCTCCTCGCTCTCCTCAACAATCTCCACCTCGTTCTCATTCTCGCTCTCCTTCTCCCTTGGTTGATGCAATTAATGAACGTATAATTGGCGGTGTTAATTATTTAAATGACAACCAGCAAGAATTTAAAGAAGAAATTCTTCAAATATTAAAACGGCAAGATGAAGTTCTTTTAAATATTCTAAATAAAGTAACAACAGCCAATAACAAAAATGGATCATCATCATCAACAGCCGAACCATTACTACCATCATCATCATCATCATCATCATTAACAGCCGAACCATTACTACCATCATCATCACCAACTTTACCATCAACATCATCATCATCAGACCTTACCTGCAATAAATGTAATAGACCTTTTGCCAATAAATATAACCTGAAGAGGCATCACAACGCTGTTAAAACCTGCAATCAATCATCAACTGTACCATCAACATCATCATCATCATCATCAAACAATAACTGCAATAAATGTAACAAATCTTTTGCCAATAAACATAATCTTAAGCGGCATTGCAACACTGCTAAAACCTGCAATCCATCATCAACTGTAACTTAAACGGCATTGTGACACTGTTAAAAATTGCAATCCATCATCAACAACAGAATACAGATGCCAAATATGCTCAACTATAGTGACAAGACCGGATAATTTTAAAAGGCATTACAAAACCTGCCAAAAAAAACAAAAAACAAACTGAAGTAAGTATAATTATAAGTTTCTTCACCCAAGTCGATTCGGAGAAAATTCGAAAAAAAATACTGATCCCTTTCTCCACTCATTTCTCCGCATGGGTCAATTTGGGAGAAATTCGGAGTAATCGCGGAGAGATTCGGAGTAAATGCGGAGAAATTCGGATTAATCACGGAGAAATTTAGGAGAAATCGCGGAGAAATATTTTCAGCAGGGACGTCTTCAAGTGTTGAAAGTGGATCATTATTTAGACGATAAAAAATTATCATTGGTGATTTGATATTTTCCGAGTTATATTGTGGAGGTTTGGATGTACCATAATATTCTATATTTCCTTTTTCATTTCGATAATCAAACTGTTGAAATTTTCCTGAAAGATAAAATCAACATCATAGAATCTATAAATATATATCTCCAAATCTTAAAATGTGGAAAAAATAAATGAATAAACATTACTGTATTTTCCTAATTGAGCATAGTGCAAAAAAACGGGAAAATTACTCAGAACTTTTTCCGCACATTCTCAAACAAACATGGAGAGAAATGATTTTTATCTCTCTCTTAAGGTCGAAAGTACATCCCATCGTCGAACAAAGTTTGGGCCCGAGAGGGTGCGCATCTACATATGGTTATAAAAAATATTTTCAGTGCCCCTCTGTCCAAAATATATTCACTATACTGACAGGTTCTTGGTAGTATGCGTATCTGTATTCCATCTGGATAGGCACACACATACTACCATAGCCAAGAAACATGAGACAGCACGACGAATAAAAGAGAGAGAACGACCGCTAATGATAGAAAATTTAATAATTAAAACTTGAATATCTATTAAAATCCACGGAGAAAAAGGATCTATATGGGCTTAAAATATTCGTATTAAAAAGTACTACAAAGTGATAAAAAAAACAGCAATATTAAACAACAATTTTTTCAACTACAAGCGTAAATGTGTGTTCCATCCCTATCTGAGTGTGTTAAAGTTGTCAACTTTGACATCAATTATCCAAAAAAAACCACGCATTAAAATTTTGAAATAATTCATCAAAATAGATAATTATTCAGGCTTTCATTTAAGCCCAAAAAATAAAAAATTAAACAACGGGAAATTATCGGTACTTTCGACCTTAAGAGTAATTACTTGTTGTATTATTTATTTTAGTACCTGTTGAACACGCTGAAATGAGAAACAGTGAATTATTATAGCTTATCGATTTGTTAATTTGTTATCTTAATATTCTTCTCAATCTGCAGTTTATTGTTATAAATATACATGCAACTTGGTTCAATGGAACAATATATTTGGTATTATACAACAAGCAAATTATTCTTGCTGATATTTAAATTTTAGAAAAATATTATTCAGATGACTTATATTATTTTTTATCGACATAATTACTCTAGGCATTTTTTTTTTTTTTGACAATAATATAAGGTGGAAAATTTACTTGTTGAAATTATTTTTTAATTAAAGAGTTTTTAATAATTGAAAAATGATTGAATAAAGATCCAGAACTAATGACTGTTCGACGGATGACATCAACGTATGAAAATTTTTCTGAAACTGGTGTGACAATTCCAAAAAATAATTCATATTTTAAAAATATTATTTGGGAAAGATTTACAACTAGAAATAAAAAGTACTTGGATCTTGTTATGAAAACTGGTCTGCATTATATAGATAGGATGCAGCTGTGGGAAAGATATTTCAATTTTTAAACGTAATAATTTTGATTTATTCATTATTAAATTCAATCACTGATAAAAAATTAAAATAAATATGAGTATTTAATTATTTTATAGATAACAAATATTTTAAAAAATAATTTTTCCTTTTGCAAATTGATCAAGATACTGGATCACCCTGTCATTAAAAATTTTCTTTACGTCTCGAGCAGTAACAAAATTAACGTGATTAAAATCTTCGTCAGATACTGATTCAACAATAACTCTGCTCGAAATTCTTTTAGCTATTTCAGTGACGTCTTCAAATGTCGAAAGTGGATCATTTTTTAGGCAATAAAAAATTATCATTGGTGATTTGATATTTGCCAAATTATATTGTGGAGGTTGTAATGTACCATAATGTTCTATATTTTCTTTTTCATTTTGATAATCATACTGTTGAAATTTTCCTGTAAAAGGAATCAACATTATAAAATCTGTAAATATATTTCTTCGAATATAATAATGTCGAAAAAATAAATGAATAAACATTACTGTATTTCGCAAACTGAGCATAGTGCAAAATTGTTTTTGCAGAAGTTCCGTCCGGAAAATGATTCAAAAGATTAATATAAATATTCTGTAAATAAAAATATAAAAATGAATTTATAATAACAGTTATAAATTAAAAAATATACACTCTAAAAATTTTTAATTATTATTAAGTCATAAAAAAAATTAAATATTCACGTACAGCATCAAGTTGACCATCATTTTGACCACATAAAATATACAATGGAATCAAACAGTAATGAACAATATTTAGGTTGACGCATATTTCTTCAAATAGTATACTATTGACTGAATTTTGAAATGATATTTCAAAAGTGCCTGTAAGATCAATAAAATTCTGTAAATTATAAAACAAAAAAATATATTATTACCTGAAACTTATTGGAAGAATGAGCCAATAAAACAAAAAGAATTATTTCAATATCAACAAGTCTAAATTTTGTTTTGTCGTATTATTAGACATCTCAACTTTTTTTAATTTAAAAATCTAAGTGTCGTTATGCTTGTTCCCAAGTGAAAAAAGTATATTTATTAGTAAAGAATTAAATTTAATTAATGTTTCAAAAAATATAAATTTAATTTAATTTACATGTAATTTATATGTAATCTATATCTATACAAAAAGTAAATTTATTTCATATTTTTAAAAAATATAAATTAAATTTGAAGTATATCCAAATTTTTTTTTTGCAATGTCAAAAAAAAAAAAATTTTAAGTAAATTTATTTTATGTTTTGAAAAAATATAAAATACATTTACTTTTTGTATGGATGTAGATTACATATAAATTAAATGTAAATTACATGTAAATTAAATTTAATTTATATTTTTTAAAACGTTAATTAAATTTAATTCACATGTATTTTAAATATAAATTAAATTTATTTTATATTTCCAATAAATATATGTTTTTCACTTGGGTTTATCTTTAAAAGATATATGAATGGAAATAAATTACGTAATTTTTAATAATAATGAATAAAAATAAATAATAAATATGTATTTACTATAACTTTTGAGGAAAGAGTAATCGGTCTCATATCCTTGAACTGTTTATTAAAAAATCCAGCAATCGCTCCTGATTCTATAAGCAGTTTAATCTTGGAATTATATTCTGGGTGTTCTGATAAAGTAATGAATGTTAATGTCGTTCCCATTGACAAAGCAACACATATCAATGAACTTTGATTAGTTGCATTTAAAACATAATCAATTGTGCGTGGAACATCATAATATCCAATTTCATGAAAACTAAATTGAATTAAATTTTTCACATTAAAATTTTTTAATTAAATGTTACAAATTATATTTGTTCCTTACGTCACTAAATCAAGTACCTAAAGTCCCAAAATTTTTTGTCATTTGGTGACAATGTAACATGATCACGTCCATAAATAGTACCACGAAAATTACCCAGCCAAACATCATATCCTTCATCAGCAAGTTGTTTAGCTGTAACAACAAAAAAAAAAATAAATTCACTCTTAAATTTAATCGCAAGAAATTTGGATAGTTCATCAAAAATAAAAATTGATAATGACCTAAACTTCGGTTGGGGCTTATCAACCAAATATCTGACGTTATCAAAAGTCCGTTTAGCATAAGAACAACTGGTTTTTGTTCATTTTTCCGAGGCATCTTCAATGGACTCCATGGTATTCTAAAAATTTTTAACTTATATCCATCATCTGTCGTCAGATTGTGCTGTTCTGCCGGATATCCCCAGCTTTTAATTGATTCAATCTATACACACACAAATCACAACGTCAAAAAGTAAATTGATAATAATTTTAATTTAATTTCATAATTACACTATCTAAAATTTTGTCACGATTTAAAATTTTATAAACTACTTTAATTAACCAACATAAAATAAATATTTTAATAATATGCCTAATGTTACAAATAAAATTTCTTCGATTTATTAGTATCATTTTATTTCTAGTGTCTTTGAAATAACGTCTTGAAATAATTGTGGATTGATTGTTCACCAGTGACTGAGTATATTTCAGTTCAAAGTACATAATTTATATCATAAGATGAAATGTTATCTTGCAGTATGTGATCTTTGCAATACAATATTAATTTTTACAGTATTTATTATTCATATTTTTTCTATATAGAAATTTGCAGAAACAAATTTTTTATCCACATATTTTTATCAATTATTATTTATTAATATTATTATTGTTAATTTATACAGTGAATAAATTGAACTTGGAAAAATTATTACAATCATATAAATATAGCTATTAACAATAATGACAAAAAAATTAATTAAAAATATTCAAAATAAAAATTAGAACGTTCAAAATAAAACTGTTAAAATGTAAATAAAGAAATCATTAGTATTTTATCAGATTTGAATGTAGGTTCTCGAGTTCAACAGTTCGAAATATATTATTAATTTTTTATATCACACTCGAGACAACCAGTAAATGATTGTCAATGACACCAATCAAAGAGTGGTGGCAAACTGGTTATATTTCTTGTCCTCTACAAAGTCAAAGCCAATTAATAAACTCTCGAGTTTCCTCATTGCATTGCACTTGAATTTTATAAATAAAACTTTATATAAATATAAATAAATCATTTAAACACGATGAATATCATCAAGTTAATTTTTCCAAATTTATTTTTATTATTTTTTATATTTGACGATGCAAAAGGTTCAAAAATCGAAGTTGAAGTTGAAACCGATTCAGGTAAATTCAAAGGTTCATCTGATACAACAACACGATTAGGAAAAAAAATTTATTCATTTCGTGGAATAAGATATGCAGAGGCTCCAACAGGTCCACTTCGTTTTAAAGTAAGTATTTAAATAAATAATTAAATTAGAATATTAATTTTTTTCCTTTTTATCATGATAAATTGAATAATTAAATTTTAAATTAATTGATTTATATTTCAATTCAAGCCGGCAGTTTTAATAAATAAAAATAAAAACACATTTGATGCAACTGAGGATGGTCCAGCTTGTCCACAACCAGGACCACTTACTCAATCAGAAGATTGTTTACGATTAAATATTTATACAACAACAAAACTTCCAATTACACAAAAAGCAATTGAAAAAAAACCAGTTATAGTTTTCATTCATCCTGGTGCATTTTATGTTTTCTCTGGACAAAATATTATTGTTGGCCCTGAATATATACTTGACCAGGATGTTGTTTTTGTAACTATTAATTATCGTCTTGGTTCTTTGGGTAATATAAAAAAGGAAAATACATTCATTAAAATAATATTTCAGCTTGTTTTAATTACACGTATGTATTTTTTTTTTTTCAACAGGATTTTTAAGTACAGGAGATCACCTGGCACCAGGAAATCTTGGTCTCAAAGATCAAGTAGTTGCCTTGAAATGGATTAAAAATAATATCAAGTATTTTGGAGGTGATGAAAATTTAGTAACACTTGCAGGAAGTAGTGCAGGTGGTTGGAGTATAACAGCTCATCTTGTATCACCAATGAGTAAAAATTTATTTCATCGTGTTATTTTATCAAGTGGATCAGCAATTTATCAATCACCACTGCCAAGTCATCAAAAACATCTTGCTGTTAAACAAGCTCAAATTCTCAATTGTCCATCAAATTCAAGTGTTGAAATTTTAAATTGTTTAAGCACTAAAAATGCCACAACTATTGCCAATAGTTTATCTGAATTTTTTGTAAGTTAATTAATCAATAATAAATTTTTTAAATTATATTTATCAATTTGATTTAATTAGGAATGGCATGGACAACCAATTTTATTATGGACCCCTGTTATTGAGCCAGAATTACCAGGTGTTGAAAGATTTCTTACTGGACAACCTGCTGATTTGATACGTGCTGGAAAATTTCATCAAGTACCAGTGATAGTTGGAATAACTCTGGATGAATTTGGCTCAGTTGTTACACGTAAATTAATTTTAAATATATTTTTAAAAAATTAATTGTTAAATTTTCTTTTGATATTTCTTTCTCGTACTTGTTGTTTTATTTATATTAGCACTTGTTGAACAAGCTGAAATGGGAAACAATAAATTATTCGATGATTTAAATGCAAACTGGACAAAACTTGCACCAATATTATTTTGGTACGAGAGGAATACTCAAAGATCAAATGACATAAGTAGTTCATTCAAGATATTTTATTTCAATGATGAACCAATTGAATTAAGTAACTGGAAATCACTTGCAAATGTTTGTATCAAATAAAAAATAATAAGAGTAACAATTATTGTACTTTGTTTAGTTAATAAAATTAAATTATCCTATTTATTTTTGTTTGAATAGGTATTTGGTGATGCTGTTGGATTCCAGGCTCATCGATTTGTTAATTTAATATCTCAATATTCGTCTCAACCAGTTTATTATTATAAATTTACATATCAAGGACGTTATAGTCATGCAACTTGGTCCAATGGAACAGTATTTGGTATTATATATTTAAATATAAAAATTATTATTCAACAAGCAAATTATTCTTGCTGATATTTAAATTTTAAAAAAATATTATTCAAATGATTTATATTATTTTTTATCGACATAATTACTCTGGGCATTTTTTTTTTTTTTCGACAATAATGTCAGTTGGAAAATTTACTTGTTGAAATTATGTTTTAATTAAGGATTTTTTAATAATTGAAAAATGATTTCAGGTGTTTGTCATCATGATGATCTTCTTTATCTTTTTTATGATACTTATTTTCCATATTTTAAAAATAATAATGATCCAGAATTAATTACCGTTGAACGAATGACATCGATGTATGGAAATTTTGCTAAAACTGGTGTACCAATTCCAAAAAATAATTCATATTTTAAAAATATTATTTGGGAAAGATTTACAACTCAAAATAAAAAATACTTGGATATTGGTAATGATCTTGTTATGAAAACTGGTCTTTATGCAGATAGAATGCAGTTGTGGGATAAATATTTTAATTTTTAAACGCAATAGTTTATCAATAACAAAAAATACTGATATTAAATCAATATATTTATTTAGTTGTTGACTTATGTCATCAATATAATATTTTGTTTTTCTGATCCAGGGAAAAACCAAGTTATGAAAAAAAATAATATCATTAGTTATTTATCAATATGAGAATCATCGATGAGTTGACGATGTTGAACTCTGTTAATTTTTAAAAATAGATTTTGATATTTCTTAATGATTATTTAATCTACTCATCATGATGTCTTTATTTTTTTATTTATTAGTAAATATTTAAAACGATAAACAACATTACTACTTATATATTATTAAAACGTAATATTATGTTAGTATATATAAAATAATTCAATTTGAATTTATATACTTTTTTTTATTTAAAAATTAATGTTTTTAAATTTTAAAAAATAAACTTGAGAGATATTTACGTCAATGCGTTTCTATAATAATGTCTTGAATTAAAATTTATAGAGTAAATTTATTCTCAGTAAATTTCCAGCAAGTTTAGAAACTATTTTACACATTTGAAGGTCTAAAAAATAATAATGAGAATAAATATGAATTGCTTTTTTGTTAGCATAATCTACAATCTACCACAGTAAAAGAAAAAAAATAAAACACAAACGTCAAACATTTATTAGTATGTTTTAGAAAACAAATATTTTTTTATACAATTCCGGAAAAAATCTATTATTACATAGAGAGAAGGAAAAAGGAATTGTTTAAATGGCATTAATTTCATTAAAATTTAAATCAAATGAAAAATATATTTGAAAAAAATAAATCATTTATTTGAATAGTTTCATTTTTTTTTTTTTTTTTAAAGAAATAAATATTTATTTATATAAAAATAAATTAAATATTTAAAATAAATAAATGATTATTTGTAATTATTATAACATAAAAAAATTGAAAAAATAAATTTAATATTTATTATTTATTTAATAAAATGTAGTATGAAAATTTTTTGAAATTATTATAGAAAAAAAAAAGTCAAAATTCAAGTATATAAATTTTTGAAATTTATTTTTATAATTTTAAATAAAATTTATTAACCACAAATAAATTAATATTTAAAAAAAAATAATTTTCATATTTTTCATCAAATAAACAATTAACCTTGTAGCTTAATTTCAAATAATTTTTTTTATTTTTTGTTAATTAAATTTTCATTTATCTTAAATAAATATATTTTTAAAAATCAAATTAATCAATTTATTTGTATAGAATAAATCCATTTTTCATCAAACAAAAATATAATTAGGTTAATCAAATAATATTCGCACAAAAATATAATTTCTTGATAAATATAAAATTATCAAATTCATATGTGCAATAAAATCCAGAAAAAAAATAAAAATATGATAAAAAAAAGAAATAAAAACCATTTTAATTTTCAACAAATAATCTCGATAAGAATTTTTCTGTTTATTTTTTCGGTAATAAAATAATAAAAAGATTATAACACCACAAGTGTGTATATTTAATAAATGTATTATTTAACATTATTATTTAATCCAAAATCAACAATAGCATGTATTAACGTCCTTGTCTTTTTTTATTTTACATGTGTCCTATAGGATTTTTAATTGCAATAATTCTCAAGCGTCTTTTGAGACTACATAATGAGTCGTATATAAATACCGGACGTATTGCCCCTCCAGTGTCAGTATCAACTCGTGACTGCCTCACGAGTGTTGTTACCGGTGACCCTGGTCACATCACAACTTAATTTGAATCATCGATGTTAGTACTACACGAGAAGAATCACACGACATACACAATTTACAAATCGTCAATTGAAACCAAACAAAATAAACTAAACTAAATTAATAAATTCAATAAAACAAACCAAATAAAAATTTATACATCAATTTTTGTGTGTGAATCATGCAGCTTATTAGTTTAATATTATTTTTTCTACTTGGAACAATAAATGCCGATGAAGAAAGTGAAATAATACAGCCAGAAATTGAAATATCTCTTGGAAAAATAAAAGGATCAATAATCCAATCAAGATTAAAGAAAAAAATTTTTTCATTTCGAGGGTTGAGATATGCTGAGCCTCCATTTGGTCAACAACGTTTTCAAGTAATTTTTTTTTTTTACCTTTATCAATTATATTTTATTTTTAATTCATCTCATCCGTTTTATATACAATTATTATATTATTTTTTTTGATCAAAAGATTTGTAAATATACAGCTTTATATAACTTGTAAAAAAAAAAAATTTGATTGAGCTATTGTCCTTGAAAGTGAGTGACGGTTAATGATCTTGTTATGGATTGTTGTATACTTAAAAAAAAATGTTTATTATTTTTTTTTTTTTAATACTTGTTTGATCATTTGAACATTGATCAGACTGGTACAAAGATGATTTACTATATGGTAATTTACAACAATTGTAAGTGATTCATTTAAAAGTCAACGCACCAAACCACGACCTCGGTTTACAAACGTTGATGTTAATTCTATTACGAAATTATATCCGGTTAAATATTTTTATCAATAGATAATTATTATAAATTAAAATAAATACTATAAGCTTTTATTATTATTAATATAATAAATAATTTCATTGTAGCAAGCAATTCCAGCTAAAAAATGGAATGACACATTTGATGCTTCAGAAGAGGGACCATCTTGTCCCCAGCCTGGAGGAAAATATCAATCTGAAGATTGTCTCAGATTAAATGTTTATTCAACAAAAGTAAAAGAAAATATAATAAATATAATAATTTAATATAGCTAATTATAATTTAAAAAAAATATTTTCTTTTATAGCTTTCAACGAAAAATGATATTGTCAAAAGACCAGTTATAGTTTTTTTTCATCCAGGTGGTTTTTATGGTTCATCAGGACAAAGTTTCATTGAAGGACCACAATATTTTATGGATCAAGATATTGTTCTTGTTACAGTTAATTATCGACTAGCATCTCTTGGTACGTATTTTTAATTAATATAAATAAATTTTCATTTGAATAATTGGAATTTTTTTTTTAAAGGTTTTTTTAGTACTGGTGATTCTTTGGCACCTGGTAATCTTGGTCTTAAAGATCAAGTAGCTGCATTGAGATGGATAAAATTAAATATTGAAAGTTTTGGTGGTGATTCAAATTGTGTTACAATAATGGGTTATAGTGCTGGTGGTTGGAGTGTATCACTTCATCTTGTATCACCAATGAGTAAAGATTTATTTCATCGTGCAATTGTCATGAGTGGATCAGCAACATATCAAAATCCATTACCAAATGATCAAAAAAATTTAGCTAAAAAACAAGCTGAGCTACTTGGTTGTCCAACAGATACAACTGGAAATATGTTAATTTGTTTAAATACCAAAACAACTGAAGAATTTGTCAACACAACAAAAGAATTTTTCGTTAGTTTTATTATAATTTTCTTATTCATAAACAAAATAATTCATTTAAAATTATTTAAAACTAATTTATGTTTTTGCTTTCTTTCTATGAACAAAGGAATGGCATGGTGATCCAATTTTAGTTTGGTAAATTAATTTTTTTATTATGTTAATGATATTTAATTTTATTTGATTTATTAAATTTTTTTTTGTTTGATTAAATAGGATGCCAGTTGTTGAGCCAGAAGTACCAGGAGTTGAAAGATTTCTTCCTGGACAACCTGCTGATTTAATACGTGCTGGAAAATTTAATCAAGTGCCACTTATTGCTGGAGTTACTGAAGATGAATTTGGTGGAGTTGTTGTTTGTAAGTAAATTGTTTTTAATTTACCTTTTGACTGTTTATTTTATTAATTTTCTATTATTTACAGCGGTTATTGAAGATGCAGAAAAAGGTGATGATTCAATATTTCAAGATTTAAATGCAAATTGGAGTACAATTGCACCAATAAGTTTTTTATATGAACGTGATACACAAAGATCATTATCAATAAGTGAAGAACTTTGGAAATATTATATGAAAAATAAACCAATTGGTCCAGATAATTATAAGGGTCTTGCAAATGTTTGTATTTAATTTATTTTAATTCTTATTCAATTTAAAAATTTATTTTGTTAATATTGACTTGTTTTTACTTGCAGCTCTATGCTGATGGAGTTGTTGGTTTTTCAGTTCATCGACTTGTCACACTCATGTCACAAGCAAGCAAAGAACCAGTTTATTATTATAAATTTTCTTATAAAGGACAAGAGAGTCATGTTAAATGGGCAAACAATACACCATATGGTAATTTAATATTAAATTTATTTTACAAACGTCATGTTTTTAAGATAAATATTATCTTTATATGTATTTTTAAAAATATATATTTATTTTTCAGGCGTAGTTCATCATGATGACCTTCTTTATTTTTTTAACGTCAGTTATTTTAATTATTTTGATGAAAATTCAGTTGAAACACCAATTGTCGAACGTATGACAACAATGTGGACAAATTTTGCAAAAACAGGTATACCATTACCAAAAAATAATAAATTAAATTCAAATATTGAATGGATTAAATATAATCAAAAAAAACCAGCATATTTAAATATTGGCAATGAACTTGAAATTATAATGACAGGAATAAATACAGAAAGAATGAATGAATGGGATAAATTATTTCCATTAAAATCACTTCCTGGTTCTGCATAAATAATGCAAAAAAAAAAAAAAATTATCATTACTACTTGTCTTGAATGAAAAGTAAATTAAAAATAAATGTTATTTTGTTTTTTTTGTTTTTTTTCTTTATTGTTTATAATTATATCAACCAAGTTAATAATTATATTTTTTTTTGATATTTAAAAATAATTTGTATTTTTAACAAACAAAAATAAATGTTAAATTTATATTTTAAAATTATTTATTATTGTAAAATTTATATCATTAAATGTCAAGCTTTAAAATGTGATTAATATTATCAAGTTTTTTTTTTTTTTTTTTTCTTTTATAAGTAAAATAAAAAAATTAAAAAAAAAATTATTCATGACGTTTTTATCTCATTTAAATTCTTGGTAAACAAGATACTTATGACCCCTGTTTTGATGTATTTTATTACATTATTATCTCATGTAAAAATAAAAATTTAAAACACAGATATTTTAAAGAAAAATATAAAATTAATTATAATAAAAATTGAGAATACTAAAAACCCCTGAATACTATGAATACTAAATAAATAAAATATTTAAATTTTTGGATCAGTTGATTTTAATTGAACAATATTTTCACTGAGTTCCCAAAACTTTTTAGCATTTGTATGTTTTTTAATGGATTGTGATAATCCATACTCACGACAATCAAGATAATATTTACCAGTTACATTATCAAGTTCATCAGAAACAGCAAGATGAATTGTTGTTTGTGCACCTTGTTTTGGTGTCTTAAAAAAACCTTTGACAATAATTTGTAAACCCCATGATAATGGAGCAGGTACATTTCTCCATATTCCACTGTCAATAAGACCTGGATGAAGACAATTTGCTGTAACACCTGTTCCTTCAAGACGACGAGCTAATTCCATGGTAAATACAATATTTGCATATTTTGAAACGTAATATAAATAAGCAGGTAATGTTGTTGTTGGATTTAAATTATCAAGATTCAATGAAGCTAATCGATAAAGTTCTGATGCAACTACGACAATTCTACTTGGTGCTGATTGTTTCATCAAGTCTGTTAAAAAATAAATTTTTAATTGTCAAAATATTGTTAATAATAATTAATTTAAATTATTTTTATTATTTAAATATATATTTACCAATTAGTAAGTGAGTCAAAAGAAATGGTCCATATTGATTTGTAGCCATTGTCATTTCAAGACCATCATCTGTTATTTTTTTTTTAAATGTCTCAGCAGTACCAGCGTTATGAATTAGAACATCAAGACGATTTTCTTCACGATTTATTTGTTCAGCAAATTCTCTAACTGATTTTAATGATGATAGATCCAATTTTTTAACAATAATATTATTATTTCCAGTTGCTTTTACAAATTGATCTGAAAGATAATTATTAATTTATAAATTTTGGTATAAAAAATTTTGTATTTGTTAAAAAAAATATTTCTAAATAAAAATTTCATTAAATTATGCTTTTAGAATTTAAACAACATCTAAATATAATTATCCTAAAATTTGTAGATTTTAATTTTAATTATTTTTAATTTTTTTTCAATTTTATATTTTTTCGAAATTCTGTACTTTTTGCCAAAAATCATCATTCGTAAAAAAAATATTTCTAAATTAAAATTCCTTGAAATTATACTTCTAGTATTTAGACAATATCTAAATATAATTATTCTAAAAATTTAAAAATTTAATTTCAATTATTTTTATATTTTATATATGACCTGTAGCCAAAAGTCGAAATTTTTCAGGTCATATTTGTCGAAAAAAAAATATTTCTAAGCAAAAATTTTCTAAAATTATGCTTCTAATATTTAAAACAACATCTAAATATAATAATCCTAAATTTTCTAAGATTTAATTTCAATTATTTCCACTTTTTATTCTTTAAACCAATGACCGAACGAATAAAAATGACCGCACGAATAAAAAGTTTTTCTAATAAAATAAAATCATAACAGATAAGTTGATTAATTTCTAAAAACTAATCACTAAACTGTGAAGAAAATTATTCGTATTAATTTAGAAACTTTATGCACTAATTACTTGTTATATTTTCTAATCTCTTTTTAATTGTAATATTAATTTATTATGATTTATCTTTTTTTTTTAATTTTAAATTTACCTTTCAAATTTTTAGCAGCTGCAACATTTCTACAAGCCATTATTAATCTAGCTCCTCTATTTGCCAAATCAAATGCTGTTTCTTTTCCAATACCGGATGTACATCCAGTAATAATAACTGTTTTTCCATTCATTTTTTTCTGACTTTTACAAACACCTGTTGTCATGTAAATAAATATTTGAAGTAGCAATATAAATGATATTGCTAAAAATGCAACAACAGCAATAGCAACACAGCAAATTGAAGTTATTCCAAGGAGCATCATCATCTAAAAAAAAAAAACAATAATTTATTAATTTAAATATTAAAAAAAAATTTCTAAACGATAGGGAAAAAAATTTCCAGGTAAATTGACTTAGTCAAGGTAATCAAGTTGATCTTTTTTCTTTTTTTAACTTTTAGACTTTGTTCGAAATAAAAAAAAATTATAACTATTTATTTATTCATATAATTGTTTATAAAAAAAAAATATTGTTTTATATTTTTTTTAAAAATGAATAATTTTTTTTAATAAATTAAAAATGAATTGTTTAATTTTATGTATTATAAATTTAGTTTAAATTTCTTTAAACAATTTAAATTATTTTTAAATTAACAAATAAATATTAATAATTTTAGGATACTATTTTATGTTAAACTGAAAAAAATATTAACTTACTGTGAATTTATTTGATTCGAATGTTCATGGAGATGTTGATTGAGAAAATTCTGGCTGAATGTGGTTCGTCTTCTTTGAGTTTACAACAGCAAAAGTTAACATTGCGGTACTTGTCTGGTATTTTATTCCCCCACTTTTAAAACACGTCTTGTTCATTTCTTTTTTCATTATTTTTTTTTAACTTCTGCTTGATTCTGCTTACGGTGAAATTTTCAGGCCTCAGCATTCACCTTGAAAGAAAGAAATTTATTAATAATAAATTAATTAATGTTCATAAATCTAATACCTAGATAAATTTGTAATTTTAAAATTTTTCTTTACATAAATGTATTTTTAACAATAATCATAAGTATATGTAATTTTTTTTTTTTGTATAGTAATTTCCCTGGATGGGTTTAATGACACTGAACAAAAATAAAAATTAAGGACAGTGAAAGTAAAACTTTTTGAACATGTATATAAAAAAATAAATTACAGTTCATTTATTAAAATATTTTTATTAGCTGGTGGATTTGTTGGACAAAATTTTTAAAGAGTTTCCAATTTTTTTTTTTGCTTTCATTGACAAAAAAAAAAGGAATTTAAACTTCAGAATTTGATATTGATCAGTTGTAAAAAACAGATAACAGGTTTATTTTTCGACTTTGATTATTTTCAATAACAATTTAATTGCTAGAGGAAAACAATTAAAACTTTAAAAACAAAAACAATTAATTTGCATAATTTTTTTATAATTATTATTCATCTTTTATTGATCACTTAGTATTCAATAACTCAAAGATAGTTTGTATTTGACTCAGTGTAATGTCAAAATTAATCCACTCAATTAAATTCATCCAATTAAAAATAGTGCCATGATAGAAATAAAATTACTCTGATAAATTATTCAACGTAATATTATCTCTCTTCTATGTATCAATAACTAATTAGTATAAATATTCATAAACATTGTTAAAAAATTATTAAGCAATAGTTACATTTTTACATTAAATAAATTTATTTTCAATGAAATTTATACAATTTTTATTGACAGAATAAGAATATTATAAACAATAGATATCAAGAATAAAAATAAAACTTAAATTGTAAATTTATTTTTCTATTAAATAAAATAATTATTTTTTGGATATTTTTTTATCGTCATTTTAAAGTGCGTTATTTCATTAATATACAATTAACCTTTTCAAAAAAAAAATAAGTTAATAAAACTTAGCGCTTTTTTTTTTCTCCTATATTTACTCAATTTCATATTTTTTTTGTTTTAATCAATCACATTTGAATGAATAATATTAAATTTAACAATAATATTTAGCTGTTTTTTTTTTTTTTACTATCAATTTGGTATTATATAAATTAATTAATCAAAAAAAAAAAATTTAAACTACCAAGTATTTGATAAATTCATAATAATTATTTATAATTTAAGAAAAAAAAAAATAGTTTAAATTAATTTATTATAATTTATTATATTTATTATACAACTATAATTAAGAAAAAAAAAATTATGGAAAAAGTATTTATTCTGCCGAAGAAGACAAATTAATTTTTAAAAAGAAAATCGAGGTATTTAAAATAAAACCTCAATAATGAAACTAGTTAATTAATTATTTGTACAAAGACATTAATTAATTATCACATTGTCAAGACTGCAGGATGGTGTCTGACTTTAAAAGTTTTTTTTTTTATTCACCTTGGAATGGTGAATTTTTAGCATTAATTCAATTTATTATAATATTTTGTTATTTTTTTAATATTTAAATTTATTTAACACGTTAAGATTCTTCATTTTCTTGATTTTCTTGTTCACTATTATTATTATTATCATTATGTATAAGCATACCATCACGATCATCACTGTCTTCACTACTGCTACTACTACTACTACTACTACTACTAGCACTACTATTACAGCTACTGCTACAACTTTGTTGTTCTTGTTCATCAACATCATATTGATTATTAACATCATCAACTGAACGATGTCCAATTTCTTCATCTTTTTTTTTATCATTATTATCAACTTTGTATAATATATCATGACACAATGGACAACGATCTTGTACATAAAGCCATTTACGTAAACAAACAGCATGAAAATAATGATTACAACTAGTAACTTTAGCTGTTTTCATTTCTTGATAACATATTGCACAAACATCATCTAGCAAACGTAATTGTTCTGTTTTAGCTTCTGGTAATGAATTAATTTTATTAACAGCTGTACGACGTTTCATAAATACACTCCATCCAGCTTTAGCTTCATTCCATATATTAAAATATGCATGTATACCCATCATAATTGCTCTAATAGCACCACCAGATTCAAATATTAATATCCAAAAACCATTAAAAAATAATACAATACCAAATGCAAATTCAACAGTATTACCAAATGATTTAATCATATAAACACAATCATCAAGTTGTTCCCAATATGTTGATCTATATGCATCAAATAAAAATAATGAATATATTGATAATGAAACAATAACTTTAACAATAACTTCAATACTAAATATTGATACAGCTAATAACCATGTACTTATTGTAAATTGTGACCATAAAAATATTAATAATATAGTTGGAAATATTATTAAAAATCCACATACAGATAATGCACGTATATGTCGATGAAATGCACGATTATGTGATGCACTTAATGACATTAATAATGGATTAACAATATTATGAACAAAATGTAATACAGCTGTAAATAAAAGACAAAAATTACGACATAAACGTATTAGTCGTTTTTCTTTATCAAGTGATGTTAAGCCTGTTTGTAATGCAAGTATATAAAATAATATTGCTGATACAGTACCAATACTTTTTTCATCTTCATCTTGTGTTAATAATATCCATTGAAAAAAACAACCAATATAATGACAAATATATGATATTATACTTGTCATACCAAGTACAGCTATTAATGTTTCACAACCATTAACAAGTAATGTTTTTAATATCATATATATTGTTAATGTTTCATCACCATAATGATTACCAAGTATTTGTATAACTTGTTCAATAACACGTAACATCCAAAATGTACGTAATACATTTGGTACATCTAAACGTATCCATTCAATTTCAGCAAGTGCTGATAAACCAAAATTATTTATAAAATTATGCGTATTTTTATAACCATTATGCATTATTTTAAGCATGACAATGCTATTGTACCATAATACAAATTTACATATTAATAATGGAAGTAATGCTGCGAAGACTGGTATATGATGGAGGACATTTGTCTATTCAAATAAAAAAATAAATATTAATTTAAAAAAAAAAAAACATATTTAATTTAAATATCAACTTACAGGTAATGGAGTAATTGCCAATATTGATGGAGCCAAAAAACTTAGGGCCAATAATTTTTGTAATATTGGATATCTTGGTCCAAGATGTAAATAACAAAAAAAAAATCCCAACACACTTTGAAGTAAATAATTTTGTATAACAAGTATACCTGGACCATAATTAATTAATTGTGAATAATTAAGACCTAATATATCATCAAGTATACTTGTTTGTGTATCAAATGAATTAACATATGTTGTTATGGCTTTAATTGTACTGACATTTGACCAGTATGATACAAATATTGTACCAATTGATATGAAATATAAATAAACAACAATAAGATGTTTTGTCCATAACATAAATGTGTACAATGATGCAACGATACCTGTTGAAGAAAAATATATTATAGCTTGTATAAATTAATATAAAGATGATAAAATTAAACTTACCAAAACAACAAATGGCAATTTTAAATATTGCCAATACATAAGTTTGATAAATGTATGAATTAATATTAAATTGTTGAAATAAATATGGCTCTGATGATACAGAAGCAAATGATTCAACAAATAAATTTTTTACACCAACACCACTATTTAAAGTACTTTGTGTTTCATTTAATACAACTGTATTTATTGGCATACCAAGACTTATTCTTAATAATTCATCAATTATAAATAATAGTGGTACTCTCATAACCACATTTGCAAAACTCATCATTCTTTCTTTTAACAAATGATTATCCATGATTATTTTTTTTATTTACTCAAAATATATTTAATCAACTTGTTGGTATATTCATTTAGTTTTTTATTTTATTTATATTTTTCACCTAATTTATTCATTTACTGCATTAATTATAACTACAAGAAAAAAATAACACAGTTTATTATTATTTGTGAGTTAAATATTTTACTTAATTCAATGACGTTTATATTTGTATTAATTATTAATCAAAAAAAAAANTTTGATGATGATGCTTGTTTGGTGGATTTTTTAGATTTTTTTTTTTTTTGATTAAATATGCTTGAGATTATAATTGAAATAATATAAAAAATTGATAATGATTAACTTACGATATTATGATAATTTTTCAAGTGTTGTTTATTGAACAATGTTGAAATTTTTTGCTTCATCACATCCTCTCATTTACAAATAAACACACTTCTTATCACACAAGTCACAATATAACCTCAAAATAGACATTATGACGTGATTTTTCTTTTTTTTTTTGCTTTTCTGGTTTTTTTATATCATTAGAGTTATTTGATTGTTTCAGCAGTTGAAGGTGACAATTCAATGTATCAAAGACATGTATTTTTAATGTCGAAGAAAAAAAAAAAATATACGTTTGTGATTACACACTCTTAACAATAATAATAAATTATAAATAATGGCGACGTCGATTTGTAAATTGAGCTTTATGTTTGTAAATTTATTTTTAAATTGTTTTAAATATATAAAAAAAAATTATCGATTTATTGTTTTTACAAATAAATTAAGATATCTAATTTTTATATAAAAAATAAAAACAGTTTCAATAATTAAAAATCGTTTGCAAATTATTCGCGTTTTTTTTTTATAATTAATTTTGAAAAACTATCTTGTCATTAATAGTTTTTTGTTGATACGTTTTAATTAAATAAATTAGTAAAAACAGTATCATGTACATGACAATATAATTAAATATAATTGAGTTTATTTAAATGTATTAATTAATATATTCGCAGAAAAAAAAGACCAAATCCTATGTAATTTGCAAATGACGTTTTTGAATATGTAAAAAAGCAAATAAAAAAATAATTTATGTATAATAGATCGAGAGGCATTATTATTACTAATAAAACAATTAAATAATTTGTCATTTTATTTTATTAAATGACGTATTATATAATTTATAATGTTAGGTTGCAATTTCGTAATTAAATACTCTAAAAAATTATCAAAAAAAACTTTCATAGTGTAAATGATATTTTTTATTTTATAATTATTTAAAAGATCAAAATGTCAAGATCAAATTATCTTATATATAATTAATATTTTACAAATAATCTTGTTGATTCAATAATAATTTATAGTTTCAGTTTGACTAGATCCTCCATGAAATTTATAAGTGTCTTGAAAAAATTTATAGATTTTTAAATGACATTAAAATTTAAAAGAAAAATATAATTAAAATTTAATGTTACAATCATAATGGAAGATTTTATAAAAGCTGTTATTTTTTTTTGTCTAGTAGAAATGGCATTACTTGAGCCAGTTCCTGATTTAGTTATTGGAAGAACAATGAAAGATGTTGAGGGTGCTGAATTTTATGCAATTGACGTGGTAGAAAAGAATTTAAAAAACTAATTGTTCGACGAGAAAATATACAGATTTTTTTCAACAGATTGGATTGGGTGAAATGATGGGATATAAAGTAGAACAACACAATATAACAACTACCGATGGATATTTATTAAAACTATTTCGAATACCTGATAGTCCAAAATTATTAAAACAAACTAAAAAAAAACCAGTTGTATTTCTTGGAAATGGAATGGCAGCTACATCAGACGTTTGGTTAATTCGTGGAAAAAATAGAAGTTTAGGTAACTATTCAAATAATATTAATTTGTTTATATAATAAATTAAATATTTAAATCAAATGAAAAATATATTTGAAAAAAAAATAAATCATTTATTTGAATAGTTTCATTGTTTTTTTTTTTTAAAGAAATAAATATTTATTTGTATGAAAAATAAATTAAATATTTAAAGTAAATAAATGATTATTTGTAATTATTATTACATAAAAAAATTGAAAAAATAAATTTAATATTTATTATTTATTTAATAAAATGTAGTATGAAAATTTTTTGAAATTATTATAGAAAAAAAAAGTCAAAATTCAAGTATATAAATTTTTGAAATTTATTTTTATAATTTTAAATAAAATTTATTAACCACAAATGAATTAATATTTAAAAAAAAATAATTTTCATATTTTTCATCCAATAAACAATTAACCTTGTAATTTAATATCAAATAATCTATTTTATTTTTTGTTAATTAAATTTTCATTTATCTCAAATAAATATATTTTTTTTAATCAAATTAATTAGCAATACAGCTAGCTGATGAGGGATATGATGTCTGGATGGCAAATTATCGTGGTACCACATATGGACGTGCTCATGTAAAACTATCACCAGATGATAGAAAATTCTGGGATTTCAGGTATGAATAAACTTAAATAACTAAAAAAACTAACAATAAAAAATAATTTTTCTTTAATTTTTAAAAAAACAGCCAGCATGAAAGTGGTATCTATGATTTTCCAAATTCAATAGACTACGTTTTAAATGTAACAAATGAATCATCATTAACTTTTATTGGTCATTCATTGGGAACAACAACAATATTTATAACTTTATCTGAATTACCAGAATACAATGATAAAATTAATTTACTCATAATGCTTGCACCAGTGTCTGTTTGGACACATCAATCACCACTTAGAAAATTAGGTCCTATATTTTCAAATATACTTCAGGTAAATAATTATTATCAATTCATTAAATATTCATCATACAATTATTTAAACTAATTTTATATATTTTATGTCCTTTATATTTGTAGAATTTATTAGAACCAAATGGTACAATTGAACTTATTCCACAGAGTTCAGCTCTTCCTGCACTTTTTAAACGTATATGTTTTCCGAATAATATTTTTGACTTATGCTTTCTTCCTTTTGATTTACTGCTTGGCAAAGATCACTATCAACTTGACAAAGTAATTTTTCATAAAATACATCCTAATATACAACCCAAATTACTTTTAATATAATTTTATTTTTATAATTTCATTTAGAAAAATTTTGTTGCCTATAATTGTCATTATCCAGCTGGTGTTTCTGCTAAAATGATGTATCATTATTTTCAATCAATGGAATCAGGTAATTAATATTAAATATTTATTTAATCAATCATTCTGTAATAATAATTTTTCTTATTTGTAATTTACAGGTAAATTTCGACAGTGGAATTTCAACAATGATTTTGATAATATCAAACATTATGGACAACCCGAACCACCGGAGTATAATTTAAAAAATATTAAATCACCAATGATAATTTTTTATGGTATGTTATATGAATTTAATAATTTAATTAATATTTAAAGGTTTTAAAATAAAACAAAGTTGCAGTAAAATTAAAAAACAACACAAATATTAAAAGCCTGATTCTAAAATTGAATAAAAATTAATATTCAAATGTTTTTTCTTTGAATGCAACACATACTTGTTGACCTCAATATTAATAATTAATTTTTTTTTTAACTTAAATTAATTTTTCTTTTTTAAATAGGACACAATGATCCTCTCTCTCACATAGAAGACATTCGTGCATTCATCAAAAAAATATCAAGCAAAACTATTTCCGAACCAGTTCGTTTCAAGTATTTTAATCACATTGATTTTGTAACTGCAATTGATGTAAAAAAACTTCTCAATGATCGTATTATTTCACGACTTAATCAATTTAAAAATTTAAGTCTTCCATTTTTACAAGTATAAATAATAATTGTAAATATTATTCAATTAAAAAGTGTACATATACATAAAAACAACTAAATGTTTTTTTGTTTTTTTTTCTAATTATTGAATTCTCATTAACAATTTAAATATCATGATGATTCAAAGTCATCATACAACGTCAATTTTATTGCATAATTATAAATAAATATATGCAAAGTGTTCAATCATTAATATTTTTCTCATCCTTGATAATTTATCTGAGAAAAACATTAACAAATTCAGTCATAAAAAATTTTAAATTACCATAAAAGTGTATCAACTTTTCTAATGTTTATTAAATAATAAATTATGTAATAAAAATGCAATTTTATACAATGTCAGTTAATGAATAAAAAAAATATAATCTATCATCTATTTCATTTATAAAAAAATAGATTGTAAATATTTATTATTCAAGGATAAATTATTTCATAAATTGCAAAAAAATCATGATGTTTAAATTGATAATT
Organism: Aphidius ervi; assembly: GCA_015776835.1. Taxonomy (NCBI): domain Eukaryota; kingdom Metazoa; phylum Arthropoda; class Insecta; order Hymenoptera; family Braconidae; genus Aphidius; species Aphidius ervi. Next base: position 39,841 of record MKYW01000034.1, on the reverse strand, counting down.
TCAAGCTTCAGTTACAAATAATACTTCCTCACACTTACTAGTATATTATCCAACAATGAAAAAATTAATTTCAACAATAATATTTTTTTGTGCATTTAAATTTGTGATGCTGGAAGAAATTCCAGATTTAGTAAGAGTACGAAAAGCAGAAGATGCTAAAGGAGTTGAATTTTTTGCTTTAGACACGGTGCCAATTGTTGTTTAAAAAAAATAATTAATTATTTTATTAATTTAATATTAATAAACATGGATAATTTTATCATATACAGATTGGATTAATTGAAAAATGGGGCTACCCAGCAGAACAACATAATGTTACAACAAAAGATGGTTATAATTTAAATATGTTTCGTATACCATCAAGTCCAAATGCAACAAAAAAAAATACCAAAAATAAAGTTGTATTTATTCAAATTGGTATGCTTGGTACATCTGATGTTTGTGTATATTTTGGTCCAAATAGAAGTCTTGGTAATAATAAATATATTATTCATTTATTTAATTAAATTATTAAATTATTTTTATCAGCTTTACAGCTAGCTGATGAAGGCTATGATGTTTGGCTTGGTAATTATCGTGGTAGCACTTATGGAAGAAGTCATGTAAAACTATCACCAGATGATGGTGAATTTTGGAACTTTAGGTACTTGATTTATCAACAAAAAAAAATGATAAATATTTATTTATTTTTGTTTTGTTTAAGCTTTCATGAAATTGGAATGCAAGATTTACCATGTATGATTGATTATGTATTAAATGCAACAAATGAAAAATCATTAATTCTTGTATGCCAATCAATGGCAACATCAGCAACGCTGGTACTGTTATCTGAACAACCTGAATATAATAAAAAAATTGATTTAGTTGTTATGCTAAGTCCTGTATCAGCCATGTATTATAAACTTCCAATTAGAAATTTTTTTATGATACTTGTTAAAATTTGGCAGCAGCTTCTAGAACCATATGATGCACTTTTTGAATTATTTCGACAAAGTTCAGTTGTGCCTGCTTTTTTTAAACGAGTTTGTATACCAAATGACATTATTGATCTTTGTTTTCTTCTACCTGATATTGTTATTGGCAAAGATCGTGAACAACTTGAAATGGTAAATTTTTTAACAATTAATTTTTAAAAATAATTCAATGCTTAGCTTATAAAATAATTTATTTTTTTAAGGAACATCTTGTTGATTTTATGTGCTACTCTCCATCAGGTGCATCATCAAAATTATTTTGGCATTATCGTCAACTAGAAGAATACAGTAATGATTATTTATATAATTTAATTTAAATATAATTTTTTAATTATAATTTATTTATTTGTAGGTAAATTTCGTCCTTATGATTATGAAGATAATGATAAAAATATAAAACATTATGGACAATCAGTACCACCAGAGTATAATTTAAAAAATGTCAAAGTACCAATGTTATTTTATTATGCACCACGTGTTGATCTTCTTTCAATGGAAAAAGATGTACTTGAATTAGCAAAAAGAGTTACAAGTGATGTTATATCAGAACCAATTAAATGGGATAATTTTAATCATCTTGATTTTGCAACAGCTAAAGATGTCAAGACACTTGTTAATGATCTTGTCATTGAACGTTTACAACAATTTAATAATAAACAAATTTTTAATGATAAAAAATTTGATAATTTAACTAATAATTTAAACAATTAAATATATTATTTGATAGAATTTATTATGTATATTAATCATCAGTAAATTTCATACTACAATATATTGTTTTATTATTATTTTTTTTTTCTTTTTGTTAATTACATGAAAAATAATAGCATCTAATGATGATCAGCAGAAAAATGTGTTGGTGCATCTGGATATTGTTTTTTGTAAAATTCTTCATATTCAATTTTACGTTTTTCTCTTAATGCAAAATATTTTGGATACATGTCTTTTTCAGTTGGATGCCAATAATCCAATACCCAATCTGGTGATTCTTCTTCACGTTCAAAAGCAACACCTTCAAATGATTCAGCAAAATATAATGGAGCTGGATGTAAAATTGATTCAAGTTCTTTTTCACCTTCTTTTAATAAATGTTTTGCAAGACGTAAATCTTTTATGTCTTTATTTTTATCAAAACGTGAACGTACAACAACAGCATCATATCTGTAATAAACAAATAAATATTTATAATTATTATATAACAATTAAAACAAACATATAAATTGTCATTTATTTTAATTTGTTTTTACTTTTAATTAACCAATAATTTGTTCAAGTTTATGAACATTTTATTGGGGTTATTTTGACATGAATTATTATCCAAATAATTGATGACAAATAAAAATTATGTGTATTTTTTAGAAAAATCATGTTAATGATGTTCTTTATCAAGTTATAAAAATTATATTTATTGAGCTATTGTTTAATATTGTTAAATATGTTTATTAAACATTACCTCCAATGGACAAAAAGTGTATTCCAAGCTTCATAATTTCTCACAGCTCTTTTATAAAGGCTGCATACTCTTCTTGCATGAGTTACAAGACCAGTTGGTACTGGAGTTACCATTATTTTTTAATTAAAATATTAATACTCCAGTAATTTATTTTTTAATTGTTTAATTATATATCTACTTGTTATTGAGATTGTAATTTTGACTATGAACAAGCAGCCATATTTGACTTACATAAAAACAACTTACACATACATACATACACAGGCACTTGTACATCAACATGATATATCAATGACGTCACATGTTGGTGCATCAATTGCATCAAAGACAACTGATGTAAAAAAAACTCTTGGAGTTTATTTTTTTAATTTTTCATATTTGTTTATTTATTTTTTGTTTGTTAAGAATTAATTTACAAGTTTTATTTTGTTTATTTATGTTAGGTTATGACAGCCAAGGCTTTGGTGACTTGATGAGCTTCTTGTTGGATTGTTTATCAATTCAATTGTAGCTAAAGGTAATATTTAAATGTTAAAATAATATGAGACTAAGCTGGTGATTAAAAAAAAATTAACAAGATTATAAGATTAATATTAAAATAATCCTGGACCACAGCAATTGTTATACAAATTAAATTTTTCTTTATGTAAGTTTAAAAAAATTGATACAAAAGAAACAGTAATATTTTAATTTAGTATTAAATATAAACACTTGTTTAAAAATAAAATAAGATTACACAAATATTTTTATTGCCTAATAAAAAAAAATAATACAAATTATTATTTTTAAATTTGATTAATTATTTTGAATTAATAATATTTTTATATAAGTTATAATCAATTAATTATTATTAGTAAAAATAAAAAAAGAAAAAGAAAAAAAAAATGTACAAGTTAAATTTTATTAATTTAAAAATATCAATCAATTAAAAATCATTTAGTTTTTTTCAATTTTTTTTCTTCGTCGTGGTGTCATTGGAGTTGATGGTAAAATAATTGAACAAGCATTACATGTATCATCAGTAGTAGCATGTTTTGTACTTAATCTAGTTGATTTTCTTGGTGTTGATGGCATATTTAAACTGATATTGTTATTATCTTCTTCAGATATTTTTTTAATATTTTTCTTTTTACTAACAATATTTTCTTTATCAACAATATCTTTTGTTGATAAATCCATTTGTGATGTATCACAAGATTTTATACTTTTTATATTTTCATTTTCATCAATTTTTATTGAACGATTTCTCAATTGTCTTGGTGTTTCAATAACATCAATACTATCACATTTTTTATTTCTTTTTTTTTGCTGTTTTTTATTTGGTGTTGAATTTATAATATTTATAACTGGAATAACTCGTTGTATGATTGGAGTTGGTGATGTTAATGTAATACTTGGTATACTTGAATTAATATCATCTTTTGATTTTTTATTTTCATCAAGCTCACAAGTTAAACTATCATCAAAAGTTAATTTTTTCTTATCAAGAGAAATTATTTTTTCATTATCAGTTTCATTCTCACTTTCTATTGGAGATATATTAATTGGATCAATTTTTTCCAAGACAACAGTAACATTTTTATCAATATTAACAACTGGTAATTCAACTGGTAATTCATCATCATCAATTGGTAATTCTTTTTCATCAATTGTATCATTAAAATTTACTTTAAATGTTGATTTTGTTGTATTACGTTTTTCACTAACTGGTAATTCAAATTGAAGCTTTTTTAATATTCCTTTACCTGGTGTTTGATGTGAATTAACATATGATATTGATTTATCAAGTTTTAATTCTGGTGTTTTATAAATTTGAGTTATTTTCATACTTGCTAAAGCCATTTTTTTAGCACTATCTGTTAGTTGACGTCTCACTAAACTTTTTGGACTTGCTGAAACAAATGGTTCAGATGATAATAAACTTTTTCTTGGTGTTGAAAATGGCTGAATTTTATCGTATATTATATTTTCATTATTTTCCAAATTTACATTATCACTTTGTTCTTGTAATTTTTTTTTTCTTTGTTCTTCAATGAATAATTTCATTTGACTTTTTGCTGTATTTTGTTTTTTTTTAACAACATTTTTTTTCTTGTTAACTGGTTTTTTCTGTATAATTTTATGAACTTGTTGTTGTTCTTCTTCTTCAGTCCAATTATTATCTTTAAGTTTTTCTAATTTAAAAAAACGTGAATCACAATCAGCAGTTTCACGTGATACAAGTTCCCAAAAACCTTGTAAATCACGACAACGTACTAACATTTCACCTTTTCCATCTTCACAATTATCAACTAATTGTTGAAATCTACCAAATTTTTTATTAAGTAAAAGTTCAGCTTGACCAATTGCTGAATTAATATGATGAATTGATTCTTCTGGTGTATCTGATAAATATTGAATTTTTCTCCAATTTGAACAAAGTTCTCTGAGTCTATTTGCTTCACGTTCACCCAATGATCTGTAATATTGTGCAGTATGTTCTTCTTCATCAATAGATATATTTAAATTTTTTATAACTGTATCTTTTGTTGGAATATCATCAACTGGTGAACAACTTATACGTAAACTCATACGTTTTTTAAATTCTTTTCTTGCACTACTTTTACCACGACTTGTTGTAACAAATGGTGAAAATTGTGCTGCAACTGGTGATGAACATTTATCTTGTATATTTAAATGTTTATTATTAATTATTTTTTCATCTTCATTACTATCAAGTGACTCTTGTGATGATACATGTAACGTTATTGATTCAATTGATGTATCATTTGGCTCTGATTGTTCAATTACTGTATCATCATCAGCAATTTTTAATTCATCATTTCCATCAGTTATTTTTGGATCAATTATTTCTTGCTCTTTAATTTTATCTTTTGGTGTATCATCTAGATTTTTTTTATCATTACTTGTATTTAATTCAAATGTAAATTGATATTTATTAGTTTGTTCCTTGGGTGTATCTGGTTCAATGGGAATTTTGAACCGACCAAATAGTGGCATTGAATCAATAGCTATTGGATTTTTAAATTCATAATTTTTTGGAGCAATTGATTTTCCTTTTAGTGATACAGCAATAGCTTCAGCAGCTGCTGCTGCTTTTTTTCTAGCACGTGTACATCTTGCAATTGGAGTTTTTCCACTTTCTGTTGATGCAGCTGATGCAGCAGCAGCAGCAGCAGCTTTTAATGCCAAACGACGTTCTGTTGCTTTACTTATTTTTTTTGGCTCTGTATCAATGACATCCTTGTTTCTTTTATGATGACAATGTGGCTTATCATCTTTTGATGTTGGTGAATAAAAATTATGATGAGGTATACCAATTTTAAAAACAGGCTTTTTATTTTTAGCATTAAGCTTTTTCTGTAGAGCTTTTTCTTCTTTCCATTTTTGTAATTTTGCTAATATGTCTTTGGGTTCTTCATCTAAATTAATTAAAAGGAAAATACTAATTATACTTGCAGATTGAATTAATTATTATTTATCAATAAAAACAAAACATACCTGTCAAAGTATCATCAAGTTTTTCATCAATTATTATTTCACGTCGTTGAGCAACATGTTTATCTCGTTGTTGACGTCTTCGTAATTCTGTTTTTTCAGCACGTTTAAATCTTGCTGCTTCACTTGTAAATGGATTACGAGTTTTTTTATATTCCCTCAAACGATCCATGATTATTATTTTTGAACTTGAACAAATTTAACTAAAACCCTCTTTATTGTTTACTTCCACTACTTTCTAACTTTACGTAAATTTATTAAATTAATTCGTTTTGTAATCAAGAGACACATTAATTAATTAATACAATTCGTAAATAATGACAACGACAACGTGCGAATTGCACAAGCAACAAGCATTTAGCATTGTCCTGGTGCATTTTTCCAACGACAAAAATGTTTAAAAAATAAATTAACAAATTGTCAGTCTTACCAATGGCTTGGTGAAAAAAAAAAACCACTAATTTTTTAATAACCCTAGATGAAAAATATTTTTACCGACTGATGATAAGCAAACAAAATTTACATCTAAACATTTATCAAATCTAATTAATCAAATTAGAATTGCAATTATATTAAAATTTAAATCCTAATTTTAGGTCATTTATTTAATTATTTATTTTAACCACTTGACGCCATATTTTTTTTTTTAACCAATCAAAAAAAAAAAAAGAAAGAGAAAGATGTTTTTTCTCTCACACAGATAACAAAATGGCGTCGCTTGAACGAGGTTTGTCGTTTCATTGACGGACCCTTTATATTATTATTTGTTTTTTTTGTGTGACATCTTCTTCCTCTGGCTTGGATTCCTAACTTTCAATAGACTACACAAAATTAAACAACAACTTGCAAGCAGCGATTTTCGCCGATTTTAGGTAGTACATTAAAATTAAACTTAATAAAATGTTTATAAAATTTTTATTTTTTATCATGTTTACCTCGTGTTAATTTAACAGTCAAAAATATAAATGTGTCATTTGACATCAATAAACATGCAATTAATTCAACAGTCATGAATATCATGAATTTTTTTTAATATTATTATTATTGTTTACTTGTAAGTTTAATATTTTAATAATTTATTGGGTTTTTTTTTTTTTTTTNTTTTTTTTTTTTTTTTATGTATTATTTTCAGGTATACATCAACAATTAATTTAATTTTTTTTTTTTTTCTTTTTGTTTGTTAATGGAATTGTGTCATCATGCCGACGATGCCTCCTGATAATTATAAAATATCACTTAAACTTATTGAAGCAATAAAACAACATCCAGTTCTTTATATATCAGAGGTCAAGGGTAGTGCTATTAAACTTCAAGAATTTCGTCAAAAAGTTTGGAAAAGAATTTCTGATGAGCTGGGATTAGATCGTTAGTATTTAATTATTTTAAAAATTATAATTTTTATTTTAATTAAATTGTTTTACAGCTTGTTGGGTTAGATCAAAGTGGAAAAATTTGAGAGATACATACTGTCGAATATTAAAAAGTAAAAAAAAAATAGACAGAGGAAATAGAAAAAAAAAATGGATATTTGAAGATCAATTGAGTTTTATGAAATTTCCGTAAGTTAAAAAATAAATAATAACATTTATTTGAGTAATAATTTCATCACAAAAAATAAAATTTTAATTTAAAATTGAAGCATAATTTGGAGCAATAATAAAAACAGTGAAAAACAGTTTATTAATTAACAAACAAAATGAATTTTTAAATTAAAAAAATAAAGGTTTAAAATTGAGCTTTTATTTAGGGACTAATTTAAACAATAAAATATTTATTTTTATGTTTTGAGAGTTAGGTATTTTTGTTGATACAACAACAATAATTCTAATGATTTTTTAATTTTAGATACGAACCAGATTATCAGCCTCAGTGTGTTGAATTAAGTGATGAATATATTGATGATATAAATTCAACAGGAATGAATTGTGATAGTTTATTAGAACAATTGGAAGATAGAAGTGATGAAGATTACAGTGAATATCTTGAAGTACTTGAAGATACAACAGATGATCCAGTATTACCTGGTGGTAGTCATGTTATTGCAACTTTAGATGGTACATTTTATCAAACAAGTGATAACAATGGTGAACATGAAAACATTGACTATGATGAAACAATACAAAGTAAATATATCGAAATACAATCATCTAAAAATTTAAAAATTCATAATGATAATAATGTTAATGAAACAAATGATAATGTTTGTCAAAATAATACAATGCCAATTATTATTGAAACACGAACAGTTGATGATACAAATAATATTATTTGTCAAAATACTGATGATGAAAATACATCATCATTAATTGCTAAATCACAACCAAAAACAAGTGTTGAATTATTTTTTAGTAGTATGTCACAATCAGTTAATAAACTACCACCAAAAGCACAAGCTGAAATTAAATTAAATGTTTGTAGAATAGTCACTGCTGCTGAAAAAAAATATTTAAAAAATAAAACAACAATAACACAATTTATTGCACCACCTGGAATGATTCCAAAACTTGTACTCATACCTTGTAGTATGATTGACAATTGATATATTGTTGTGATAAATAATAATTATGGTTTTATAACAAAATATATAAAATTATTATAAGAGCTTTCTTTCTTTTTTTTTTTGCAAATAAACTTTTATGATTTGATAAATAATATTTTTAATAATTCATTTTAAACAATTTATTTAATTATTGATCATTTATAATATTTCATTGTTACATAGTTTGGCTTTTTATTCAAATACACGAACGATAATTAATTATATTTACATTAATTCTATTGAGATTTTTTTTTTTTTTTTTTTTTTTTTTCACGG
>MKYW01000034.1:0-29901 GCA_015776835.1 Aphidius ervi | reverse complement strand
TTTTTTTTTGCAAATTTACTATTATTCATATATCTTGGATAAATTGAAAATTAATTTATTTAAAAATTAATTAATTAGTCATCGTATTGTAATGACTCGCTGTTATTATTATTTCAAATTTAATTTTTATTAATATTTTCATCTTTTAAATATATTTTATTAAATGTTTGATGATGTAATTTATTTAAATAATTATCATCATATATATTTGATAAATTTGTAATTTATTTTTTTAATTGCTAGTTGATATTTTATTTGGAGAATTATATTATTTAATACTAAAATATTAACTTACACGATTGCGACAAATTTGTGATATACTGTGCCATTGATTTTCATCATCACCAAGTCTCATTCGATAATGGCATTGTCTTGCTGCATCCAAAAGTACACATTTTCTAGAAAAAATAAAATAAATAAATAAACAATTAAAAAACAATCATAAATTATTAATATATCAGCTTACTTTGGAAATAATATTTTCTTTTTGTCACTAATAGCCTCAATGAATATAATACCATCAAGAACAGCTTGTCGTACTTTTTCACCAAGTTCAATATTTGGAAAATCCAAACATAAATCAATATCTTCATGAAATATACGTGATATAAATTTATTATTCATATCAATACAAGGATTTTCTTTCCATCTTAAAAATTCACAATGTATTCTTGGATCAACTTCAATACCAAGATCTTTAATATCTTTATCTTTATCCTTATCACGTTGTTCACGTTCATCATTTCTATCACAATCTTTATCACGTATTGTTTGTTCTGTACAATATTTATCATTTAACATAATTTTTTCATTAATTTTCATTTGTTTTTGTTCTTTTTGTGGTGATTCTGGTGGTGATGATAATTCACGTGTATTTTTATGATTAATATTTGTTGGTGATGGTCTATATTTTTTACTAAATAAACCACCTTGTGATTCATCATTATTATTTGAACGACAACGTGTATCAATTTGTGGATGTAAATGTGGATTTGGACGTGCTGGTGTTGATGTTAATACAAGTGTTTTTAATGCAATAACTTCAGCAGCTAATACCTCAACTTTCATTCTACTTTCTTCAAGTAAACGTTCAGCTGTTGCTTGACGTATATTTGCTTCTTTAACCATACTATGTGCTTCCTAAAATAAAATAAAAATAAAATATAAATATCTGTAATTTATTTAAATATTATAAATTATTTATATTACTTGAAATAAACTAGCTGTTAATTCTTCAACTTCTGTCTCAACATCCTGTCTAAATCTTGACAATCTTGTGACTTCCTCGTCCTTGAGTTTTAACTCTTCATGTGCTCGTTTAAGTTCTTCCTGTAATTTTGTTATTGCATGTTCCTTGACCTCAGCAACAGCTTTCTCCCATTGCAATGTTGTTGGTGAAGGTGGTCCATCATCATTTATTTCTCTCATTGAATTATCATCAATCTAAATAAAATATTATTAATATAATTTAATTTTAAATAATACAAATTAAGTATTTATTTATATTCATATATAAATTTTAATATTACCTTGTTTTTATCCTTGATAATAATACTTGATGATTCAAATGACATTGGTAATATTTTATCATTAACTAGTTCATTGTCTAATCGTAAATCCAATGGCATTGTTTCAACTACATTATTATCCAACTTAAATAATTTATTTTCCATATTATTATTTATTTTTTGTAAATCATTTATTGTGTTTGTTGGTTTTTTAATTTTATCAATACTTGTTGAATTACGATATTTACTTGAACACGCAATATTTGTCGTTAATTTATTGTCGTAAGTGAACATTGACGTTGAACTTTTGCCACTACTTAATAGATAACAAAAAATAATAATAATAAATATATAATAATATTTGAAAAAAATAAAAAAAAATGTTTATGTTGTTTTAAAATGATTGTATTTTTATTTTTACCTTTCAATTTTAAATTTTGTATCATCATCATCTTCAAATAGGCTTGTTGGTTGATCATTTTCATCATCATTACGTTTTGAATAACCAAATAAATCAGTTGCAGCACGTGCAAGATCAGATTTTGATATTGGATTTGTTGAATGTAATGATATACCAGCACAATCAGCTTCATCTGGATATAATTCATCTTCATCTGTTGTATATTCTTCATCACCAGTTGTACCAGTACTTCCAGCACGTCTATGTTTTGTTGTCAATGGTCTGTATGCATATTCACTACCACCACCATTTACTGAATCACTTGAATCCATTGAACTTGGCTGTTGTTGTTCTACTGATTTCATTTTTTTTATATTTTATATTTTATTTTTTATACAAGTCGATGTGTCTCTTCTTCTTCTTCTTCAAGCTTCAATTTATTTCTGAAAAAATAAATAATTATTTATTGGTATATGGAATTTTTGTGTTAATCATTTTAAAGCTTGTTGAGGGTCATACTGATTAACTGTAAAATCAATTATGATGTTTCAATTTATCATGAGTTTTATTAAATTAAAAATATATTTTTCGCTGAATAATAAATTATGAATATTTGTAATTTTTTTATTCATCAAAAGTCTAGGATTTTTATTTTAAAATTAGTATAAATTTGTAATTCACAAATTTATGACGCAAGTTTTTTAATACAGAACGGAAATAAAAGGATGAGAAGTTTACAAACCGAAACGGAATTTCAAATTTTTTTTTTTTTTTCTAAAAAAGAGTAACGTGGGAAAAAAAAAAAAAAAATGTACAATCCTCTTTACTGCTTCCTTATCTATTTCCATATATATATTTTTTTTTCATTTTAATAATTTTTTATAACAAAGATAAATAGTTTTTTTATTTAAATAAAAAGTTGATTAAGAGGAATATCAAGTAATTGTTTTTACAAGTTGGAGCAATGAGGAAAAAAAAAAAAATATGATTGACTTGGCCTTGTAATTTTGTACAAATGCCTGAAGGCTATTTTTTTTTTCATCTTGATATAAAGTTATTAAAGAATTGCCTAATTTAACTTGTACAAAAGTTAAAGGTTAATATAGAATTTTTAAATTTAAATTATAAAACTTTTTTTTTTTTGATTACTCTTGAAATTCTTTTTCATTTAATATTAAATTTCATTTTTAAATGTTATAATTGAAAGGGATAAATGATGATGTAAGCTATTATTTTTTTAAAAACAATTTCTTTGTCAGCGAAATTTTATATGCACACAGACATTTTTTTTTTTTTTTTNCTTTTTTTTTTTTTTTTTTTTGGAATATAATATGTGAGAAGAAGAGATGACAGTGAGAAAATTTTTTTAATATTGTCGACATGTTATCAGACACGTTTTTAGTTTGCAAATATTTTTCTTTTTTTTATGACACATCAACAGAAAAAAAAATAAGCTAGATGTATCATGAATTTTTTATCACGTGGGAAGTCAAACATGATATATTTTATATTTTTTTTTAAACGAAAATTAAAATTAATTTAATAATTATTATCAGTAATATAAAATATAATTTAAATAAAATTATTATTATTATTATTCAAGTAAAAGAAAATATAAAATGAATTTAAAAAAAAAAGTAATTATTAAATTTTTTAAATTCCATCAATTCGACATTTAACAATATCTCGTGATGANGTACTTTTTATCATTCATCATCATCGACCTAAATAGTGAAAAAAAAAAAAAATAATAATATATGTATGAAATTTATGAAAAAATTCAGTAAAAATAGGTTGATTGTATTTAAACAATTGATGGGAATATACATATGTAAAAATAAAAAGTAAATAAATTAAAAATAAAAAATAAAATTGAGTAAAATGCAGTACATCCGTCTGGCCCCAACAAGTTAACACTCGAGTGAATGGTACTCCCTGGTACAATCACACGAGTATAAACCAACACTCAACATACATATATATTGGTACACTTGCTGTAATGGAAGTTTCATGTTGATAAATAAATAAATAATATATATCTCTTACTGGTGTATTAAAATCAATAAGATTAATCATCACCGAAATATTTTTTTTTAAAAAACCAAATGAAGAAAAAATATAAAACTAATTAAATTAATTAAATTAATTACATTATCAATAATTAATTTATTCTTTTTAATTATTCAAATTTAAATAACAATTTTATTTTCTCTAAATATAATCCCTCTAACAGTAATAAATTTAAATTGCCAAAAAAAAAAATTGCCAAGTTGAAAAAGTTTATCTCTTTTTGCTCCAATTTTTATATTTTTTTTACATGTGGACATAAGACTTTTTAATTCAAACTATCATGATTTAACAAATACGCTTTTTAACTCATATAACAACATACGCCTTTTTACTATTAATAAATTTACAAATTACTTGGAATTTTGTCGAGAGTTCGAGACAGAACAAGTCAATTTTTAAATTTGTATTTCTTGTTTTTTTTTTTTTGTTGGAAAAAGAGACACTTACGCCTCTTTACTGCTAAAAATATGTTGTAATAATATTAATTATTATTATTATATGTTAAATAATTAAATAATATTAGTATATTAATTTCAAGTTTGATATTTTTTTTTTTAACATTCCCGACAATGTAAGTAGAAATTAAGCCAACAAATGACAATTTCAAACAATGAAACAGACAAATGACATCCTCGTTCCAGGTCAAATAAATTTACTTAATTACATGAAAACACGTATATATAAAATTATCCATCACGCAATTCATGAAATTAGTTTTAATTAAGCTTTTTTTTTTTATTTTTTATATAGATATAAATTTTTTTATAATCTCATCCTTTCTCATAGTAGAAATTGTTTTATTAATATACATTATTTTTACTAAAGTATTTATAGCTTTAGCTTTATTTATTTATTTTTTTATGGTGCTGATAAGCTAGGGGAATTATTAAATACTCTTTTTTATATATATAGAGTATAGTCTTTGAACCTAAGCGGTGACCAGAAATAATTTAAAAAAGGTTTTTAATATTTAAATTTCATTAGACATATACTTTTCTTTTTTTCTCATTAATTTTTTCTTATTTTATTTATTCATCTGGTTATTGAAATGATAAATAATAAAAATTTTTTGAAGGTCACACTAAAAAGGTATTATTATTCTATATATAAAAAAAAAAAAGTTAAATTTATTTTTTTTGTGTTGACGTGGATTATAGGGCTTACTATTATTATCAAGAATAAAAATGTTAAAAGTCCCACACGAGAAAAACCTGTCTCACCGGTTATTTATTTATTTTTTTTAATTTTATTATTTCGATAATTTTTTTTAAAATTTTTTTTCATGATAATTTAATGGTGAGATTCCTTGAGACTCTCATGCTCAATACAACGACGTTAACCTGTTGATATGTGTGGTTTCTTGGCTTCCTATTCGCACTTTTTTTATTATTTTTTTTTTATTTCATTTCAATAAATTACGTATGCGTGTATGCATACAAAAGAAGAAAACATTAATAAACTTTGAGAATGTCTGTGTATATATTTGTGTTTTCATTCCTCATCGTGTTACAATTTTAAAGCAAATATATATATATACCAAACAATCCATATCGAGTATCAAACTCATTCATCAAAAACGAAACATATTGAAGCATCACGAGTGGAAAAAAAAAAAATTCCACAGTTGAATTAATTTGTATTATTTAAACAATCGATATATTCGAAATAATTAAAGAAAATTTAATTTGGAACAATAATTACTCATATTATTGAAATTTATCTTAGCCCTGATGACAATGTTCTAATTACAAAGTAATTGATGATAAATATTATTATAAAAAATTGCTCATGGATCTAAATAATTATCAATTTTTAATTTTATAATTACTTATATTTCAAGTAATAAAAAATCTGCTACAATGTTTTTCTTTTTGTGTTTTTTTTGGAGTAATTATTAATGGCGTATTTTATTTGAGAAAGATTTGCTCAAGAAATTCATGTCTATATATTTTAAATGATATTTATTGGTAACACCATTAAAAAAAATTATTGGAATATCTAATTTTGTGTGATTATTGCATTTGTATTGGGATAATATTAACCAAGATTTTTTTATTACTATAATATCCTGATTTAAAATTTTATTAATACTTTCAGTTTGTCGCGACACTATAAATACTTATCAAAATCTTATTAAAATTTGTTTTATTTATTTTCAGTTTGTATTCATTCTTTGAACATTAAAAAAAATATATATATGTACACCATTAAAAAGAAATTTTATCAGTGAATACGTATTGTTTATTTTTTTCGAGAAAGAAAAATTATGAATTTTATAGTTTTAAAAAAATTAAAAAACCAATATTACATATTAAATCAAGCATCAAAAATTCAGTACAGTTATTTTATTATTTATACAATAAAAAAATTATCTAAAAAAATATAAAAATATATTTTTAAAGCTCTAAAAAATACAATAAATAAAACTTTAAAATTTATTATTTTTCTTTCATTGTGTGTGCATTGCTTGTACAATTTTTCTTACACCAGCAAAAAAATATTGCGATAGAAAGGTGAATGTGATTCGAGCAAGTAGAACAACATGGACTTTATAACGGTAAATAAATAAAATTAATAAAAAATAAAAAAATAACTTAAATCAACAAGTAAATAACCCCAAAAAATTTCACATTAAAAATTATAAATAATTATTTTTTAATAAATATTTATATAAATATGCAAAATAAATATTTTCCTCAATAATTTCTTTTCTTTATTTAAATTAACAATGTATTAATTAAATATTGTCACGTTGAAAATAAAAAGTGCAAGTATTAAAAACAATACATCTAAACTCAATCAACTTGCACTTGTTCTGGTACTTTTTATTTACACTGTTTATCTAAAAGCCTTATCACAATATAATATTTACTATAAAAACAAGATAAAAAAATTGATATTATCAGACAAATATAATATTTATATATTTAAATTTCAATTAATTCAAATAGAAAGTAAATTATAGGTTTTTTTTATTTTCATTATTGTCTTTCATTTTCTATTTATATATTTATTTTTTTTTAATCATTTAGATTTAAAATTGATTAATAATAATGATTAATGCTCGTAAATTATTATGGAGAGTTGAAAATAGCGTGAAATAAATTTTCTAATGATGTTCTTTTGTTGAAATTGAATTTTTTTTTTTTTCATAAAAGGAAAATGTAAAAAAAAAGGGAAAAAAATAATCATCACGGTATTCAATATTATTAAATAACAATTTTAAAAAACAATATAATTAATATTTAATTTAAAAACAAGGTAAAAATATACAAGAAAATTTGAGTAAAAGAATTTTATTATAAAAAAAATTTTAATAGGTTTTTTTGAGTTTGTTATTAAGCAATGAATAACTTGTGAATTTTAATTAACAATATGTAAATAAACAATAAAATTGATCAATTTAAACAATGAGACAAAGAATAATTACTAATAAAAATTTTAATAACAAAATTACTATTTAAAATGAAACGCAAATATGCGTTAACCTTGTCTTTCCATCTTTCTTTTATATATTGCAAAAAAAAATTTATAATAATAATAAATTAAAATAATAATAATTTTCGTCACAATGATTTCTCTCTTTCTACATACATGCTTACACGTATTTTGCTCGTGCATGCAATAAATATACAAAAAAAAAAAAATATAACAATAACGAATTTAAAAAAGTAAAAGAGAAAAATGTAAATTAATTTGAATGAAAGCAGTGAGAATTTTTTGGATTTTTTATTCAATTTGTGTTGGTTTTTTTTTTTTTTTCAATTTTTTATTCATTATAAAAGAACATTATTTGTTGCTCTATTTCCTGTGACAAATTAATGATAAAAAAAAAATCACACAACCTGATTTACATAGAAAACTTTCATCCATCATTCAGAATATTTTTGCATTTAAATATTTTTTTTTTTTTTTTTAATAACTTATTTTTTTATCTCAGGTGTATTGTTGTTATTTTTTTTTTTTTCTTTAATTATCAACGACTTCTTTTACTGTTTATTATTGAATATAAAAAAAAAAAAAAAAATTGTTTATATTAATTTTTTTTTGGCTGAAAAAAGATAAAAAGAGTTGAAATTTTTTCATCTTTTTTTTTATGAAAACTGGAGGATTAATAATATTGATAAAAGAAAAATATTAAAATACTTTTTTCCACTTTATAATTACAGTAATGAGAAATTTTATTGGTTTTTTTTTTTTTTAAACAGATGTTTTAGAATTTACGTCATGCAAGTTAAAGAATCTATTTAAATTTATTTATCTCAATGAAAATTTATTTTTACATGTTTAAAAATAAAATAGAAAAAAAAAGCTATATAAACATTTATAAAAAAATCAATAAATTAATTGAATAATTGATGAATAAGCATAATGAAAAATTGATAAAACTAAATTTAGAAAGAATTAATTAAACTCATTTAAAAAAAATGTTAAAAATAAAAACAAATAATATTATTAAAAGAAAATAAATAATATTAGAAATAAAATAATATTTTTATCAATATTATTTATAAAAATAACAACAGTAAATACTAAAAATAAAAACAAATTTTTATCTTTGTTATTTTAAGAAAATAAATAAATATAAATAAATTTTTCATTACAACAAATAACAATAATAATAATAAAATACAAAATTCAGCATCCAAAAAAAATTTACCCTTCAATCTATAAAATATTCAACATGATAAAATGTAGAGACAAAATATCGATCCAAATAGTTTCATAATATAAAAACCAAGACAGTATAGAAGAAAAAAAAAAATATCTCGAGGATGCTTACCTCCTAGGAAAATTCCTGGAGTATGTTGAAATCAATCACTGACAATTCATCACACAATATAAACTCAATTAATATAAAAAAAACAATATAAAAAAAAATACTGAATATAAATAAAATAATTAATTAAAAAAATTACTCCAAAATAAAAAAAACATTTCACTTAAAATAAACAATATTTGTATAAAAAAAAAAAATAATTCAATATTCACAAAATTTTTTAAATAAACTTCACAAAATTGTTTAAAATAATTTTTAAAAAAATGAGTAAAAAATTAATGTATTTATTTATTATTTAAATTTAAAAATAATTAATTAATGATAAATTATATTTTTTATATTTGTTGATACATTTAGTAATATTATTTATTAAAAATTAAAAAAAAAACAGATAAAAAAAATGTTATCGAGGTCGTGAGAAAGACACCAGTTTATGGACTGATGTGGAGGCTGTCTTGTTGAGCGAAACTCGCTAACACAATTTTTTTTTTTTTCTCAGTGTGGTCCACATACACAGTTATACACATGTAAATATATATGTATGCAAGCCAATAAATGTTGGAATGCCCAGGGGGTCATGTTGAGAGAGAAAAATATAATAATATATCAGCTTGGAAAAGAGAAAGAAAAAAAACACATATAAACAATGTCTTTTCTTATTACGAATTAAACCGAATGATGACGGTAAATTTCCGAAGGTAGCTAGTAACAGCGCCAGTGAAATTTTCGTGAGAATATTATGTAGTTATTTTACAATAAAAAAAAAAACAATAAAATAAATTATTACACAAAAATAACAGATAAATTGTTGATATATATTTTTTCATTTTTTATTTATTTAGACTGGATGTTTTTATTAATTTTAAATTTAACATTAGGAACTTTTTAAATTATATATTTAACACTAAAAAGTTACTAAATTTATTCGCGGTAAAATTTGAATCATCGAAAGATAAATAATTTTTATTTAATTTAATTTTTAACGAAAAAAAAAAATTGTCAAAGTATTAGGATAATTTCATTTGAAAAATTTTGAAATATTTATTTGTATTTAAATAAATAAAATTGTTAGTTTATATAACGAAACAGCTGATAATTTTTTACATATCTTTGTAAGAATTTAATAAATTAATTATCGGATCGTTTAGTAATTTTTTAATATCCTTGGCCCAAACATAATCAAGGTGTGCAAATGATTCATAATTTACAACATTAAAACCTTTACCATTGGCCAGCATATTGTAAACTTTTTTTGCATCCTGAAAATATAAATTTTCATAAAGATATAATATGAATTTTTATATTTAATAAATAAATAATGGATAATTAAAATTTTATTACATCAAAATCTGATAACCAATCATTTTTCGCAGCGAAAAATACTGTCGGTACTTCGATTGCTGTTAAATTATAATCTGGTGGAGATGTTGAATTGTAAATTTTCATATTTTCCTTTTCACCGTAATTGAATTGACGAAATTTTCCAGACATAAGATTTTGATAATAATGAATGAGATTCTTTATTGACGTACCTCTTGACGCTCCCGCAAAAAAAGAATTCCAAATATCCTAAGTACAATTAAAGATAATCTTATTAATAATTAAATAATTAATAAATGATAGGTAAAGCGAATTAAATATATAATAAAAAATTTACCGGAAGAAATTGTTTGTGATCAAATCCAAAAAAAAGACCAATGAAAAATTCACAAGTGTACCCTTGAACTTTGAATGGTGAGCAAAAATTTTTTTCAACAAAATCAGTGATAGCTCTTGGTTGAAAAAAAGTATCGATTGTTATAAACATTCTGAAAAACTACATATCATAATACGATTATTATAAAAGAAATTATAATAATACAATGAATCCGAAAAATTTATGATAAGAAAATAATTTCTTAAACATTTTTTATTATAAATAATATTTAAGATTAAAGTTTTTTTTAATACCTGGACAATATAATATATAGGTGTATGAAACAATCCAGTTGCTCCTTTAACATGAGTTACATAAGCAATTGGAGCGAGTAGTATCATCAAACGTATTTTTTTGGCAATGTCAGGACGTCGAGAAGCCATGACAAAACCATAAGTTGTACTTTGTGAATAACCAATATAAAATAATTTTTGTTTTGTCAATTTTGTTATGTATTCAATTATCGCTGGAAGATCATAAACTCCACTTTCATGAAAACTAAAAGGTATCATGATTAATATAAAAAAACATAATGATTATAAAATATCCTGGTTAATAATTTTTCTCAAAAAATAAAAACATCATGTAGTTTGTGTTGGTATAAAAAGTCATGAAATATTTAAAATTAAAATGAATAATTATAAAAATAATATACAAGCATAGTTTAACATGTCGACATAATGATGATTATGATGATTTAAAATTTGTCGAAAAATAATTATGACAATAGTATGGATCAGCACGATAAATAAATAAATATTCCATTTAAAAATTTATTTATTTTTTTTTTTTTTGAAAATTTACTATTATCCATATATCTTGGATAAATTGAAAATTAATTTATTTAAAAATTAATTAATTAGTCATCGTATTGTAATGACTCACTGTTATTATTATTTCAAATTTAATTTTTATTAATATTTTCATCTTTTAAAGATATTTTATTAAATGTTTGATTATGTATATTTGTAATTTATTTTTTACTTGCAAGTGGATATTATTTTTTGGAATACTGTAACCAAGATATTTGTTCATGTAACTATATTATGTGTATAAATTATTACGTGAAATCCCAAAATTTTGAATCATCTGATGTTAAATTAACATGTTTCAAACCATCATCAGTTCCACGATTATTTATGAGCCAAACATCGTACCCTTGGTCAGCAAGTAAGTAGGCTAATTATTAAAAAAATTTAATAGATTGAGAAAAAAAATGGATTGCTTAATTATACTTTATATTAAAATACGTATTTTAATTACCTAAAGAATCATTTCGTCCTCGCATTAGCCAACTGGATGAATCGAATGTTATTCCAACGCCTAAAACAACTGGTATTGAATTTTCACCTCCATTTATTCTATAATTTGTCAATATGTAACCGTCTTCCGTTGTGACATAGTGTACTTCTGCCATAATTCCATTGTCTTTCAATATTTCCAACTACAAATGATAATAATACAAAAAATAATAAATTATATATCAATTTATTTTCTAAAGTTTTTATAATAAATTTACTGTTGTTTTCCAGCCGTATGCTGGGTTAAAAAATAAACCCAAAAATAAAATGAAATATTTTTGCTTATGATAGTTCATTGTATATCATAAAAATTCTAAAAGAAATTTTAAACAATGATATCGTCGAGTTTTTTTTATTGATGTGTCAAGTGCGTTTCGCACTATTACTTTGTGTGTAAAAAAAAATTCAGTTTTTTATCAAATAATTATCCTTATCTATTTGAATTTTACCTTCAACTAGTATTTTTCTAACAATTAATAATAAGGAAGTCAAATGATAAAAGTAAAGAAAATAAATATTCATAGAAAAATATATACAGTGTTTTTTTTTTTTGTATATTATACATACTTTATTTTTTTATTATTTACTGCTAATTACCTTTTTTTTTTGTTCTGTAATTAATTCATGATGTTGAGTTTTTAAAAATATACTTGAATAATTTTGCATTCTTCATATCATTACTATTATATTCACACAAAAATTATATAAAAAAAAAAACGATTTATAATTGTATTATTAGTTATGATTAGAGCAAAGATCGTTATCATGTATACATATAGGTAAACTTGTATTGATTAATTTATTTATTGTCGGATTCATTAATACTTTAATAATGAAATTCATGGACTTTGATACATTCAGTCAGTCAATCACGGTCACTTGTTCAACAACGACTTTAATACGTAATTTCAAAGCCACTGTGAAATGATATTAATTACTTGGAGATATTTTATTCAAAACATTAGACAAATTTTTAAAATAATTGTTATTCTTTGGCTAATTAAATTGCTCTATCGAATTTTAAATAGTGACAAAGTTTTAGATAGTGTAATAATAAAATTATAAAATTAAATTACAATTATGATGAATTAACAGTTTATTTTGACGTTGTGATTTGTTTGTGTAGATTGGATTAATTGAGAACTGGGGATATCCAGCAGAGCAGCACAACATTACGACAGATGATGGATATATTTTAAAGGCTTTTCGAATACCATGGAGTCCATGGGTGGATTTGTCAAAGAAAAATCAGCAAAAACCAGTTGTTCTTATCCTAAATGGAATTGGATTACTTTCGGATATTTGGTTATTAAGTCCCAACCGAAGTTTAGGTCATTGTCCAAACGATAATTACTTTTATTTTTCGATAAATTAATTTTTTTTTTTTTTTTATACTATTACAGCTAAACAACTTGCTGATGAAGGCTATGACGTCTGGCTGGGTAATTATCGTGGTACAACGCATGGACGTGATCATGTTACATTGTCACCAAATGACAAAAAATTTTGGAACTTTAGGTATACTTGATTTAGTGACGTGAAGAACAACAGTAACTCATAGTATTTAATAATAAAATTTTTATTTAGTATTTATGAAACTGGATACTATGACGTTCCATCAACAATTGATTATGTTTTGAATGCAACAAATCAAAGTTCATTGATATTTCTTGGATATTCATTGGGAACGACATCACTATTCATTGCATTATCAGAACGACCAGAGTATAATTCAAAGGTTCAATTGATGATTGGCTTTGGTGCAGTTGCTGGATTTTTAAATAAAAATTATATGGACATGACAATGTATAATTTTATAGAATCAGTTGGAGTAAATATAATTTTTATTTTAATTATTTATCAATTTTTTTTTTTATGCATTATGTTTATTTTAGTAAAATTTCAACGAAGAAACAAAATATTTACGATAAAAAACAGAGTATTTTTTTTTATATTAACAGTATATTATTGATCCTACTGGAACTTTTGAAGCATTACCTCAAAAGTCAATTTATAATATAATATTCGAAGAAATATGTGTCAACTTGAATATTGTCGATTACTGTTTAATTCCAGTGGATATTATTTGTGGCAAAAATGATGAACAATTTGATAATGTACGTAAAATATTGTATTTTTTATTATTTTCTGTTGGACACTTGAAAATTTTAATAATGCATTTATTTTTATTCATGTATTTGTTATGTTTATAATTTTATAGAATATTTTTGCCAATCTTTTGAATTATTTTCCTGGTGGAACATCTGGAAAACTTGCACTACACTCTGTACAATTTGCAAAAACTCGTAAAAACTCTATTAATCTATGTCTATTTTTTACGTTTAACCATTTGGAAAAATATATTTATTGTTGTTTGTAATGTTGATTTTATCTTTCAGGAAAATTTCAACAGTATGATTATCAAAATGAAAAAGAAAATATAAAACATTATGGTACATCAAAACCTCCACAATATAATTTGGAAAATATTAATTCACCAATGATAATTTTTTATTGTCCAAAAAATGATCCATTTTCTTCTTTTGAAGACGTCATCGAAATAAGTAAAAGTGTTTCGAGCAAAGTTATTGTTGAACAAGTATCTGACGAAAATTTCAATCATCTTAACTTTATAACTGCTAAAAATGTGAAAGAAATATTCAATGATAGAGTGATTGAGTATCTTGATCAATTTACAAAAGGAAAAATTATTTTTTAAAATATTTATATCTTAGCAATAAATATATATATATACACATAATACTCTCAATATTTTGTTATCTATAAAAACTGACTCAAGTAATAGTTATTGTAATCTATATTTAGAATTTATAATAAATTATGTTAATGCCCTCTAAATGTTACTAAAAAACCCATGGTCAAATTAATATACATAATGTATATAACTTTATAATGAATTTTTTTTTTTCCAATTGTTTCAAGTATTATAAATTAAAAATTATCTTGTTTTAAAAAAATTATTTATTCATAGTTTATCAAGCGCTCATTGTGATTCATTGGTTTTTTTTTTACGCGATTTTTTTAAATTTCCTCAACACTGAAAAGTTACTAAATTTATTTGCGATAAAATTTCAATTTTTGAAATAACTAGTTTTTATTTAATTTTAGTTTTGAAGGAAAAAAAACTTGTCAAAGTATTAGGATAATTTTATTTGAAAAATTTTGAAATATTTATTTGTATTTAAATAAATAAAATTGTTAGTTTATATAACGAAACAATTAATAATTTTTTACATGTTTTTGTAAGAATTTAATAAATTAATTATTGGATCATTTATTAATTTTTTAATATCCTTGGCCCAAACATAATCAAGATGTGCAAATGATTCATAATTTACAACATTAAAACCTTTACCATTGGTCAGCATATTGTAAACTTTTTTTGCATCCTGAAAATATAAATTTTCATAAAGATATAATATGAATTTTTATATTCAATGAATAAATAATGAATAATTGAAATTTTGTTACATCAAAATCTGCCAACCAATCATTTTTTGCGGCGAAGAATACTGTTGGTACATCGATTGCTGTCAAATTATAATCTGGTGGAAATGTTGAATTGTAAATTTTCATATTTTCCTTTTCACCATAATTGAATTGACGAAATTTTCCAGACACAAGATTTTGACAATGATGAATGAGACTCTTCAATGGACTACCCCTTGAAGCTCCAGCAAAAAAAGAATTCCAAATATCCTAAGCACATTTAAAGATAATATTATTAACAATTAAATAATTAATTTTTTATTTTATAAATAATTTACCGGAAGAAATTGTTTGTGATCAAATCCAAAGAAAAGGCCAATGAAAAATTCACAAGTGTATGATTGAATTGTAAATGGTGAGCAAAAACTTTCTTCAAGAAAATCAGTGGAAGCTCTAGGTTTTAAAAAAGCGTCGATTCCGAGGAACATTCTGAAAAACTAAATATTACAATACGATCATTATAACAAAAAAATTCATAATATATGATCAAATTGATAAATTTATGATATAATATTCAAGATTAAAGTTCATTTAAATACCTGGATAATATAATATAAAGGTGTATGAAACAAGCCAAGTGCTCCTTTAATATGAGTTACATAAGCAATTGGAGCAAGATGTATCATCAAACGTATTTTTTTGGCAATGTCAGGACGTCGAGAAGCCATGATAAATCCGAAAGTCGTACTTTGTGAATAACCAATATAAAATATATTTTGTTTTGTCAATTTTGTTATGTACTCAATTACTGCTGGCAAATCATAAATTCCCATCTCATGAAAACTAGAAAAATAGTTAAATATATTAAATTATAATTATTATAAAATATTCTCAATCTCCTGGTTAATTATTTCCCCAGTGAAAATAAAAATAAACATCATGTAGCTTGTGTTGTTATAAAAAGCCATAAGATATTTAAAATTAAAATGAATCATTCTAAAAATAATATACAAGGATAGTTTAACATGTAAACATAATGATGATTATGATGATTTAAAATTTGTCGAAAAATAATTATGACAAGAATATGGATCAGCACGATAAATAAATAAATATTCCATTTAAAAATTTATTTATTTTTTTTTTTTTGCAAATTTACTATTATCCATATATCTTGGATAAATTAAAAATTAATTTATTTAAAAATTCATCAATTCGTCATCGTATTGTAATGACTTGCTGTTATTATTATTTCAAATTTAATTTTTATTAATATTTTCATCTTTTAAATATATTTTAGTAAATGGATATTATTTTTTGGAATACTGTAAACAATATATTTGTTCATGCAATGTGTATAAATTCATACGTGAAATCCCAAAATTTTGAATCATCTGATGTTAAATTAACATGTTTCATGCCATCATCAGTTCCACGATTATTTACGAGCCAAACATCGTACCCTTGGTCAGCAAGTAGGTAGGCTAATTATTAAAAAACTTTAATAGATTGAGAAAAAAATTGGATCACGGAATTACTTTTTATGCAAATATAATAATTATTACCGATAGAATCATTTCGTCCTCGCATTAACCAGCTGGATCCAGTGAATGTTATTCCGGTGCCTAGAACAACTGGTATTGAATTTTCACCTCCATTTATTCTATAATTTGTCAATATGTAACCGTCTTCCGTTGTGACATAGTGTACTTCTGCCATAATTCCATTGTCTTTCAATATTTCCAACTACAAATGATCATAATAAAAAAATAATAAATTATATATCAATTTATTTTCTAAAATTTTTATAATAAATTTACTGTTGTTTTCCAGCCGTATGTTGGGTTAAAAAATAAACCCAAAAATAAAATGAAATATTTTTGCTTATGATAGTTCATTGTATATCATAAAAATTCTAAAAGAAATTTTAAAAAATAATATTATTGAATTTTTTTTTATTGATGTGTTAACTGCGTTTCGCACTATTACTTTGTGTGTAAAAATAAATGAAAAAATTTAGTTATTTATCAAGTAATTATCCTTATCTGTTTGAATTTAACCTTCGACCAGTATTTTCCTATGATACGAAAAGGAAATGATATAAAATTTATATAAATAAAATGGATAATCAATACATTGTATGTATTTATTTGCATATTATATATATATATATATATATATTTTCAATCTGTTATTAATTTATGATATTTACTATTTCTTGAAAAATATAGACATTTAAATGTCAATAATTTTTAAATCGACTAATAGCACGTCATTACTAATATACTTATATAAAAATTATAAGAAAAAATGCTTAACATTGTATTACTTGTTATGATTACAGAAAAAATTTTGATGAAATTCATGGACTTTGATGAAGAAGTACATTCAGTCAGTCAATCACGGTCACTTGTTCAACAACTATTTTAATTTGTACTTTCAAAGCCACTGTGAAATGATATTAATTACTTGGAGATATTTTATTCGTAACATCAAACAAATTATTAAAATAATTATTATTCTTTGGCTAATTAAATTGCTCTATCGAATTTTAAATAGTGACAAAGTTTTAGATAGTGTAATTATAAAATTGAAAAATTAAATTACAATAATAATTAATTATCAAATTATTTTGACGTTGTGATTTGTGTGTGTGTGTAGGTTGGATTGATTGAGAGCTGGGGATATCCAGCAGAGCAGCACAACATTACGACAGATGATGGATATATTTTGAAGGCATTTCGAATACCGTGGAGTCCATTGAATTTGTCAAAGAAAAATCAACAAAAACCAGTTGTTCTTATGATAAATGGAGTTGCGTTACTATCAGATGTTTGGTTATTAAGTCCGAACCGAAGTTTAGGTCATTGTCCAAACGATAATTACTTTTATTTTTCGATAAATTAATTTTTTTTTTTTTTTTATACTATTACAGCTAAACAACTTGCTGATGAAGGCTATGACGTCTGGCTGGGTAATTATCGTGGTACAACGCATGGACGTGATCATGTTACATTGTCACCAAATGACAAAAAATTTTGGAACTTTAGGTATACTTGATTTAGTGACGTGAAGAACAACAGTAACTCATAGTATTTAATAATAAAATTTTTATTTAGTATTTATGAAACTGGATACTATGACGTTCCATCAACAATTGATTATGTTTTGAATGCAACAAATCAAAGTTCATTGATATTTCTTGGATATTCATTGGGAACGACATCACTATTCATTGCATTATCAGAACGACCAGAGTATAATTCAAAGGTTCAATTGATGATTGGCTTTGGTGCAGTTGCTGGATTTTTAAATAAAAATTATATGGACATGACAATTTATAATTTTATAGAATCAGTTGGAGTAAATATAATTTTTATTTTTATTATTTATCAATTTTTTTTTTTTTATGCATTATGTTTATTTTAGTAAAATTTCAACGAAGAAACAAAATATTTACGATAACAAACAGAGTATTTTTTTTTATATTAACAGTATATTATTGATCCTACTGGAACTTTTGAAGCATTACCTCAAAAGTCAATTTATAATATAATATTCGAAGAAATATGTGTCAACTTGAATATTGTTGATTACTGTTCAATCCCGGTTGACATTATATGTGGTAGAAATGATAAACAATTCGATAGTGTACGTAAAATATTTTATTCTCATATTCTCCCTGTTGGACACTTGAAAATTTTAATAAAGCAATGTTATTTCTATATTCATTATTTTTTCAATTTTACAGAAGATTTATGCCAATCTTTTGAATTATTTTCCTGGTGGAACATCTGGAAAAGTTTTTCTGCACTGGGTACAATCTGCAAAATTCCGTAATGCCTATTTATCCATTAATCTTGTAACATTTTAGTATTTATAGAAATATACTTATTATTGTTTGTAATGTTGATTTTATCTTTTAGGAAAATTTCAACAGTATGATTATCAAAATGAACAAAAAAATATAGAACATTATGGTACATCGACACCTCCACAATATAATTTGGAAAATATCAAACCACCAATGATAATTTTTTATTGTCTAAAAAATGATCCACTTTCTTCTTTTGAAGATGTCACTGAAATAGCTAAAAGAATTTCGAGCAAAGTTATTGTTGAACAAGTATCTGACGAAAATTTCAATCATCTTAATTTTGTAACTGCCAAAAATGTGAAAGAAATAGTCAACGACAGAGTGATCCAGTATCTTGATCAATTTTCAAATAAAAAAATTATTTTTTAAATATTTATACCGTAGCAATCAATGTACATATTAATTGTAAAATAATTATTAAAAAAAAAATTTTTTTATAAAAGCAGCATTCTTTACGGAACATTAATGATAATAAAAAATTCAAATTAAATCATGACGAACTAATAATATTTATTTAACCTTGCATTCAAAGTAGTTTACATCAAGGCTAATTATTATTATTATTATTGAATTCATTGAGTTATTTATTGTGAGATATCTGTTATCTTATGAATTATGATATAAATTTTACTCTTTGAACCAGGAGTTACACACTGTGTGTACACATCGAATTATTTGATCGTTTCGTAGTTTCTTGATCTTAAATGATAATAATAAAAAAATAATAAATGATATATATTGATTTATTTTCTAAATTTTTTATAATAAATTTAATGTTGTTTTCCATTCGTAATTCGTATATTGGGTTGAAAAATAAACCCAAAAATAAAACAATACAATAATATTACATTGTTAATTATTATTTAAATATGAAAAAACTTGAAAAAATAAATATTTAATATTATGTATAAATTTCTTTGTATATTATACATATTTTATTTTTTTTTTTTTAGAATATATACTACTGCATTCAATTGCAAGTGAGTCAATTTCTAAATATTCACGTCCGTTATATATTATTTTTTTGTTCATACTGACCCTTTGACGAGTTGGTGATGGATTACTAGTACTTGGTTGATTATCAAAATCATTATTAACTGGACATACAAGTGGTAGAATTTGTGTAGGATTTCTTGTAAATACTGGTTTTTTATTATTATGATGACTTTTATAAATATGTGAAAGACGGAATCCAAATATTTCAAATATAGATGTTAGTGTTGCTAATGTTAAACCACCGGCTAATATTTTGAATGGTAATGATAAATCATTCATATTAGATGTTCTTTTATCTTCAGTTAATTTTAATAGACAGTAAGGTACTAATGGTAATTTTCTTTGTTCAAGATGTTTAATTATACCAAATTCCACAAGATTTCGTAATCTGGAAAAATTTATAAAAAAAATAAACATCATGTAGCAAGTTTCTTTGTAGTAATTCTCTTCAACCTGTAATTAATTCATGATATTTACTATAAATATCTAAAATTATATTCTTCGATAATTTGTCATTATGCGCAGGTCATTATTATTCATACAAAGATTATAAGCAAAAAATCATTGACATCGTGTTACTGTTCATGAATAGAGCAAAGGTCATGATCGTGTATAGATAAACTTGAATTAATTAATTATTTATTGTCAGAGTAATTGAATCGTTTATAATGAAATTCATGGACTTTGATAAAAAATCTAGCATGTACATTCAGTCAGTCAATCACGGTTATTCGTTCAACAACTATTTTAATTTGTAATTTCAAAGCCACTGTGAAATGATATTAATTACTTGGAGATATTTTATCCGTAACATCAAACAAATTATTAAAATAATTTTTATTCTTTGGCTAATTAAATTGCTCTATCGAGTTTTAAATAGTGAAAAAGTTTTAGATAGTGTAATTATAAAATTGAAAAATTAAATTACAATAATAATTAATTATCAAATTATTTTGACGTTGTGATTTGTGTGTGTGTGTAGGTTGGATTAATTGAGAGCTGGGGATATCCAGCAGAGCAGCACAACATTACGACAGATGATGGATATATTTTGAAGGCATTTCGAATACCGTGGAGTCCATTGAATTTGTCAAAGAAAAATCAACAAAAACCAGTTGTTCTTATGCTAAATGGAATCGCGTTACTATCAGATATTTGGTTATTAAGTCCCAACCAAAGTTTAGGTCATTGTCCAAACGATAATCACTTTTATTTTTCGATAAATTAATTTTTTTTTTTTTATACTATTACAGCTAAGCAACTTGCTGATGAAGGCTATGACGTGTGGCTGGGTAATTATCGTGGTACAACACATGGGCGTGATCATGTTACATTGTCACCAAATGACAAAAAATTTTGGAACTTTAGGTATACTTAACTTGATGACGTGAAGAACAACAATAACTCATAGTATTTAATAATAAAATTTTTATTTAGTATTTATGAAACTGGATACTATGACGTTCCATCAACAATTGATTATGTTTTGAATGCAACAAATCAAAGTTCATTGATATTTCTTGGATATTCATTGGGAACGACATCACTATTCATTGCATTATCAGAACGACCAGAGTATAATTCAAAGGTTCAATTGATGGTTGGCTTTGGTGCAATTGCTGGATTTTTAAATAAAAATTATATGGACATGACAATGTATAATTTTATAGAATCAGTTGGAGTAAATATAATTTTTATTTTAATTTTTTAACCATTTTCTTTTTTATCTATAATTTTTATTTTAGTAAAATTTCAATGAAGAAACAAAATATTTACGATAAAAAATAAAGTATTTTTATTTTATTATTTACAGTATATTATTGATCCTACAGGAACTTTTGAAGTATTACCTCAAAAATCAATTTATAGTATATTATTCGAAGAAATATGTGTCAACTTGAATATTGTTGATTACTGTTCAATTCCAGTGGATATTATTTGTGGCAAAAATGATGAACAATTTGATACTGTACGTAAGATATTATATTCTTATTAATTCTTGCTGAAGGCTTGACAATAATTAAAAATTTCAATAATGCATGTTTATTTATTTATTTATTATTTTTATAATTTTACAGAGGATTTATGCTAATCTCTTGAATTATTTTCCTGGTGGAACATCTGGAAAAGTTTTCCTGCACTGGGCACAATCTGCAATAACTCGTAATGTCTATTCATTTATTAATTTTTTAACATTTGAGAATTTGGAGAAATATATTTTTTATAATGTTGATTTTCATCTTTTAGGAAAATTTCAGCAGTTTGATTATCAAAATGAACAAAAAAATATAGAACATTATGGTACATCAAAACCTCCACAAAATCATTTGGAAAATATCAAATCACCAATGATAATTTTTTATTGTCTAAAAAATGATCCACTTTCAACATTTGAAGACGTCACTGAAATAGCCAAAAGAATTTCGAGTAAAGTTATTGTTGAACAAGTATCTGACGAAAATTTTAATCACCTTAACTTTATAACTGCTAAAAATTTGAAAGAAATAGTCAACAACAGAGTGATTGGGTATCTTGATCAATTTGTAAAAGGCAAAATTATTTTTTAAGATTTTTATAACTTAGCTATCAATGTATTTTGCTTTCAATATTTTATTAACTAAAAACTGTCTTAAGTATACTTAATTATTATAATAGTAATTTTTATCTATATTTATTCTTAGTTATTAATGCATGTATTGCTTTCAATATTTTGGAACCTTGAAAGTGTCTCAAGTAATAATAAGAACAGTAAACATATAAAAACCATAGTGATGATTTTTTAACACTGTAATTTAAATATTTTTTTTTATATTTAGAATTTATAAAAATATATATCAATTGCCACTAAATTTTACCATAAATTGCATGGAAAAAATAATATATAAAACTTCATAATAAAATTTTTTTTTCTAATTGTTTTGAGTATTGTAAATTAAAAATTATCTTGTTTTAAAAAAATTATATATTCATAGTTTATATAAAGCTTATAAAGTAATCGAATAAAATTATTTATTAGTAACACAATTGATATTTATTTGTATTAACATTTTCACATAGTTTTATAAGAATAACTGTTGAAATAATTTAAAATTTATAATTTTTTACATATCTTTCTGGGAATTTAATAAATTAATTATCAGATCGTTTAGTAATTTTTTGATATCCTTTGCCCAAACATAATCAAGGTGTGCAAATGATTCATAATTTACAATAATAAAACCTTTTCCATTGGCCAGCATATTGTAAACTTTTTTTGCATCCTGAAAATATAAATTTTCATAAAGATATAATATTAATTTTTGTATTCAATAAATAAATAATGGATAATTAAAATTTTGTTACATCAAAATCTGCCAACCAATCATTTTTTGCAGCAAAAAATACTGTTGGTACATCGATTGCAGTTAAATTATAATCTGGTGGAGATGTTGAATTGTAAATTTTCATATTTTTTTTTTCACCATAATTGAATTGTCGAAATTTTCCAGACACAATATTTTGACAATAATGAATGAGATTCTTCAATGAAGTACCTCTTGCAGCTCCAGCAAAAAAAGAATTCCAAATATCCTAGATACAATTAAAGTTAATATTATTAACAATTGAATAATTGATAAATAACATACTGAGTAAATTATTTATATAATAAAAAATTTACTGGAATAAATTGTTTGTGATCAAATCCAAAAAAAAGGCCAATAAAAAATTCACAAGTGTATGATTGAATTCTAAATGGTAAGCAAAAATTTTTTTTAAGAAAATCAGTGGATGCTCTAGGTTTAGAAGAAGCATTGATTCCTATAAATATTCTGAAAAACTAAATATTATAATACGATTATTATAACCGGAAAATTCATAATACAATAAAATTAATAAATTTATGATATAATATTTAAGATTAAAGTTTATTTGAATACCTGCATAATATAATAAAACGGTGTATGAAACAAGCCAATCGCCCCTTTAATATGAGTTACATAGGCAATTGGAGCAAGGTGTATCATCATACGTATTTTTTTGGCAATGTCAGGAAGTCGAGAAGCCATGATAAATCCGAAAGTCGTACTTTGTGAATAACCAATATAAAATATATTTTTTTTTGTCAATTTTGTTATGTACTCAATTACTGCTGGCAAATCATAAATTCCCATCTCATGAAAACTAGAAAAATAGTTAAATATATTAAATTATAATTATTATAAAATATTCTGAATCTCCTGGTTAATTATTTCCCCAGTGAAAATAAAAATGAACATCATGTAGCTTGTGTTGGTATAAAAAGCGATGAGATATTTAAAATTAAAATATATAATAATTATAAAAATAATATACATAGATAGTTTAACATGTAAATATAATGATGACTATGACCATTATCCATATATCTTGGATAAATTGAAAATTAATTTATTTAAAAATTAATTAAGTAGTCATCGTATTGTAATGACTTGCTGTTATTATTATTTCAAATTTAATTTTTATTAATATTTTCATCTTTTAAATATATTTTAGTAAATGGATATTATTTTTTGGAATACTGTAAACAAGATATTTGTTCATGCAATGTGTATAAATTATGTATAAATTAATACACGGATATATTTTATTAAATGTTTGATTATGTTATTTTATTTAAATAATCATCATCATATATATTTGATGAATTCGTCATTTATTTTTTACTTGCAAGTAGTTATTTTTTTTGGGATACTGTAACCAATTACATAAGTGTATAAATTATTACGTGAAATCCCAAAATTTTGAATCATCTGATGTTAAATTAACATGTTTTGAACCATCATCAGTTCCACGATTATTTATGAGCCAAACATCGTACCCTTGGTCAGCAAGTAGGTAGGCTAATTATTAAAAAACTTTAATAGATTGAGAAAAAAAATGAATTGCTTAATTTCTTTATATTAAAATACCTATTTTAATTACCTAGAGAATCATTTCGTCCTCGCATTAGCCAACTGGATGAATCGAATGTTATTCCAACACCTAGAACAACTGGTATCGAATTATCACCTCCATTTATTCTATAATTTGTCAATATGTAACCGTCTTTCGTTGTGACATAGTGTACTTCTCCCGTAATTCCGTTGTCTTTCAATATTTCCAACTACAAATGATAATAATACAAAAAATCATTAATTATATATCAATTTATTTTTTAAAGTTTTTATAATAAATTTACTGTTGTTTTCCAGCCGTATGCTGGGTTGAAAAATAAACTCAAAAATAAAATTAAATATTTCTGCTTATGATAGTTCATTGTATATCATAAAAATTCTAAAAGAAATTTTAAACAATAATATTATTGAATTTTTTTTTATTGATGTGTCAACTGCATTTCGCACTAACACTTTGTTTGTGAAAATAAATGAAAAAATTTAGTCATTTATCAAGTAATTATCCTTATCTGTTTGAGTTTGACCTTCACCCAGTATTTTTCTATGATACGAAAAATAAAATGATATAGAAGTTATATAAATAAAATAAATAATTTTTAATTATTTACTAATTATCTGTCTTCTTCGATCTGTAATTAATTTATGCTATTTAATAATTTTTAAAAAATATAGTCACTTAAGTGTCAATAACTTTAAATCAACATTAAGAATTGGGAGAAATATATTTTTTAGAATGTTGATTTTTATCTTTTAGGAAAATTTTAACAATATGATTATCAAAATTAAAAACAAAATAGAAAAAATTATGGTACATCAACACCTCCCCATAATAATTTATCAAATCACTAATGATAATTTTTTATTGTCTAAAAAATGATCCATTATCATCAATTGAAGACCTTGATCAATTTACAAAAGAAGAAATTATTTTTTTTAATTCCCATATCTTAGCTGTCAATGTATACATGGGTTCCAGTGTTTTTTACAGAACATTAATAATACTAAAAAAAAAAAATGAATTAAATCATGATGAACTAATAATATTTATTTAACTTTATATATAAAATAGTTCACATCAAGGCTAATTAGTATTATTGAATTCATTGAGTTATTTATTGTGAGATATTCGTTATTTTATGATATAAAATTTACACTTTGAACCAGGGATTACACTGTGAACACAAAAGCAAACGATCGATCAGTAATTATTTCAATTCGTTACTTCAAAGCTTTTGGAAATGAGATGATATTAATGACTTGGAGATATTTTAATTGTAGCATTAGCAATATTATTAAAGTAATAGTAACAATAATAAAAAAAATAAAAACCATAATGATAATTTTTTTAACACTTTAATTTAAATATTTTTATGTATATTTAGAATTTATAAAAAAATATATTAATACCTACTAAAAGTTACTAAAAGATGCTCGAATAAAAAAATTAATATAACTACAAAATAAAATATTTCTTTTAATTGTTTTGAATATTGTAAATTGTAAATTATCTTGTATTAAAAAATGTATTTATTCATAGGTTATCAAGAGCTCCTGGGATCAAATAAAATTATTTATTTTAAACACAATGGACATTTATTTGTATTAACATTTTTACATATTTTTGTAAGAATTTAATAAATTAATTATTGGATCGTTTAGTAATTTTTTAACATCCTTGGCATACACAAAATCAGCGTGTGAAAATGCTTCATAATTTACAACGTTAAAACCTTTTCCATTAGTCAGCATTTTATAAGCTTTTTCTGCATCCTAAAAAAAAAAATTAAATTCATAAAATTATATATACAAAATGAAATTTTATAATTATAAAATAATTATAAATTTGAAATTACAGAATAAACTGCTATCCAATCTTTTTTTGCAACATAAAATACTGATGGTGCATCGATTGCTGTTAGATCATAATCCGGTGGTGATGTTGAATTGTAAATTTCCATATTTTTTTTTTGACCATAATCATATTCACGAAATTTTCCTGCAGACATAAGATTTTGAGCGTAATGTAAAATATTATCCATCGAAGTTCCTTTTCCATATGAAGCAAATAGTAAATTGAAAATAGTCTAGAAATAACATAATTGAATTTGAATAAATAACAAATAAAGTAAATTAAATTAAAAAAAAATATAATTAAAATTTACAGGAACAAATTGTTTATGATCGTATCCAACATTGAGTCCACCAATAAATTCACAAAAATATGATTGTAATCGAAACTGTGTACAAAGTGATTTTTCCAAAAATTCAAAGATGGCATTTGGTGCAAAAAAAGTATTTATTGTTATGAACATTCTGGAAAACTGTATCGAAAAAAA
This sequence comes from Aphidius ervi, assembly GCA_015776835.1. Taxonomy (NCBI): domain Eukaryota; kingdom Metazoa; phylum Arthropoda; class Insecta; order Hymenoptera; family Braconidae; genus Aphidius; species Aphidius ervi. Next base: position 2,574 of record MKYW01000034.1, on the reverse strand, counting down.
AATTATTATAAAAAGAAAATTTTAAATAAAATAAAAATAATAAATTATTAATAATATATTTTATTTAAATACCTTAATGAAATAATAAAAAGGTGTATGAAACCAACCAGACAATCCTTTCATGTGATTCATGAATGCAACTGGACCCACATGTATCATTAAACGAATTTTTTTAGCAATGTCAGGACGTCGAGAACCCATGATAAAACCAACTGTAGAACCTTGTGAATGACCAATATAAAAAACTTTTTGTTTTGTCAATTTTGTTATGTATTCAATTACTGCTGGAATATCATAAATTCCCATCTCATGGAAACTGAAACGAATATTGGATAAAATAAATTATAATTATTACATATATAAAACCCTCTAAATATTCTGGTTAATAATTTGCCCCAAAAAAATAAAAAACATCATGTAGCTTGTGTTGGTATAAAAAGCCATGAGATATTTAAAATTAAAATGAATAATTATAAAAATAATATACAAGCATAGTTTAACATGTCGACATAATGATGATTATGATGATTTAAAATTTGTCGAAAAATAATTATGACAAGAGTATGGATCAGCACGATAAATAAATAAATATTCCATTTAAAAATTTATTTATTTTTTTTTTTTTGCAAATTTACTATTATCCATATATCTTGGATAAATTGAAAATTAATTTATTTAAAAATTAATTAATTAGTCATCGTATTGTGATGACTAGCTGTTATTATTATTTCAAATTTAATTTTTATTAATATTTTCATCTTTTAAATATATTTTATTAAATGTTTGATTATGTAATTTATTTAAATACTCATGGAATAGTCATTTAATAGTCATGATCATATATATTCAATGAATTTGTAATTTATTTTTTACTTGCGAATGGATATTATTTTTTGGGATACTGTAACCACGATATTCGTTCATGTAATAATATTATGCGTATAAATTATTACCTGAATTTCCAAAATTGTGAATCATCTGATGTTAAATTAACATGTGACAAGCCATAATCAGTACCACGATTATTAATCAACCAAACATCATAGCCTTGGTCAGCAAGTAAATAGGCTAATTATTAAAAAACTTTGATAGATTGAGAAAAAAAATGGATTGCTTAATTATACTTTATATTGAAATATAATTACCTAGAGAATCATTTCGTCCTCGCATTAACCAGCATGATCCTGTTATAGATACTCCACTGACCAAAACAACTGGTGTTGAATTTTCACCTCCATTTATTCTATGATTTGTCAATATGTAACCGTCTTCTGTTGTTACATAGTGTTCCTCTGCCTTAATGTCATTGTCTTTCAATATTTCCAACTACAAATAATAATAATAATAATAATAATAAAAATGATAAATTATATTAATTTATTTTATAATAAACTTACAGTTGTTTTCCATCCGTATGTTGGATTAAAAAATAAACCTAAAAATAAAACTATACAATTTTGCAAATGATATTTCATTGTTTAAAAAAACGTTAAAATATTAATATTATTCTACTGTCAAACAGGTAAATATTTTTGTTATATTATTCATACAATGAGTGAAATAAAAAAAAAAAACCATTCAGTCGGTTATCAAACAATTATATAGTATGTTTATCTATATACATTTTTTACCTTGATCTACTTATTTCTAATAAGTCGTATTAAGTAAGTCAAATACAAAGAAAAAAACAACAACATTTGAATATTGATATAAAAACATACATAATTCATTTTTTTTTTTATTTCAGTAATAATCTAGGCGCATTAATTCCCCAAAGAAAATCAAGATGAGTAAATTTTGTAAAATTAACTCTCGTTATGTTAATTTTGTTTGGTATTTTTGTCCAAAGTCTTTTGACATCCTGAAAATAAAAAAACAATTAAAATTAGCAATATTTTCCGATAAAAAAAATCATGTTTTATTAATTTAATAAAAATAATTACAAGAGGTGAGGCCAGCCAATCATTATCTGAATAAAAAAATGCAATTGGAATATTTATTTTTGATAAATCATAAGATGGAGGCATTGATGAATTATATTTAGCTAAATTTTTTGTTTCTCCATAATCGAAATTTTGAAATTTACCAGAACGAATTTCTTGAGCATAATGAATAACTGTTTCTGTTTATGTACCAGCTGGTGCATGTCTCAGCATTACTGGCAGTAATGTCTTTAATAAAAAATAAAAAAAATGATAATTAATTTTAAGAAAATATAAACATAATTTATTAAGTTTAAATAATTTACTTTGTTAAATTGTTCAGCAGCGAAATGTTTTCACTTAAAAATTTTACAAATTCAGCTAAATTCATAATTGAATTGTAAATAGAATAAATGTTAAAAATAAAAAACTATTCATATAAAATGGTATTTTAAATGTAAAAAATATCGTGAAAATTAGCGCGAAAGTTTTTAAATTGAGTGCTGACAGTCGACTAACAGTTTGATAAAAATAATAAGTCAAATAAACTATTAAATGATGATGATGATGTTTTAATCACTTGGGGACATGACAAATAGTCGTTTTGATTTACTCGGCAATTCATTTTTTTATTTTATAAATTGCAATACCG
>MKYW01000339.1:27204-37613 GCA_015776835.1 Aphidius ervi | reverse complement strand
AGTAGAGTAGTAGGAGATGTAGTGGGTGGCGTACGTTTAAATGGTATACGATGCATGAGAAAACAGGTTTTGGGAGTCGTTTTTTTACCTGCCCCCTTTCCCTCTGGGCCGCTTGCTCGCGTTCCCCCCTCGAGCACCTACAAACTCCGCGGGGCCCATACGCGACTATCCCTCACTACCCTGATAAACTTCCCTCAAAAAAACTACCCTTAAAAAACCACCCCTATTATTTAATTTATTATTATTATTATTATTATTATTTTTTTTATTTATTATTATTATTATTATTATTATTATTTATTATAATAATTATTTTTTATTACGTATATATATTTTTTATTTATAATTATTATTTTTTTATTATTTTTTTATTGTTATTATTATTCATATATGTACGTATGTACATATATGAATAATAATATTATTTTTTATTTTGAATATTATTTTTTTATTATTTATTTATTGTTATTATTTATATATGTACGTATGTATATTAGGGTGTTTTTTTTTTTTTCGATATTTTTTTTTCTCTTCACCCATCTTCATACAAGTTTATACAACTCTAAATCATGCCCAGAAAAAATTTGAACTCAATTGAAAAATATTTAGAGGTGGTTCAGGGGTCATTTGTTTTTTCCATTTGATTAACATGGGGTGAATACACTTCATTCACTATTTTGATCATGGAGGCTTTAATTTTCGACCGTTCAAGTTCGCGTTGGTTTCATTTTATAGAATATTGAATTTTATAGCATATAATATTCATAGTTTTGATCATTTACAATTTTGTTTTTCAGAAAAATTGGAAATACTGCCTTTTTTAAGCAATATTTCACTATTTTTTTAAACTTTCTCATTTAAAATAACTTAAACATGAATTAAATCTTAAAACCGAATGAATATACTCCTTTTGTGATATTCAAAAGTAATCACTGAGCACAATATTCATTTATGATAAAAATAAGTGAATTTTACAGGGAAGAGAATGAAAATCATCAGAATGATAAGAGAATGAATCAGTATTTTTTATTGAAATTACTATTCAAACGTCGACTTTAGGAAGAAACAAATGTTGAATTAATACAGATAATAATAACAATAATAGAGATACCAATAAAATGACAATAATAACAATTGTAATATATATAATTATAATAATAAATAATCATGTATTCAAATTAAAATTAAGTTATTTCAACAACAACGTTATAAGTGAAAAATTCATAACTCCATAGTAGACAGAAACGTTTTTTTATGTTCATTTGGAATCATTTTTCGGTGATGGCTAATAAATTGATATATAAATTGTTTCTGTTCTTCATTTCTTGTTAAACCATCGCCTAGATATTGCATGAGAGCAATACCTCTTTCTGCGACGTCATTTACAACTTGTAAATTTTTAAATACATGCAAACATTTTTTATATGAATCAGCATTTTCCCATTGACTCTGATCTGTTTTCAAAAAATCGTACGGTAAATCAAAATTTCTAAAGAGATCAAGGGATTGTTCTGTCACAAAATCACTCACATCTTGTGATAAAACGAATTTATAGTTTTTTTCTTTCAACAGCGGTTTTCGTTGATTGTCAAATTTTTCTCTAGAAAATATAGCATCAGTCATTTTTTTTTTGATCTCGCAAGATACATTTTTATCGAAAAAAGCTAGTCCTACGAGTTCTTGTGACAAATACCACATGTGTGACGTTACTTTATTGATAGCTGCCTTCGCCATCGTTGAATTAATTTTACGATATTTTATTAATTCTTGCAATAACGTTAAATCAGTGTGCGGAGCTTGAATTGCACTTGGTGCAGTAAACCAAGATTTCAAGTAAAAAAGTATTATGAAAATACAAATTTCTCGTAAATTATTCAAGTCGTCATCTGCTAACTCAAATGATTCTCTGAAAATAAACATTTTCAAACTGTATATGGCTTTTGATAGCCATCTTGCATGACTATCAGCTCCAGGTTTTTTAAATATGTATTCAGCAGGTGGTACTTCTCCCAAGAATATAAATGATAACTCTATAAACTCGGCGTAATCACATCTTGGTTGTATTACCTGAAATTTGAGTTCAGACGATTAATTATACATAAATTAGTTATAGAAAGATGTTAATTAACCGAATAACGGGTCAAATTTTTTGAGTTAGCTAAAACTTGGATTAGAACGGAAAGAGTTAGTCAAAATTTTCCTAGGCTTAAATAAAATTATAAGTTATATAAAGATGAAGTAAATTCTATCGTGAAAAAATTCCAAGTTTTTAATGAGTATTTTTAGATTCTACGTCACGAGACTAAAACTCATGCCTCTGCGTTAGTATACTTTTTTTCCTCTATAATTTACTTGCTCACCTCAATTTGATTAGAGATAAAACTAATAATTTCTTCTCGTTTTTCCCATGATATTCTTTGAACCACTATATTGTCTTCCATTCCTGATTTATAATCCTTCGGATTGATATTACACCAGACATTTCTAAAAGATTCAAAAATTGGTACTTTTGGACCAACCGTTTTGGGCCAGCACGTTTCAAATACACTTCGAAGTATAAGTTCTCGTGTGTGGTGACGACAAGCAAAATAAAATAATTTCTTGTCTAACATTTTCTCGATGAGAGCACAAGCTCCATTTTTGGTTCCTGTAAAATAAGAAAAAAAAAACTATTAATTGTTGCAAACTCCATACAAGCTTATTGAAATATTCACTTTGTGTTTTTTTAATTATTTAATCAATCAATTTTTCCATATTGTAAATAAAGTAAAGAATTAGAATTTTGTCTACATATTGTATTTTGAGAATGAAATAAAATTACTTTTGAATGATGCGAACATTTGATCAGAAACAGAAATTTAATGACAATCATAGTATAAGTATGAAACGGAAAATCCTGAGTTATACGTTGCGAACCAAAAAATAGTGTAACAAGTGCTCAAACTTTACCTGTATTTGTAGCAGTCGTATCAAAACACATGCCCTTTACTCTATCTGTAATATTCCATTCATTTAATGTTTCAACAACTGTTTGAGCATAGTTAATGCCTCGAGATTCATTCATTTTTGGTATTCCAAGAAGCTGTTCGTTTCCTAAACCCGTTAGCAAAATCGCTACTCGATCAACTTTTTTTAACTGTGAAACTTCAGTGGTCATTTTACCATCCCAATGCACCACTAAAGAATCTGCTGTTTTTAAATTTTTTTTTATTTCGGAAGAATACGCTGTTCTATATTTGATTCGACGCTCGTATATTGTCGATGCATTAACATTCACTGTATCAAGGTCAATATTAAGTGCTTTTAAAGCTGCAATTAAAATCATCGAAGCGGCTCTGTTTGTAGTCTTCGTTCGATCGAGAACTGCGGCAAGTTCCGGTGTGATAATATTAATTTTCTTTTTTTTTTGAGTAGTCAATATATCGTTCTCAAAATTGGAAATTTGTCTTTCTACTTCATGATGAGATGTCATAGATGATTCACTAGTTGCTGTCGAAACTTGGCTACAACCTTCGCAGAATAGAAAAATTTAACTACGATTTAGTAAAAACAAAAGTATACGAATTTTTATTACCTGCTATTGTGTTACTTGAAACATTCGATCTGTTAATTTCAATGCAGCCAGATTCACTTGAACCGTTGAATTAATTTATTTACTTTAATTTAATTAAACATTAATGTTATTGATACAGTTAGTATATTAATTATTTTATTGTTTACCTGCGTCATTATTTTCTTTGCCTAATACTAAACCCGACAAATCTCCACTCAATGTGCGATTCACTATGTCTATGTGAGAAAAAAATGAATTAAACCCAAAAAAAACTTCAATTACATCTATTGTTGTGAGAGAAATATTTATTCTTTTAAAAAAATCGATAAATAAAACAAGTCATCCTTACCAGATTCAAGTTGTTTTCCCCCCAATATATTTGTATCCACCTCTCTAACTTGCAGCACTGGAGTTATAATTCCACGACGGTTACAATCTCTTTGCGATTTTAAAAAATGAGTTGTCCGTGGTGACAAGGATTTTTCAGCTTTATTTAAAGCAATATCAAAACATGTGTCAAGAGCTTTAATGAACTCAGTGTATTTCACTGAAACACTAGAGGTTTTTTGTAGTCTTTTTTTTTTCATCACTATCCAAGACTTATGTAATGCAGTTATTTTACGCAGAACAGATGACTTGGAACATACTGGGATACCAGCTTTTTTCCAAAATTGTTCAACTTCATTATATACATTTATAGCAGACTCTCGGATGGTTTGTTTTAAAGACAAGTGTTTGTATAAAAAAAGCTGTATCACTTGACGTTTCGTTGGCAACTTTCGTGAAATAATTTTTTCAATTCTTTTTCCAATAAGATACTCGTTTTCACTTTTTTTTTTTTTATTCTCCATATTAATCAATATTCCAACTTATAAAATGTATTTACAATGCTTTTAGATATATTTTTCAACTAAACAACAAGAAATAACGATAGAATGATAAGAGATGTCAAGTAAAATATGACATCCTTACCTTTTCCGTTGGACTCATAAAAATTAAGATGGCGTCCTAACTATAGCCAATTAAAAACGTTCAGATGAAAATATTAAAACAACCAATAAGAAAATCCTTATATAAAATAAATTCTATTTGATAAATGATAGTATCCCAAGATAGAAAAAAAAAAGAAAAATAATAATATCAAAACGAAAATTATATAGTCATCATTATTGTTATATTATTGTTATTATTATTGTTATTATTATTGTTAATATTTCTACTAAACCGAATTTACTTTTCTTGTTTGATTTTAACTATTTTTCTATATATTTTCATTTATATTAGTAGAAAAAGCATCCAAAATACAGGAAAATTAAAAAAAATAGTGAAATATTGCTTAAAAAAGGCAGTATTTCCAATTTTTCTGAAAAACAAAATTGTAAATGATCAAAACTATGAATATTATATGCTATAAAATTCAATATTCTATAAAATGAGACCAACGCGAACTTGAACGGTCGAAAATTAAAGCCTCCATGATCAAAATAGTGAATGAAGTGTATTCACCCCATGTTAATCAAATGGAAAAAACAAATGACCCCTGAACCACCTCTAAATATTTTTCAATTGAGTTCAAATTTTTTCTGGGCATGATTTAGAGTTGTATAAACTTGTATGAAGATGGGTGAAGAGAAAAAAAAAAATCGAAAAAAAAAAAACACCCTAATATACATACGTACATATATAAATAATAACAATAAATAAATAATAAAAAAATAATATTCAAAATAAAAAATAATATTATTATTCATATATGTACATACGTACATATATGAATAATAATAACAATAAAAAAATAATAAAAAAATAATAATTATAAATAAAAAATATATATACGTAATAAAAAATAATTATTATAATAAATAATAATAATAATAATAATAATAATAAATAAAAAAAATAATAATAATAATAATAATAATAAATTAAATAATAGGGGTGGTTTTTTAAGGGTAGTTTTTTTGAGGGAAGTTTATCAGGGTAGTGAGGGATAGTCGCGTATGGGCCCCGCGGAGTTTGTTGGTGCTCGAGGGGGGAACGCGAGCAAGCGGCCCAGAGGGAAAGGGGGCCGGTAAAGAAACGACTCCCAAAACCTGTTTTTTCGTGGATCGTATTCCATTTAAAAGTACGCCACCCACTACATCTCCTACTACTCTACTAACATTGAATCGTCATTCATATGACACTGTCACAATCGTAGATCGTCATAAAGTCAACGGCCATTAACTACAACATGTTCATCTCGTCAAACATATATTCTCCTTACATATATAATTATATACATATTATTAAGTAACTCGTAATTGTAATAACTTATATTTGTAGCCCAAAAGATGAAATGTCAAAGGCGTAAACTTAAATAAATAAAAAAAAAATAATACACTGTAAAAAAAAAAAATAATTAGTTTCACTATGTTACTATAGTACCGAGGGACGTTTTTGGAAATATGGTTTAACATATTATTTTTTATAATTTTTTTTACTATGTGAGCTTTAAATTTTACTATAGTAAAATAGTAAAAACTACTCTGCTGAGGTAAAACCGGTTTTTATTAAGGCTTTAGTAGACTTTACTTGTTCAATAGATAGTCTTCACTATATCAATGATACGAACAACCATAGACTTGTTACTTTTTACTATGATGTGTGTTTAAATTAACCATGACCGTGAGAGTTCATTTGGAAAAATGAACCGTACTGTGGAAACCCTTAAAATGTGCTATGCAATTCGTAGTTGTTACTATATACAAAATGGTAAAAGTTATTAGGTCTGTAGTTAGTTTCACTATGTTAGCATGAAAGAAGTAGGGAATAAAAGGGAATAAATATATATAGACATTTTTGATTCTTCTACTGTTTTATACCTGAATGGCTATTTCGGTAAACCATCGGAGTTCAGCTCCAGAAACCCGGATTCGAATCCCGAGTTAGGTCAAGAAATAGCCAAGTTGAGAAACATGTATAGAGAAAATAATAATTATTATAAATAATTTGAAGTTATTTTTTAATTAAACAAATAATTCTGTTTTTTTTTCATCGAAAATACAAATAGAATATAATGAAATGTACTATTGAACATCGTAAATCTCACCATGCAACATAGTAGATTTAACGAACGCTAGACCTGACTATGTAACATAGTACTTCATAACAAGATACATCGTATCTTCTACAATTGAAACATTGTAAACTATACTAGGATAAAAAAATTTTACTATGTGCATAGTACATGTTATTCTTTTTTCGAAAACGTCCCCGAGTACCAGAAAAAATAGTAAAAATAATTCTTTTTTTATAGTGAAACTAATTATTTTTTTTTTACAGTGTACATTATGAATAAAACAGCATAACATAAAATCATCTACTGACTTAATACCATAGATGTCGCTGCTGCTGTTTTTCGGCTATTTGATGTAAACACAATTATATTATGTCAATATTACATCCTCTTGCTAGACGAAGCTTGTCACTTGATCTTACTGATGACACAGCCTTTAATTTGAATATTTTATTATCAATGGCTCGACAACTACTATCTACATTTTTAATAAATAATCCTACAATGTCTCGAGACATTTATAAATTATTGACAGGTTCAAAAAATTTAATGGATGACAGGTGACTAGTCAGTCGGACCAGAAAAACCCCAGCTGTGAATGATGATACTCTGGATCGAATCAAACAACGTATTGAACAGCAAAATACGAAATTGAATGCTATTGTCAACACACTTTAATAAAAACATCTGTTGCTGAAAATACATAAATTCCAGACCTTTCTAGTGATTTCAACAACAAAAAACAAATTATGGAACGGATGTCAAATGTCATTGTCTTTGGTATGCCTGAAGATCCTGTGACTAATTATTAACACAAATGTTAAGCTACGTGTACGAAATGATAGAGGTAAAGTTCATGACATCATCAATGCAGTCTTGAACAGCTACACTAACGTTGGTAATTCACATCTTCACGTATTCATCTATTCACTAACACAAACAAAACCATGAAAGACAAAAATAAAATTCAACAGTATGTTTTTTGAAGATTTATTTGTCCAGAAATTCGTGGATTTAAAAAAAAAACAAATTAACTGACATCATGGATGAGCGATGTCTCTATTTGCCAGGACTTTACAACTGCACAGCTTGCTCGAAAACATCAGCTGGCTGCACAATTAAATCAAGCTGATCAAACACTGATCTACATAATTTCAATAATAAAAATTTATCTGTGAATATTGTGAATTCTTTCTTATTTATCCATTTACTTTCCTCAAATTCTTGTTCTTTTCTCAGCATAACCTCTTCTTTAACTAAGTTAACCCCTTGTGATCTTATTTTACCTCAAAATACTACTGTCCTTAATGTTGTAACGTGATGTCGTCACGTCTACCTGAAATTCTAATTCTCTCTATATATTTATTAAATTTTTATTATAATTATTATTTATGCTCTCTTCGATCGGCTAGCCTGTTCCTACTCTCGAATGAGAAAGGTCAAGGAGAATGATGAGGACATGGGGAGTTTGACAGTCGAGAGCTCGCTTTCTGACTCATCAGTCGATTCTTGGTCTTGGACTCACCAAGTCAACTTTTTAGCTAAAATAGCAGAGAGTCGTTTGAGAATCCAACTCATCTCTTACTCAGTTCAGCTCTGTCCTTGGTCTTGTCAAGTTGGCCCATTACGTTCTCAGGTATGGCTAACCTGAGAGACTGATACTTTTAGATGTGAATTCTCAGGGAACTTCCAGTTTTATGCTCGAGACTCAAGAGAACGTCACAATCCTTTTCAGTCTGTATATTAGTTATCATTTAATTGTATTTGTTTCAAGATTCATTGAATTAAATACAATTTCTTATTTTATTACATGAAATATCAAATTCCAGTTAGTTAGTAATGACTTTACGTTTGATTTGAGTCTTTTTCCGGCCCTATTCACCAAAACCAGCATACTGAGTGATTCTTGGGTGTTGTGGTAGGCTTTTAAATTGATTATTCCATTAAGGTTACTCGTCCTCAATCGTTTTTCTGGGTTTTGTAAATTAATAAACCCTGGTTGTGCACTTTTATTCAAGTTTTTTAGTGGTTCTAGTGAAAAAAACCACTCTCCAAGAAATAGTATTTTATTGTGTCATTTGAAAGAGGATGACATTCGGTATCAGCCCGAGCAGGTCTCGTACGTTTCACGGTCACGTTACAATGTGTTTTATCAGCATACTAGAAGTATCAAAAATGAATTTACAGATACTTATATCAACTATCTTGCACTCGACTATACTCTTATCACTGAATCATGGCTTGAACCAAACATTTTATCCGACCATTATTTTGACAGTCAATCATTTATAGTTTTTAGATCTAATAGAAATTCGAATTGTGAGTCGAGAGGTGATGGTGTTCTTTGTTCTATCAAACGTAATAAGTTTAATATATTTCCCTTGATTGAGTTATCATCAAATATCAAAGATATAATTGAGATTGATACTCTTGGCATATATCTTGATATTATGGCATATCATACTGAATCATTGTCACCTATGTACCACCTGATATTGTCAATAGTAACAGCAAGTTATCTACCAAATTTATCAAATTACTACAAAAATATTTGATTAATTTTAATAGTAACTTATTGCAGGCGATTTTAACTTACCTGATTACAATTCAGCCCAATTATCACATATCAATAAAATTTACTATAATATCTCCATGCTTGTCACTGTTTTAGATCTTTTATAACTCAATACTGTACTTAACTCACATGGCAAACTACTTGATCTCATATTTGTATCTTGCTCAAACTGTTTATTATCACGTGGTACTGCCTTGGTACAACGAGAAGATTATTATTCACTATTACTATTATAAATTGTTTACAATAACTTACTGCGTAACGATATTATTACTGACCCTTTCATTACACATAACTTTAATATAAATATCACATATAACTTAAATATAATAGTAAATACTTAGATTTATGTAATTTTCAACATCATTTAGGATACATCAATTGGCGAAATTTGTTGAGTAACAGCATAGCTACAGTTTATGACCTTTGTGACTTACTCAAAAATACATTTTTCTGATTACTAAATGAGTATTATCACCCTAAAACATCAAATCATACGGTTCTATCATATCAATACTGGTACTTATCTGAACTCATCAATCTTATTATGACTTAGCATAAATATTGAAAAATAAAAAAAAACACAATACTTCAGTTACTAATACACTAAGATTGAAATCAATAGCAAAGTCCATCAAACACCTGTCTCATCGAGACTTTACATCGTACCATAATAATATTGAATTTAATATAAAAATGAATCCTGAATTATTTTGGAAATTTATCAACACAAAAAAAAGTCAACTCGCATTAATATATTGCTTGCTGGTCAATAGCAATATAATACATGATTTATCAAATATTTTTAAGTCGTTTGCATCACACTTTGCTGAAGTATTTAATATTCATGTAAGCAATATACATTCTCGTTTTGATCTACTTATCTCTCAACATTCTAATAATAATTATTACTCACATATCACCCTTGAGGATATAACTCAAGAAATTTTAAAGGTAAAAAGAAAACAACTCGTCTGGTCTCAACAATATACTTGGCTCTTTAATAAAAATATGTCCTGACGCAATTATGCAATTATCCATATCATCTTGAATAGATCTTCGAGGATATCATTTCTTCCTGTATGTTCTCAACTATTTGAAAAAAAAAATTAGCGTGTTGCGAGTACGCGCGGGGGAAGTGAAACTTCTTTCGGAGTAGTTACATGTCACGCTGAATAATAATAATAATAATAATAATAATAATAATAATAATAATAATAATA
>MKYW01000339.1:0-21704 GCA_015776835.1 Aphidius ervi | reverse complement strand
TATACTGCGTTGCATGCAACGTTTCATGTGGAGTTGCCTATGCTGTATGTATACTGTATTTCATTCAACGCTTCATGTCGCGTTGCCTATGCTATATGTATACTGCGTTGCTACTTCCGTCCCCGATTTTCGTTTCATGTGGCGTTGCCTATGCTATATGTATACTGCGTTGCATGCAACGTTTCATGTGGCGTTGCTACTTCCGTCCCCGATTTTCGTGACGAATTTTTTTTTCATCTACCCTCCAAAAAGAAGTTTCACTTCAAAAACACTACAAGGTTATTATGTCTTATTTCTCACCTTATTTATCACGTTATCAGCATGGCTTCACACCTATTCGTAGTACTTGCACTAATCTTGTAGAGTTTACAAAATATGTCTCATGTCACTCAGACAAGAAGATCCAGGTTGATGTGATTGATACAGACATGACTAAAGCGTTTGTCAAGATTAACTGGTTAACACTTGTATCTAAATTAATATTAATCTTGCTTGGTCTTATCTTGTTGATCGCCTCTGTTATGTTTACCTCAATTGTACTCTGTGTGCACCGTACTCACCTTTTTCCGATGTTCCTCAAGGCTCTTCATTTAAGCCTATTGTTATTTAACATCCCAAGATGAAAAAATTAGAGTAATTTAGCAAGAGACAATTATATTCGATATTCCATATTATTGTTCTCAGCGCCATTAAAAATACTTTCCGAATACAATTTTTAGTCCTTCAAAGATATTCATAAGAAAAACAATTATACTTGAAAAGTATTGATAGAAAGAATAGTATTCGATAAAAAAACAACGGAAAAATACGATTGTTACTGAGCCTATGCCTTAACGCGTGATACCAATTTTACAAGCTGCAAATTAAAGAATTTTCGTTTACATGAGTTACGAGGCAATCTACACAAATTTAATTGATTTGAAAAATCAAAAAAGACCTGTCAATCAGTTGGAAGTTACTAATTGATTTATTTGGTTTCTTCCTTTCCTTAGATCCATTTGCCAACAGTTTTTTAAATAATTATGGCAAATGTATCTAAGGAAACGATGTAGCCAGATAAATTAATTCGTACTATAGATTGATTCCTCAGCAATATTTTCTGTAATAAATTTAAATTATTGTGTCAAATAGCTGAGGAATTAGTGTAGGTTACGCATTCATTCATTCAGCTACATCCTTTCCTCAGCTATTTTTGCCATAATTAATGAATTTCAAAACTATCTATAGTAATCATCAGTAAGCCCTGCGGCATAAATTTGTTGGTATTTTCACTTTCCATATGAAATCTCACGAGTATCTAGGGAAATATAATTCCAACCCGGCAGAGCCCTGAATGCCGGGCAGGGGTCTAAATACAACTGGAGCTCGACCTTAGCCTCCAGTGGAACCGTTTACGACGCTATCTATGGTCAAGTGTCATTCAGCCATCAGCACGTTGTCCCCCACCTTAGCTTGACCAGGCTATTGCGAGACAACTTACAGATGGATCCAAGACCAGGGAGGGCACTGGGGCAGGGATCTGGCTCCAAAGATCGAACAAGGGAACTAATTTTACTCTGGGCGAAATAGGAACATCTGTTCTGTATCTGGGGTTACTGGCATCGCGAAACAAGGTCAAACTTTTATGAACACCGGGACATTCGGGAATCCAGGGTAATGAGACCGTCAATAAACTGGCTCGTGGAGAGTATTATAGCAATGGGAGTTCTGGATCACCCTCCTGTGGTGTTTTATTGTTCTTCGCTGTGAGGGGTCTATTGTTCTTCACTGCAGGGTCGGTGGGGGGTCTATTATACTTCATGAAGTTGGATTTATGTGTGTGTGTATATCATAAATTCGGATATAGACTGAAGATAAGGACGGGTGTGGATAAAAATGAATGTAGGTAAGAAAGGACTATTAAAGAAGAACTCTGTTTTAAAAATGATAATTTCTTTTTATCATAGGAGAATTCTGATTTTGATTGGAAATTCATATAAAAAATGAGAGATTATAATCAATTTTTTGAAATTGTTTCAAAAAGTTATGCAATTTAGGATTATTCGTTATTGTTACAGGACTATGAAAAGGAAGGCATATAATTAAAAGTAAAAGTAAAATTTATATATTTAGTAAGGAAAAAAAACAAAATAAAATAATGTTTGACTTTTTTATAAATTTGAAATTTTTTTTTATAAAAATGTTTTATAAAAATTAGTTTATTCATTATCGAGAATATGAATGTATAAATTCTTCTTCTTCTTCTTCTTCTTCTTCTTCTTCTTCTTCTTCTTCCCAATCAGTTGATATATCGTCAACTTCATTTTGAAGTTGTTTTAAGTCTTCCACTTCCTTCTGTTGATTCTTGAAGAATTTTGTAAGATCTAAAATTAAAATAAAAGAAATATTAATAATGTAAAACAAAAATAACAAAAATTTTTTTGTTATGATAATAATGAATAAATGAATTATATTTACCTCTCTCTACTTGATTCGTTTGGATTGATCTTGTTGATAATTCAGCTAACTTTCTTGCATATATCCGGAGCTGAAACGAAACAAAATGCAATAAAAATTAAATCACTGATAAACAAAAGTTTTATTTAAGAAAAATTAATAATAAAATAATGATAATAATAAAAATTACTTTTTTCAAATGAATCTCCCTGTGACCCGATTGGTCTGTTTCTTTATATGAATCTTCCAACTCCACTGTCATTATGATTCGACCCAGATAATTACAAAACCTTTCATGTTCACGGTTAATCTGGAATGAAAAAAATTTTTTATATTATTAATAAATGAATTGTGAGATTCAATGAAAAATTTTTTTATATGAAAACTATGTTGATTGAAGAGAAAAAGTGACGGTTTTATATATGAGAACCATGTGGTCAATTTATGCGAGAATCACGTTGAGATTTTATTCAACAATTTCTAACGAAAAATCTTATGTAAAATATATATATATTGTAACCGATTTTCTGACCTGCACGGCAAGAACTATCGGCCAAGGTTAACGACGAGGATTTCTCACCATCCTCCTATAAATCACCGGGGGGAGCCATGTTGGTTATCTCGGAAGCCAACAACCGTGGGAGTCACGAGAACAAAAACGGGAACCTAACTCAGTCTTAGAAATGGTAGAGGGGCGCGGTCCACCTGATAGGATTATGAAATACGTAACCAAACCTGAGAGAACTATCGTGAACCAAGCAGAGTGTGTTACACACGTCTATATTACATTGCGACTATACTATAGTAAATACTGACGTCACAAATATTATAAGTGTAGGAGCAAATATTCTACATATGAAATGAGTATTTTGTATAGGGAACCATACAGCGAGCCATCGTGACCAGGTCTTACACATACGTTGCCATTGCAATAATAATATATCTCAATATTATTATTATTGTTATTATTTGCAGCGATCCATCGTGAACTACAATCACATACATCATTATGTAGTGGTAGTATAATGATTATTATTATTATAATAAGAGAGCCATATAGCGTGATCATTAGTATTAGTCTGTCATGGAAAATTCGGACAGAGTTTCACCAGGACTTAACTTCTGATACCTAGAGAGCCTTTACGAGATATCCAAACGATGTCGAGAGAACCATAGAGAGCCAGTCAAGAGAAGGTAGTGATCGGTTGAGAGCCAGACAAGTTGTGTCGTCTTACGACGACGGTGAGTGCTCGGCTGCTGTGAGCTTTAACCCCACTCAGGTAGCACTCTTCTACCTATCACACCACGCTTTCCTAGCCCGCAGTTCGATAGGTTTACGATCAGGCTTCGTACGCGGCCTCCGGTGAGTTCGTCTCTTCGACGGAGGAGTGGAGAAATCGCCATGATAAGGTTTATGTATCAAGACATCTTATAAACATCGAACAGGCGCCTCATTGATGTCGATGTAATAGTCTTGACCCTACACAGAGCCTAACACGAGTGATCCTTTATATTATTAATAACTAACTCCCATTATTTAACACGCAAGCGATAACAATAAATAATGATCAGAACTCATGCTGATCATTATTTATTTCGAGAACCCACGAAATAATGAATTTCGTTACAATATATAGAAAAATACGAATAATTTAAAAGAAAATAAAAAAGATAAAAAATAAATTAATTATTCCATGAAATGGAACATGATTGTTTTTTTTTTATTAAATAAATCGTTATGAGCAGGCTCAGGAAGTTCGTCTGTTATTTCAGATCACCGGAAATACCATGGCAACATGGTGAAATATAGTTAGAAAAAAAGACGATCTGAACCCCGTACATCGGAAAAATGGCCTCAAAAAAATGGCCTTTTAAAAAGGCCTTATTTTTTTTGGCTTCTTAAAGATGGCGTCTTAAAAAATGGCCTTTACAAAAAGGCCTTATTTTTTTTGGCCTCTTAAAAAAGGTCTTATGTTTTCGGCCCAAAGAAATTCTCTTACCTCAAAAAATAAGGCTTTTATTAAAAGGCCATTTTTGAGAGGCCAAAAAAAAGAAGGCCTTTTTAAGGCCATTTTTCCGATGTACGAGGTTCAGATCGTCTTTTTTTCGAACTATATTTCACCATGTTGCCATGGTATTTTCGGCGATCTGAAATAACAGACGAACTTCCCGAGCCTGGTTATGAGACAAAAAAAAAAGAAAAAAAAAACAACGTGAAAATAGGGTAATCATTAATAAAAAATAAATGAGAAAAAATTAAATAGTTAAAAAATAAAATAACATACCTGCTCCAATAAATGGTCACCACGTGCCTCAAATAACGATCCATGATATAAAATAAAAAAAAAAAACACCTGACGTTGTAGACGTTCAAAATAAAATGATCATAAAGTAGTTTTTGAGTTGGAAAATGTTTCATAAATTGGTAAGGAAAATGCGTCTCTTTTTCCATCATTATTTCTCATAGATCGACCAATAACATTTTTTTGTTAATAATATTTTTGGACCAATCACTGTACACACTTAGAACGTAGAAAAGAATTTTCTCTAGAAGCAACCAATCATGAAATTTCTATCATCTGATTGGATGAGAGGATATTTTTCAAACTAATCAAAACCTGAAAAAAAATTTCTTACTCCTTGATCATTTTTTATATTTTTCTTTTTACTCAACCAATTAGAAAATTCAGCAACATATGATTCGTTTAAAAGATATCGCCATTTTTATGATACATTATGATACTCTAACCACAAATCACTATCTTTTATCGTTTGCGGTTGGAACATATAAACGTCGTGTTTAAAGTTTCATTAGAATCCGAATAAATAAACGTGGTGATAGCGAGGTTATAAGACCTGGTGCGTAAGCGTATAAATTTAATAAATTTATTATTGATTAGATATATTTGTTTTCAATCAACTAATAATTTAAAATAGAGAAAAAATTTTATAAAATTATGTTTGTATAGAAAATAAAATAAAAAAAAAAAAAAATTACATCAGATACATCTTTTCCAGTTTTATTTTTAATTGGAGCAGCCCATGCAAATTCTGAAAATATATCAATGACTGTCAACAAATATTCATAGCCTTGACTTTCTTTAGAATATAGTATCATTTCAACTAAATCTGCTTGCCAAGTTTCATCAATACTTCGGATGTCAACATGACGACGCTTAAATTTTCTTCTAGCAGAAGCATGTAATTCCTCAACTTATCCCATTTATATTTATCCATTCTTTACTCTATAAAAGTCTCCAGATAACTAATAAATGACTTGTGCTTCTCGTAGTTCTTCGATGATTGATAGAATTTCATTGTCATAACTTTGGTTACCAGCTGTTCGTGATGCTACTAATAATTGTAATCCTTCAACAAGTTCATTTACATCATCCCAATGCACATAATCAAATTTTACATTTTGCTTTGATGTTCGCATATACTTTGGTAAAAGACCTCTTCCTGATTTTAGAGAGTCACAAAATAATTTTATCCATCTTATATATTTTGTTGAAGTGAGATTTCTGATGGCATTTCTTGACTCATATAATCTTCTATGTGCATTTGTTGATGAAACTATTTTTTTATAGTTTTCAATATCTGGACTATAAGTTTTTGTTTCATCAGGTTGTTTTTTGAATAACAATTCTAAAATTCCTAATGTAATAGGATATTCACAATCTTTTATAATTAAATTGTTTTCCTTTACAAATATTCTCCCATTCCCAATTGAGTAGCCTGATTTCAATTTTCTTACTCCATAACTCCGATCCCAATCAGATGTATTTATTAATTTAAAATAGTCATTAATAATAGGATCATTAGAGTGAAAACCTAAAGTTGAATTGTTGATCGTTTCATTATTATCATTATCATCATCATCTTCAATAGATTGATTTTGAATAATCATATGATCATCATCACTCGTTGAATCTAAATCTTCAGATATGAGATCGTTTGTTTTATTTAACATAGCTGGAGAATTTAATTGTATCTTTTTCTTAACATTAATTTTTTTTATCTTTGAAGGTTTTAATGTTGCTGATGTTATTTTAACCAGTTGTGGTGGCACAAGTGGTTTCATTGATTTTGTTGATAACACATGCTTAGACAATTGATGTAGAGGTTCTAGCACAGGTTTGAAATGTTCATTCGTCATCTTATCTATACTATCTTTTTTTAATTTTAATAATTTATGTTTTTTTCTAATTACATCTTGCACCTTTTCTATTTCGCTGAGTGAATTCACCTCAGCCATGATTTTTCTCTTACTTAATGACATGTTCTCTACATGAAATTCTATATTTAACTGAAGATTATATAATTGATTCTTAAATAAAATGAAACGATTAAAATTTTTTCTATAACGTCCGTTGTGTAATTCACGATCTTTATCGATTGTAAGAAAACCATAGTTATCATTCCAACAATCTAAGCACATTTTTCTAAAGCTTTCATAAGTCATATCTGTGTTAACGTTATTATTATAAACATGTTTGAGATTCATTTCATCTTGTTTAAACAAAACTAAAAAGTTGACGTTGTCACGGATAAGATTTTTTGGTATACGAGCATAAGATGGACATGAATAGAGACTATCAACTTTTTTATGTCTACCCATACAAAAATATGCTTTGATGTTATCTTGTATCTCGGTTGCTACATCATCAAATATGAAAATGGAATTCGGTTTCGCATCATCTACTGGAACAACTTGTTCATTATCAGAAAATGGTGAATAATTCATATCATTTATTGGTTTTATTAATTTTTCTAAAAATTGATACTTTGGTTGATTTAACGATTTTGAATAAACATAAATATTCGAAAATTGCAATCCATTTGGATCGGTAATAAGACTCAAAAGCGCATTAGTCTTTCCACAATTTGATAAACCTACGAAAACTCCTCTGATTGTATTTGGTAATAGATCCCCATGACGTTTCATCATTCCATCACCTTTTTTTGTTGTTAGCACATCAAAATTATTGACTGGTAGCTTTTTTTGTTGTGTCTTGAACTCGATTATATTCTGAACTAACTAAAAAATTTATATATTCATCTGTTTTATACTATTTTCCATCAGTTTCATTTTAATAATGATGGAACATACATTTCGAAAAAAAAACAAAAAAATCAGGAAGTAGTATATTAAATAAATTAATAAATAAGCTTCCATTTGAATTGCATCTTCCTCGATATTCATATTGTGGACCTGGTACGAAATTAGAGAAACGATTAGCTAGAGGTGATCCTGCAATCAATCCGTTGGATGTTGCATGCAAAAGACACGATATTGCTTACGCTCAAAATCAAAAGAACATAAATTTGCGAAATAAAGCTGATGATATATTAGCAACGGAAGCAACAAAAAGGATTATTGCAAAAGACTCTTCTTTCGGGGAGAGAGCTGCAGCTGCTTTCGTATCAAAAGCAATGCGTGTTAAATCAAAATTTGGGATGGGCTTATTAAAAAAAAAAAGGAAACAAAAAATTAAAAAAGGGTCTTGCATTAAGAAAAGAAAGTGTTTGAAAAGAAAAAAAGAAAGTAAACGCAAAATAAGAAAGGTTTCATTTGATAAAATTGTTCAAGCAGCGAAGAAAATGATGAATTCTTCAAATGAATCATCAACAACATCATCCATTAAATTCGCATTAAAAGGAGCTAGAGCAGCAGTGAAAAGTAATGATGGAAAATCAAAAGTTATAATTCCTAGAATTTTACCACTTGCTTCAAATATCAAGAAAGTAGGTGGTGCCTTACCGCTTTTGATACCAATATTGTCAGCGGTTTCAGCATCAGGCGGATTAGTTGGTGGTGCATCTGGTATTGCTTTAAAGCTGTGAATAGCGCTAATGCATCAAATAAACAGTTAGTGGAAAGTATCCGTCATAATAAAATGCTAGAGTCCACAGCAATCGAGAAAGGTTTATATATGACACCTTACAAAAAAGGAATGGGCTCACATTTGAAACTTTTAAAGATGCTACCATATCAAGCTTTATCTGATGATGATATAAAGAAATGTGCAGTTCAATTAAACATATCAAACTTCCGTGGAGTGTTCATGCGTAACGATATGCCTGAAAATGGACCATGGAATGTTGAATGTGGAGTCGTTAATCTTGATAATAAAGAGAATAATGGTACACACTGGGTTGCATATAAAAGAATGAACTCAAAGATTGCAATTTATTTTGATAGTTTTGGAAATCTACAACCTCCTGTAGATCTTGTCAGATATTTAAATGTTGGTAGCATCTAATTCAATCATCAACGTTTCTAAGATTGGAACACTTATAACTGTGGACATTTATGTCTTCAATTTTTATTGGGAATGATATAAAAACTGTTCACATTCAATTTTTTTCTTTAGTAATCAATCAACCATCATCATGTATGATACATTCACATTAACTCTGTCAGAAAATTCTTCAATATTAGAGACACAATATTTTCCAGCAATTGAACTCAAAAGAGAAAAAAACTATTATCTAAGTCTTGCTTCATTTTTAACATTTAATTCCATTCCAAATATTGATGAAGGTATAAATAAAGTTCATTTAGGAGATAATGAAATCATAACAATTCCAACTGGAAGTTATGAACTTGAAGATATTGCAAGTATTCTTCAAACTCATTCGATTGAATTATGGGGTGGACAAAACACATTACGTAGTTATATTAAAAGTTCGAAGTATATAGATTTTAGATATCAGGATTTTATTGCCAGTATACTATCCTATATCCTATATTCTCGTGCTTTTTCCAATTTTTTTAAATTTTCGAGACACATATTTATCTTCAAAGAGGAAAATAAAAAAATTAAATAAGTTAATTATAATTTGATAACAATATATATATATCAAATTGAATTTTGTTATATTATAAAATTAAAATTTCAGTACTTACATTTTTTATTTTATTATACCCTCAAACTGAGTGACAAGAACGTTCAAGATTCAACTTTGATGAAAAAGTCTTTTTGTGCCTCTATTTATACTGAAAAAAATATTTCTCCCACCTAAAATCTTTCCCTTTTCTAAAATATTTCCCCTCTTTTTCATGTATATTGAATTTCTATCCGTTCAATCTCTTAGAGAAGGGGGAGTTCAACCAGTTTACAAATTTTGATCGAGGGGATAATCCTCGTCAAACCTATCTTCATTTTTAAATATTTTTCATAAAAATTCTTCGAAAGCAGATAATCCATCTGATGCTTTGACAAAGTATTAGAAATAGAGAATAAAAAATAAAATGTTTCAAAAAGATTATCCAATGGAATGTTTTAGAAAATTCTAGGAAAAGCGATTATACTGTAAGAAGATTATCCATTTAGTTTTCTATTGTCGGTCTATAGCTTAACGTGTTCAAACGTGCTTGAACCTGTTTGAAAAAAATTATTGAGCTGGAGAAAAAAAAAACAGTAGGTGATTAAAATTGTAACTTTTCTCTATTATTATTATTATTTTTACATTTAATACGATCTTTTACATATGTATAGAAAAATATTCCTGTTATATCTTCAAATTCTTCCATTAGATGTTCTTTACATCTTTTCCATCCTGCTACAATTTGATTTTTCTTCTGCTTTTTAGACAATCTATCCCAAACTCCATCAATTTCTGATACAGCAAATTTTATCAACGCCATCACTGGCAATTTTGATATATGTTTTGCCGTTAAATTCCATAAATTATCAACAGCGCAAAATAACATTATCGATTTTCGAATATTTGGGCGGAGAGTTTTAAATTCTTTTAAAATCTTCAATAAACCAATTTTTATATCGTTGAACGTTTTCATATGCACATATATAGTTTTTACACTTTGGATGTCCTAATGAATGTTTATTAACTGGTTGAAAAATTGAGAATTTGGATATCAGGACAACCTAAATCATCCAAATTAATAATTGATACTGCTTTATCGTGAAGTATTGCTGACAACCAATTTTTCCTTTCAATTCCTTTCACAAAAATATATTTAATTTTTTCACTTAATTTTTTATCTAAAATATTAGTTGCTTCATCAAACATCTCATCACCACTTTCCCAAGGTATTCCATGATAATTTTCTTTAGATCGTTTAATTAATTGTTGATAATCTTCACTCAAATCATTTTTTATACATGGTGAATTAAAAACTATCACACTCACTAATCCCATAGGATTTGAAGGTTGAATTGCTAATTCTTTAATTATAAATAGCCCTGTTGGTTGTTCAAAACCTTGGAAATCAACGAAAACGGTAATTTTTTTTTTTTTGTTCTTTTACTGCTCAAATAAAATAATAATAACTAAAGAATAAAATAAAATGAAATAAAATTAAGAGATATTTTAATTTCAAGATTTTTTAATTTACAAAATATTTTATTGTTTAAATAATATATTGTTGATAATATTATTAATTTTTACTAAAAAATTTATGAATATTGAAATAATTTAAAAAAAAAATTGACAATGAAATTGAAAAAAATTTTTTTTTTTTTTCTTTTTTGTTATAACCAATTAAATTATAAATAAATAAATTGATGAAATAAAAAAAAGATATCATTTTTTGTTTTTAATTTAATAATTTAATTTAACGGCCAAGATATTAAATATCATACGGTTTTTTTTTTTTCGTCGAGTTAGAGTCATTGTACCGGGAAAAAAAGGTTAAATCGCGAAAATGACCTAAAGTAAATAATCTAAATGAAAAAACAAATTGACAGCCTATTATAAATTTTTTTTTGTACAATTATTTTAAAAGTTATCAATTTTTAAAATTTTTAAATAATAATTTTTTTTTATTTTCTCCGAGTTCGAGTCATGGTACGCGGAAAAAAAAGGGTTTAATCGCGAAAATGACTAAAAAGTAAATGATCTAAATGAAAAAAGGAATTGACAGCCTTTCATAAATTTTTTTTCTAACAATTATTTTGAAAGTTATTAATTTTTAGAGTTTTTGAATAATAATTTTTTTTTAATTTCTCCGAGTTCGAGTCATTGTACGGGAAAAAAAAGGGTTAAATCGCTGAAATCACTCGACATAAAATTATCTACATAAAAAAACAAATTGACAGCCTATTATAAATTTATTTTTAAACGATCGTTTTAAAAATTATTAATTATTAAAGTTTTTAAAAAATAATTTTTTTTCATTTTCTCCGAGTTCAAGTCATGGTACGCGGAAAAAAAGGGTTTAATCGCGAAGATGACCTAGAGTGAATGATCTAATTGAAAAAAGGAATTGACAGCCTATCATAAATTTTTTTTCCAACAATTATTTTAAAAGTAATTAACTTTTAAATTTTTTAAATAATAATTTTTTTTTATTTTCTCCGATTCGAGTCATTATACGGGGAAAAAAAGGGTTAAATCGCTAAAATCACTAGACATAAAATTATCTACATAAAAAAACGAATTGACAGCCTATTATAAATATTTTTTTGAACAATGATTTTAAAAGTCATTAATTTTCAAATTTTTCAAATAATAATTTTTTTTTATTTTCTCCGAGTTCGAGTCATTGTACGGGGAAAAAAAGGGGTTGTTTTTTTATGTAGATAATTTTATGTCAAGTGATTTTAGCGATTTAACCCTTTTTTCCCCGTACAATGAGATGCTTGAACCTGGTCTGCATCAGTTCTAGAAAAATTATCCAGGATACTCATTAAAAGCGTTTTAATTTGTACTAATTTGTACCTCAAAATTGAAGGGTCGAGAAAGGGTTAAAAATCAATTTTTTTCCTAGATGACTTAGCGGGGAAAAAAAATAGCTACAGACGCAAAATAATTTGTACTAATTTGTACTACCAAGCCCGGAATTTGTACCTCAAGAATAACAACAAAAAAAAATTATTTACTCCAAAATGATAATTAACAATTGCATATCTGCTTTAATTATTAGAATACAAATCCCGATTCAATCGGTACAAATTAGCTCACGTTCTGCTCTCTAAAACAAAAAAAAAATAATTCAAAAATATTGATTTTTGAAGGTGCCATGCAATTGTTAGTTAAACATTTTTATTAACAAATACATGGTGCCTTTAAGAATCAATATTTTTGAATTATTTTTTTTTTATTTAAAAAAAAACAACGTACGCCAATTTGTACCGATAAAATTAGAATTTGTACCTCAATAATAATAAAAAAGTATTGTAAATTGATATTTTGGAGTAATTTGTTTTTTCCAATTATTGTTGAGGTACAACTTCCATTCTAATCGGTACAAATTAGCTCACGTTCTGCTCTTGAATACGAGTTAACCCTTTTTTTCCCGTACAATGACTCGAACTCGGAGAAAATAAAAAAAAATTATTATTTAAAAACTCTAAAAATTAATAACTTTTAAAATAATTGTACAAAAAAAAATTTATAATAGGCTGTCAATTTGTTTTTTCATTTAGATTATTTACTTTAGGTCATTTTCGCGATTTAACCTTTTTTTCCCGGTACAATGACTCTAACTCGACGAAAAAAAAAAAACCGTATGATATTTAATATTTTGGCCGTTAAATTAAATTATAAAATTAAAAAAAAAAAATTTATCTTTTGTTTTTTCCTATTTACTGTTTATTTTCTTGACTACGATAGATTGAATTATTTTATTGAACATCAGACAAATATACAGGTAAGCAATACTTCTCTTTTAATGTAAATTATTTTCATTAAAACATTATAGATTCAGTTAGAATTAATTATTGATCACAATTGATGAAAGATAAATTAAAACCATCGAAAAAAATCAATCAATAAGTAAGATATGATGAGAAAACAATGTACATAAGCTCAAGAATATACTGGACAATCCCTATGACCAATATCATTAGCAATACCAGAAAAACGGAATGCTTTACATCAAAAATATCGTGCAGCATTAGAAAAATACATTAGCTGGTTATTGTCTACCAGATCCATACTGATTGCCAAGATTACGTGAATTGATTGGAAAAACTTATGGGTTCATTACGTGATCTAAGTTTACCACATCTTGAGCTACAAGAAGTTATATCAACAATACCTGGCAGTATACCCATATCAGTTGAAAAAATACGTAAATCAATAAAACTTTATAAAGAAAAGTGTTCACAAAATAAAGATGAGCTAATATCACGTAGTATTAGACGTGTTACATTTGCTGCATTACAAAAACGTCAATTTCGAAGATTCTTCACATTTTGTCAAAGAAATGGTTTTATTGAGGATAAAATATATCGTCATTCAGAACCAGGTTGTGCATTTCAACTTAAATTGAATCGTATGAAAGCATATGATCTTGAAGCACTACCAACGTCAAATCAAAAAATGCATTTATATCTTGGACATGCAAAAATAATTGTTCTATTACTATAAACATGTTCTATTAATATAAATATTTATGAAAGAATATTATGCTGTTTTATTTATGATGTATCATTTTTTTTTATTTATTTAAGTTTACGCCCTTGACATTTCACCTTTTGGGCTACATACATAAGTTATTACATTTACAAGTTACTTAATAATATGTATATAATTATATATGTAAGGAGAATATATGTTTGACGAGATGAACATCTTGTAGTAAATGGCCGTTGATGACTTTATGACGATCTACGATTGTGACAGAGTATCATATAAATGACGATTCACAGTTGTAGCATAATGACACACAGACTTCCACGTTGATCCACGACCAGATGAGCATTATTGGTGTTTCGAGAACACTGTGCAGATTCTCGAAGACGATCCTTCATTTTACATCCTGAGTTGTTTTGATAAAAAATTACTGTGTAGACTCTGCACATAGCCAACAGTAATTTTTGTTTGCCGTAGTCCGGGATCGAATTAGAGACGTTTGGGTGGAGAGTTAAGAGCGCTATCCACTACTACAAACGGGCCAACATCTCAATTATTATTAATTAAACTTTTTTTCCAGATATTTTTCGAAATGTTTTTACGTCAATAGTTTGATTGAAATAAATAAAAATGATATTCTACAATAAAATTATGTAAAATGTCACACAATGTCAAAAATTTGTTATATTACTTCAAGTCTCTCGACATCGTTATCTATTGCAGATAGACATGGGGTTGAGTAAAGTTAATTATTGAGAATTCAATTCTAAACAATTTATAAAGAATTACTTTTTTTGATTAATCTCTTAGATTATGAGTTATGAGTTAATTAAAATAAAGAACATGCATGTTTTGTGGAAACAATAAAAAATATTATATGTTCGAATAAAAAATACTGCACAATTTAATAAATATTCTAATATATATAATAAAAATTATCATGTACACATATAAAAGTTAGCATAGACTTAAATATTTTTTACTATATCGCTTTGTAAAAATTCTGGTTGTGGGGCGAAATAACACAAAGATGGCCGACTGATTGAACAAATGATTGAATTGTCATGTGATTTCAAGCATTTCTACAGCCTTATCTGTTGAAGCTAGGTATGGGGTTAAGCGAGGTTTATTATTGGTAATTTATTTCTAAACAATTTATCAAGAATGAATTTTTTCTATTTATCAATTAGTTTTCGAGTTTTGAGCGTGTAAACAGAAAAGAAAAAATGTTGCCGGGAATTGATTGCTATTCTCCGTGAATCTAGCACAAACTGCCGAACTTAGCACAAAAAATGTCCAACTTTTAAATAAAATTTATAATAAAATATAGTAAATTCTAAAACCGGTAGTGGGTAAATTCTCAGTCTGCTAAAATTTACTTGTGAGTATCGTGAATTTAGTCATTTTTTTTAAAGAGAAATTACAATAAAATTATGTAAATTTTATGGCTTAGTATTGTATATAGTCAATGGCCAAATTTTTTACATAACTTTATTGTAAAAATTACTTATCAATATACGAATAATTCTTACAAATGATGGGAGAAACGCAGTTTTTACTATTCGCTTTGTAATTTTTTCTTCTATGTTTGTAATTTTTAGTTAAAATTTCTCTCAGTGTACCTACCTCAGAAATTTGCAACCTACACTTATTTAAATGTAGCATTGAGGTGGCCGCCCATCTATGCAGGAAATTGGTTTGAAGTTGAATCAGCAGTCAATCAGCATACCTTGGTGGATATATTTCTCTGACATTACTGTGGCTTTCTTCGACATTACTCGGTTTTTGGCCTATTCCAGGAGATGATACTTCGGCCAGAGATCAATGACAGGGAAATCACTCCGGCGTGACATTAATGACGAAGAAAAAACTATAACATGAAATCTCCGACATCGATCTTATTAGAAATTGATCAATCTTATTGACGTTCCATTTTTATATTACGAGAACTACTGGGCACGATTTGCGCGCTTTCATTCTTATTCACAATATACAGACAATTTCTTAAAAATCAGGATAATAGTCACTCATGTTGTCATTTTTAATTCAACAATTTTGTCGAAATAGTAATTATCATTTACTTTTGAATAAAAATTTGAATTAGTAATATAATCGCAGTCTTATTTACTTTCTTTCATAATAAATGTTTTCTTGATGAAAAGAATGAGCTCAGCACAATTTTTCGGCTTTGAAACTTATTTTTACGGGTTGGTGATGACAGACTTCTTTCTAACTACAACATTTGCAATCTTATTCTTACAATTTTCGAAGACAACTGTTCTTTTTATAACGGGAAAGAAAAAATCACAGAGATTCGCAAGGTTCTAACAAATGAAATTGCTTCTTTTTTACTATATTGACGAGCAAATTCAACGTATATTATACATTGAAATCATATATTTTGTTATTGATCGGTACCAACTACATAACATTTACCTGATAAAAGTGATACATGTTGTATTATTACGAATTCCTACGAATCTCGACGAGTTTCTACGGAATAGTTTCGGAGTTATCTCTTAATATTTCTCCGAGTTTTTTTGAGCTCCAGAGAATTTGGACTATTAGTGAAAATAATTTCTAGATTTTCTACAATTCTCTGAATAATTTGGCTCTTCAAAAAAACTTTTTCCATTATTTACGGACTTGAAAAAATTTTTTTCAGAAATTCGTAGAAAGTTCGTTGAAAATCGTAGAAAATTTATAAAAATATTTCCACTATTGAAAATTTGGCGATCATCCTCGAAATGTCTCTTGAAGTTCAAAAAAATGGTGAACAGAATTTTTTATTTATTTATTTATTTATTTATTTAAGAATACCTCTCAGCGCAAAAAAGACTGTTTATGAGGCTAGTTGTAATAGGTTGTTTTTACAGTTATTTTACAATGGATTTTAATTAGCTTGAGATTAAGATGTTTACATGATATTAATTCAATTAAGGATTAAAGTAATTAATTATTTAATAAGTGTGTAATGAACGATCATTACAAGTGAGATTAACAAATATTGACATTATTGAATAGAGATGAAAGATATGAGACACTGAGGTATTGGTTGGTGAAAAATATCAAAGTTGGGGTTTAGTTGGTGCAGAGTATTTACACTATGAATCAAATTATAGATTGGCGAACCAGTTGAAAAATTATTAGTTATTGAAGGTGGATAGAGGGGTAGATTTGATCTACAGTTGTTATTTTTATGTACCCATAAGAGGATTTCATCAAGTACTGTTGGACACTGGACATAATCATTCAATATTTTTACACAATAAATAGCCAGTGTATAAGTTTGTCTAGTTTCAAGAGTATCAGTTCGCATATTTTTACATAGTTTCAAATAATCTGTACCACGTGCTGGATAGATACCACTTGTTTTAAACGTAACATGTTTGAGACATGTTTTTCGTATTTTTTCAAAACAAAGTATGTGCTTTCTGGTGCTGAAAGGTAGAGCCAATGTACCATACTCAAGTGTGGGTAACACGTAGGCTTTGTACAAGACAGTTAAGGTATTAGGTTGCTTAAAATCTTTGCACACTCTAATTAAAAATCCAAGAGTACGAGTAGCTTTGGCTGATGTATTAATAATGTGTCGGTCAAATTTGAAGCTAGAGTCATATAAAATACCAAGGTCTAACGCATTATCACTTCTCGAAAGAGGTACATTGTTCAGTGTGTTTTGTGTGAGTATTGGTGATTGATGTCTGTGATATGTTACAATTTTACATTTGTTGATGTTAAGTGTCATTTTGTTCGTGGTACACCAGTTAGAGAACTCGTTGATACATTGTTGTAATTTAATTGTGTCATTACTGTTTGTAATAACATCAAATAACTTGACATCATCAGCAAACAATAAGATTTGGCAGTTAATTGACATTACAATGTCATTTATGTAAATAAGGAACAACAGGGGTCCAAGATTAGACCCCTGAGGTACTCCAGAAAGTGGTACAAATGGTACCGAGTGGTATCCACACTATGATACGAATGATTTACGATTGGTTAAGTAGGAGGTCATCAGCGTGACGAGTCTCCCAGATAATCCAAGTGAAGCAAGTTTTTTAATCAATATGACCAAGTACATTTTTTTCGCCTGATTTAAAAACTGGTACCACATTGGCAAATTTCCAAACACTTGGGTATTCACCCTTACTTAATGCAAAGTTAAATATATAAGTAAATGGTTCAACAATAATATTTTTACTTTTTTTCAAAAATGAATTTGGATAACCATCAAGACCAACTGAGTGTTTATGTTGTGGTTTATCAATTGCTTGTTCAACATCTGTAAATATGAACTTGTCGATATTGCCAATAAATTTGAAATGATTATTGTGTTTATTTGAGTCAATGATTTTAAGTAACGCGGTGCTGTCATCATATGACAAGTGCTCATAGGTACTATTAAAAAAATTAGCAAATGCGTTTAATATGTTGACTGGATCGGATTCTCCGTGATCTTCAAACATAAATGAACTAGGTAGTCTTAACGTTCCATTAGTACAATTTATATAATTTCAAAGCGATGTTGGTTCATTTGTTGAATTATTTTCAGTATTTTGAAAAAATTTATTACGTTCAGTTTTGTAAAGTGTTGAGATTTGATATTTAATAGATTTATAATTTGATTTTAGTTTACTCATGTAAGTATCAAAACCATTAAGTGGTAGACGATGCTTAATTTTTAGTATTTTAGTTTTAATATTATGTTTTTGTTGAATCATTTGGATCAGTTCACGAGAGAACCAATGAGGCCAAGATTTATTATTCAATTTTTGATTCGATTATTTGGAACTAATATTGATGCTGTTGAGTAATTCATGACCTCATTAAAATATGGCAGGTTAAAGTCACCAATAATGAGTAGTTCACACTTAATGTTAATTAACATGTTGTACAAAGCTTTGAATAATTTTTTATGAGTGACGATGCTTGTATTGGGTGGTATGTAAAGGCAGACAACTGTCAGTTGGACTCCATGAGTAGTACATTTGGTGATAGTTATATCCACACATTTAAATTCATCTTTGTCCAAGGTTGAAAAAATTATGTCTGTTGGTTGTGTGTAGATACGTGTTGCCACTAGACAACCACCTCCAGCTGACTTGTAATTTAGGTCACGATCAGCACGAGACACATGAAATAGACAATGAAAATATTCACCAGTTAAATTATAATTACGTAGCCACGTTTCAGTAATTGCAAATATATCATATTGGCTTGTACTTGAGATGGTTTTGACGTTGTTATTTTTACATTTAATGCTTCTGGCATTTTTATAGAAGGTGAGTAGATGTACGTCATCACCTGTGTGTTATAAACAGAGCCGGTAAGGTCGTCTGTTATTTCAGTTTGCCGTAAATACCATGGCAACATGGTGAAATATAGTTATAAAAAAAAAAGACGATCTGAACCTCGTACATGGAAAAAATGGCCTCGTAAAAATGGCCTTATATTTTTGGTCTTTTTAAAAGGCCTTATTTTTTTTTGGCCTATTAAAAATGACCTTTAAAAATGGCCTTATTTTATTTTGGCCTTTTAAAAATGGCCTCATGTTTTTGGTCTAAGAAATTATTTATTTAAATACATTTATTTTAGTTTAAAAATGGCTTCATGATTTTGGCCTTAAAATTTCCTGATGTTTTTGGCATGAGAAAATGGGAAATGAGAAATGAGAAATTTTTTTAAGGCCATTTTTAAGAAGCCAAAAAAATAAGGCCATTTTAAAGGGCCATTTCTAAGAGGCCAAAAAAAATAAGGCTATTTTTTGAGGCCATTTTTTCCATGTACGAGGTTCAGATCGTCATTTTTTTTTTTAACTATATTTCACCATGTTTCCATGGTATTTACGGCAAACTGAAATAACAGACGAACTTCCCGGCTCTGGTTATAAATTAATTCAATTTGCTTGGTTAAATTGCTTTTTAATAATGATTTTATAAAAGCCATTTACCTCTCTTATGCCCAAGTTGGTCTCTCCGTTGCTCACACGAGTCGTTAAGTCTTCTTTTGTTTTTTTGTATAATTCTTCTTGATATCGATAATGATAAAAAAAACCGCGGACACAACTTCTGATTAGGCCCATAATTTAGAAAATCAAATAAACTATTTATTGGAATTTCTAAATTTGCAATTATCCCTTTATTTACATTGTAAAAATTATAAACAAAAAAAAAAATTATACTTTCTCGAAATGACCCGCACGCTCCGTAGTTTGTTTATTTAATAAGTTTTTATTAACAAAAAAAACCGCGGACACACCTTCTAATTAGGCCTATAATTTAGAAAATCGAATAAACTATTTAATGGAATTTTAAAATTTGCAATTATCCCTTCACTTACGTTGTAAAAATTATAAATAAAAAGAAAAAAAATTACACTTTCTAAACAGTTCATTTCCTTAACAATTTATAATTTTTAAAACGTAAAGAAACGGATAAATGTTTATTTCAAGATTTTATTCGATAGTTCATTCTATCGTTTAAATTATGGGTCTAATTGGAAGTTGTGTCCGGTGTTTTTTCCGTCAATAAAAAATCGTTAAATAAATAAACTGTTTTTTTTTTCTTTGTTCATAATTTTTACGACGTATATAAAGGGGTAATTGTTACATTTAAAAATTCATTAAATAGTTTACATTATTGTTTAAATTATGGGCCTAAATAGCAGTTTTGTCCGCGGTTTTTTTTGTTGATAAAAAATTATTAAATAAACAATATATTCATTGCACGCGGGTCATTCAAAGAAAGTATAATTTTTTTTTTTTATTGTTTATAATTTTTACAATGTAAATAAAGAATTAATTGGAAATTCTAAAATTCCATCGAATAGTTTATATTATTGTTCAAATTATGGGCCTAAATAGAAGTTGTGTCCGCGGTTTTTTTTGTTAATAAAAAATTATCAAATAAATAAAATATTCAGCGTGCGCGTGTCATTCGAAGAAAGTATAATTATTTTTTTTTTTGTTTAAATTTTTACAATGTAAATAAAAAGATAATTGTGAATTTTAAAATTCTATTAAATAGTTCATACTATTGTTTGAATTATGGGCCCAAATAGAAGTTGTGTCCGTGGTTTTTTTTGTTAATAAAAAATTATTAAATAAACAAACTACATAATGCGCGCTACTCTTGCTTCTGGGTTATGCTATTGCGTGAGCTGGCTATACCCTATTCGTGCTCACTCGTGGTTGCTAGCCCCAAGTTGCCAGTTTCAGCCCCATGATTATTTATACTTAATACATTTTCATTCTTGCATAATAATATTAATAAATTTACCTATGCTTAAAAGACATCAGATAGTGTAAGCTTATCTGGATCTTTCAATCCAATAATTATTGATAGCGCTTTGTCGGAAAGTGCAGGTGGTGGATAATAACACTTGACTTTACTATCCGACTTATCAATGAATATCTATGTCCTTGGTAAAATTTCAATGCACCTTGTCGAAGGCTGTCTTTCCCGGCTCACAAATCGCACAATTACATATTTTTTTAAAACTATTTCGTCTGCTGACATTGTTTATTTAATTTTATATTTTTATAAAAAAAAAACTACACCAACTTGATGTAAACAGTCGTTGAAGTGGTTAACCCGGTTTTTTTTTTTTTATATTTGATTATTTAATTTGTTCCTTATGATAACTTACGATTTCAGTTGAATTATAAAAAAGTTTGAAAAATATTAACTTTTAACATTTTTTTTTTTTTTTTTTCAAAAAANGATGAAGAAGAACCTTTAACAAAAACAACTAACGTTGTATTGGCGGCTTTTACGACAGCGTACGCTCGAGAAAAATTATATTCTTGTATTCATGAAAATAGTAAACAAATTCTATATGTTGATACTAACTCTATTATAAGAATATGTAAAAATGAAAATGATAAATTAATTACAGGGAGTGAATTGGGAGATTTAACTGATGAGCTAGAAGAG
>MKYW01000337.1:55225-70443 GCA_015776835.1 Aphidius ervi | reverse complement strand
ATCAAGATTTTTCAAGAAGTGAAAGAACAAGTGGAGAATGCATGTGAATGGGAAGATGATAATGTGTTTAAATCAATTAAATTTTGTCGTTATTTGTTAAAAAATCTTTTAGCGTATTCGCCTCTTTGGTCAACTCTGGTCAGTTTAAATAACAACCATACAACTAACACACATGCTGAATTACATTTCAAGCATGTCATAGCTGAAAATGAAAAAAAATTGAAAGCTGGTAGATTCATTGACAAATTGTATGATTCTGTGTCATCCAGCTTAAAAACATTACATCTTAAAACACCAAAAAATCATTCGAACAGACCACATTTATCAAAAAAAAGAAGAATAAACGAGCTAGATAATTTAGACTCTGAAGAGTCCTGGAATCGTGGTGGTACTGGAGAAACAATAAAAAAAAAAAAAAAGAGGAACATATCAAGATGGCAAGACTCTCAAAGATATAGTAAAAATAAATGATAGTAAAATGTTGAAATTGAATAAAAATAATACTATCAAAGAGCCCAAATATTATCATGATTCGACTGCTCCAATGCAATCACTTGTTGCATATACATTTGATGTAAACAAAACAAAAATATCAGTCATGCTGAATGACTACTATTTGATGAAAACTGGATTACCAATTTCATCATTGACTACTGGATAAATATTAAAATGCAACAAGCGACAAGTGATCAAATGGCATATGTTCCTTAAGCTGAATACAAAGTCTCCATGTTGATAACAACTACAAATATGGTGGTCCGAAAAAATCAAAAAAATGGCGCCAACAATAACTCGTAAAAAAATCAAGATAGAGACTTCGTTTTAGGCTTAAAAAATGCGGGCTTATAGCGGAAAAAGTCCATGATGCGGGCGATAGAGTTTTTGAAGACACATTTTTTGAGCCTAAAACGAAGTCTCTATTTTGATTTTTTTATAAGTTATTGCTGGCGCCGTTTTTTGCACCATTGAAAAATTTTTGTATAAACGTCTGTCTTTTTTTTATTTGATTGCTTATCTATTTTAAAGAAATATACTTCAATAGAGAAATTTCTAAAGATCATATCAACCCCCGTAACTTATACTCTCAGATTCATAGTTTAGATGGTATTAAATTTAGAAAAAAGAACATAAATTTTCCAAAAATGGATTTTTCCATTTTTTTTCCTAAAACTATTATTCACAGGAGAAAAGTTCACGATGGTTTCCAAAGAGTTTTCAGAGGCGCTCCTTTTGAGCTATAAACGAACCCCCTCTCAGTTTAGTGGTTCAAAAGTTATAGACTTTTTTTTTTTTTCGTTGACAAATTCAATACTGCGGCTGAGCCTATGGCTCCTAGCCTCCGTAATACCTTCTTTATCTTATCTTTCTAATTCAATAATGATTTGGTCACAAATTGTACCATACTTCGTAGTATTTTTGTCTAATGAATGAAATAACATTAAAAGAAAAATGTTTTATAATTTGTACTGTAAATCTTCAGGCAAACAAGCTATTTCATAATAAACAGCACTACATTTCGATATAGTTCTATGCGATCCTAGCGGATTATTTGTTTCATAATCGTCGTACGAAATATACAATGAAAATCGAATTTGCTCTTTATTGAATTTCATATTTTTCCACAAAGAACCTTGTACAAAATTAGAAATAATATTTTTAGTGGTGTTATTCAAATAATTTGAACGTTTTAATGCTTTTGCAAAAAGTCCTGGTATTTCAAACAATCATTGAAGCGTTTCATTTATTGAAATAACTTGTGCAGTAACTAGTATACATTCTTGTAAATAATAATATCATTTTCTTTGTCAAATCCATATCTCTCACCTATTAAGGTATATTCTGGTACAGTTAAAGTATTAAGATTTTCAAAATATTTAAAAGCTCGCTGCTCAGTTTTAAATTTCTCTGGTGTAATATTACTCCGGCATTACGCCGGCATTATTCCGGCATTACTCCGTTTTTGGCCCATTCCCCGAGAAATTACTCCGCCATGGAATTGTTGGTGGAATAATTATTCCGGCATGAGGTTGGTGGTGGAGAAATTACTCCACCATAAGGTTGGTGGCGGAAAAATTACTCCGCCATGAAATTGATGGCAGAGAAATTATTCCGGCATGAGGTAGGTGGTGGAGAAATTACTCCGCCATTGGGTTGGTGGTGGAGAAATTACTCCGCCATGAAATTGATGGCGGAGAAATTATTGCGGCATGAGTTTGGTGGTGGAGAAATTACTCCGGCATGAGGTTGATGGCGGAGAAATCACTCCGGCATGAAATTTATGGAGGAGAAATTATTCTGGCATAAAAAGAGTGCCGGAGAAATTATTCCGGCATGAGATCAGTGAAGGAGGAAAAACTCCGACAGGAAAGTAGTGTCGGAGGAGTTATTCCGGCATGGGATTAGTGCCGGAGAATTTATTCCGGCATGAGATCACTGAAGGAGAAATTATTCCGGCATTGGATCAGTGCCGGAGAAATTATTCTGGCATGAGAGGAGTGCCGGAGAAATTATTAATGGTGGCTGATTAATTTTTCCGATATTAACTTCACGCCGACGCAAATATTCCGGCATGAGATTGATGTCGCAAAAATTATTCCGCCACTAGTTTTAGTCCGAAGCATTTTCTCCAGCATTCATTTTATGCCAGAATAATTACTCCGGCATGACATTCATTTTCAAACTAACCATTACATTTAATGACTCAGAAAAAATTATATTTTTTGAATGTGGTACGTTTATAATTAACTGCTTTTTGGAGATCTGTAAATTTATCATCAAGCATACAACGTACACGCCATGATGGATCAGCAGCACATTTACGTAATTTTGGCATAACAAGTTGTTCAACATCTTCTTGTTGTAATAATGTTGCAATATACTAACGCATGCATCAACAGCTAATAAACGAACAGAATCTTGTTCATCTTGTGCAAGTATAGCAAACATTGGAATTGAATCAGATTTTAAATATTCAATTTCAACAACTTTTGCAAATTCTCCCAATTTTGATGCTGCTAAACGTCGCCCCATTGGTGTATCATCTTGACATAAATTACAAAAATGATTCTTTAATTCAGCTTTTGTTGCTGTACTTACACGTGGATAACATACTCTTAATTAACCACATGACGATGTTCTTGGCGTAAACCAATTACCAGATGCCAAACGTTGTACCAATGGAACAAAATGCATCAACTCACTAGGAGTACGTTCAGCACCAAGTGCCAAGGCAATCGTTGAAAGTTTTTTGATTGAATTCAATCGCAGCTATGAAATAAAAATATATTTATTAATTGTAATAAAATCAATTGTTTATCATATTTACATTTTAATCAAATTGTCGGTCAACTGATATGATCAAATTAATAAAAAAAAACCGCCGCAGTTGTAACCTCATTGTTACAAACACTTGCTGGCTAAAATCGAGTTGTTTTTTTTTTTTCAAATACATAAAAAACTTTGGTAATATTTTCAAAAATAATGATTATTGTACTTACTTGTAAATTTTCATTTTATAATTCATCGATCAAACTGCAATTGGATAAAGACTGTCGTTCGTTTATGAGTCGGCTGCAGCCATTTTGCTGAACTACATATTTATCCAAGCAGACTTTATTTATTCTTAGTGCTTTGATATAAGCCCTCGGCACAATATTGCTTTTTTTTATTATTTTATTTGTGTATTGATATGATTTTTCATTGCCTTATACACTACATAGGGCACAACACTACATCTTTTTTCTTTCAACAAAATAATGTATAAGAACAATCTACGTTGCTGACTTGCTGGCTTCCTGCTACGGATTATTAGGGGCTTTCTTGCTTCCTTTCACGGTAGAATCCGCCAGAAATACCACCTCCACTGCTCACCGTCACTATACTCTTATATATGTGTGAGTGTTACAGTGGCGCACACATGTATAAGAGTAGTGGAGGTGGTATTTCTGGCGGCCGTCCGCCGTGAAAGAAAACTTCTAATATAACTATGTAACAAGCGGTGGTCAAAAATGCATTGGATTATAAATGTGTGAGTGAACTTGACAACTTTTTTTTTTTCAATAAACCATGTGTATGTGCGAGGTTGTATGTGGTTCTTCATGAACACAAAAGGATTAATTGTCATATCATAAAAATGTTCAACCGATGAAAAAAAACTTCTAGTTTGTCTGCTCAAAAATAGTCAAACGGATAATTTATTAATAACAATTATAATATTTTCTCCGCCATCAATCTCATGCCGGAGTAATTTCCCCACCATCGATCTCATGCCGGAGTAATTTCCCCACCATCAATCTCATGCCGGAGTAATTTCCTCACCATCAATCTCATGCCGGAGTAATTTCTCCACCATCAATTTCATGCCAGAGTAATTTTTCCGCCATCAACTCTATGCCGGAGTAATTTTTCCGCCATCAACCGCATGCCGGAGTTATTTCTCCACCACCAACCTCATGCCAGAGTAATTTTTCCGGAAACGGGCCAAAAACGGAGAAAGCCGGAGTAATGCCGGAGAAATATTTCTACCAGGGATTGCTTAAAAAAAAATTATAATTTGTAAAAATATTATCATACGACTCATAATTATTTGAAGCACTAAAATTTGTTTTCGTTCTTAAATTAACTTGAGTGTGTAAATCATCGACAACAAGTTTTATCAGTTTATTCAGATCATTGATGAGTTCAGTGATCTTGACTCGAGGCAATAATTAATTGTCATATAATTTAGCAACAAAAAGAGTTATTTCTTCTTTCAAATTTGATTGATGATAATTAACATTACCAACAGCTTTTTCTCTGTCGTCTATAATTTTTTCAGTATTTTCACTATTATCAATTTCCACAAAAAAATCATTCGTATCTTCAATATTAAGGTACATTCATAGCTACATTACAACAATCAGAATTTCTTAAAGTTTATACAGTAGATAGTTGAAATATTAATGCATCTTATGGTAAAATCAGTTTTTTTGTTATAAACCTTTTTTTTTTTTTTAATAATTTGGGGTTTTAATAACATGGGGTTTTAATACTGCTTTTTGAGTAATAACTAAAATTATCTATCAAAAACACGGTTTTTACTGATTTTCCAATGAGAAGCCATGATAACTGGGCAATATTGAAATAGCGGGAAAATTTGAACTTGCATCAAAAAAACTTGATTACTAAATAATGGAGCATCATAAATACAAGTGTTGATAAAAATTTTATTAAAAATGTTTTTATAGACCTTATAAAATTAAGATTACTGAAGAATATTAATATTAATTGGATATAAATCAAAAACTTGATAACCGTGCAAATCAGTGATGCATACTATCAAAAAAAAATTTTGTGCGCAATATTGAAACGAATAAATATCATAAAATAATTTTTTTTTATTAACATATAATTGATTTTTATTAGAATATATTGCATAATATTGATAAATAATGGAAAAAATAAATGGTGAACGTAGAAAAAAAAACGACGAAAAGTTCAAATTTTTGGTTTTTTGGGGTTGGTATGACAAAATCTTCAATGTAAAAAGCATAGGACTTTATTTAGGACACGCCCACAAAATCTAGCTACGAAAGTGCCTTGAAATTTTCAGTCTCTTCTACAACACCTGTGCTAGTATTTTTCTCAAAATGGAAATTAATACGATGTTTTTCGAACGTTTTATATTGTGTATAAACTCGGTGACGAGTACTGAAGTACATGCCATTTTTCGAAAAAAAAACAGAACCGATTTTTTTTAATTAAAAAAAAAGTGTATTATAAATTCAAGAAATAATTGAAAATGT
This sequence comes from Aphidius ervi, assembly GCA_015776835.1. Classification (NCBI taxonomy): domain Eukaryota; kingdom Metazoa; phylum Arthropoda; class Insecta; order Hymenoptera; family Braconidae; genus Aphidius; species Aphidius ervi. The sequence goes on along the minus strand of MKYW01000337.1, from coordinate 64,660 downwards.
GTCAATTTATACGTAATAAAAAAAACTCACAGATCATAATCAATAACACTACTTACATTCAATACAATTATAAATTTTTGAAACTTAAAAACTCGTTTTTGATCACATTGAAAAATATTAATTTTCAATAATATTTCAGTAACATCAGCTCAATATTAGGTAAATACATACGCACAATCACTGAAACTAACTTACATCAGCGTTTCAATTATTATCATGTAAAAATTCATTTTAATTTATTTTATTTTTACTGCCAATAAATGAATAATATAAACGTATCTATTTTGTGAAATTTTATAAACTCATTTACCTTAAAGACTTTGATAGTGTCGTCAAAGATAGTACTATAATGATTCTTATTATTAATTATTTATAATTAACAATTTAATAATTAATAATTATTATTGAAAGCAATTTACTGTACTTTGACAACTAATTTCACAATATTTAGGGTTATAAACATAAAAAAACAATTAAAAGAAACCAGCATGAATTTTAGTTTGAATTGTGATTACCCAGTTAATGCAAAAATGCTATGGGTACTTCTTGAAAGAGGTATATTTAATATCTGTTCTCCTGTCGAATATTTATCACTACATTTTAAAACAGTACTTAGTGACATATCCCGCATGGATTAAAAAAAAAACTTTTATAAAAAAAATTGTTATATTTTTACGTCTATTTTTCTATTCAAGTCAATATTTGAGCTTATTTCTAAAAAAATAGAATTATATCTTGTCATAACGTGTTATTAACTAGTCCCATTACTTTTGAAAAAAATTAAACTTAGTTTAGGTGTTACGTGAGTTGTGATTTGATTGAAATATTTGTAATAAAATTATAATTTGATAGTTCTTAAATAAATCATAAAAAATTGTAGATAAATGAAAAAAAATTTAATAAATTTATACCTTCCCATAAATTGAATTAAAAAAATTAATTATTTTTAAATATATATTGTACTAATGGAATTTTTCATATGCAGTATATGAAAATTTCATATACAGTATATGAATTTTTTATATACTCGCTTTGAGCTGAAAAATTCCGAGCAGATTTTTTATTTTTATTTTATTTTTATTTGAACTACGCCTCTCAGCCAGAGTATAGCTGTTTATGAGGCCAGAATTTACATAGGTGTACATCTATTTTAAATTTCAAAGTTTTAAACAATTTTATTGCTACAATTTTATAATTAGATCTTGAATATAACTTATAAATTATGGTTTGATTTAATACAAAACAAAGTTCTTATTAACTAGATATCTTACACTGTTTTAAGAATATGTTTTATTGATATTAACATTATTGAATATTGAAGAGAGATACGAGATAGTAACGTTATTTGGGAGATTAAATATGTCGAAATTAACATTTGTATTATAAAGAGTATTTACACTATGAATGATGTTAAACAGAGNTTAAACAGAGAAGTACCAGTATTGTTAGTTGAAGAGGGATAAAAAACAAGATTGGATCTGCTACTATTTGATTTATGTACCCAAATAGGGAGGTCTTCAAGTATTGAGGGACAATAGATTTGTCCATTTAAAATTTTGATACAAAAAACAGCAAGAGCATATAAAAACCTGGTCTCAAGCAGGTCTGTATGTGCTTCAACACAAAGATTATAATAATTTAGACCTCTTGCAGGATATATGTTATTTTTCTTAAAAAGTAATTGCTTTAGAAACTTTTTTTGTATTTTTTCATAAGTACGAAAGTGCTTAGTTTTATTGAATGGCAGCGTTATAATACCATATTCAAGAACTGGTAGTACGTAGTCCTTGTATAAAGTAGTTAATGTATCAGGTTTAAAATCACGACAAACTCTAGTTAAAAAACCGAGTGTCCTGGAAGCTTGATTGGTAGTGTTTATTATAGGCTGATCAAATTTAAATGTTGAATCATACAAGATGCCAAGGTCTACCGCACTATCAGCTCTTTGAAGAGGTGAACCATTAATATTATAATCGAAAATTTGAGTGGATCTAGTTCTAGAATAGCTTACAATCTTACATTTACCAATATTCAATATCATTTTATTGCTGGTACACCAATCGTAAAATTTATTAATAGCAAGTTGTAATCCAGCTGCATCATTATAATTATCAATCACGTCAAACAACTTAAGATCCGCATACATCAGGATTGGACAGTCAACAATGTTACTAATATCGTTTATATATATTAAAAATAATAAGGGTCCAAAGTTGGACCCTTGTGGTACCCCAGAACATGATTCATAAGGTTTCGAATGAAATCCCGAGTAAGATACTACAGATTTGCGATGGGTTAAATATGATATGATCAACGTGACCAGTCTCCCCGTGAGTCCAAGTGCACCAAGCTTATTAATAAGTATTTTAATATTTATTTTATCAAAGGCCTTGCTAAAGTCCGTATATATGACATCAACTTGTTTGTTTTGACGCAAGGCCTTGTAGATAAAATTATTTAAGGAGATGAGGTTAGTGGACGTGGACCTACCAGGGAGAAAGCCATGCTGATGGTCACTGACAACAGATAGAAAGATACCAATTATTTTATCGTACAGGCACATCTCAATGATCTTCGAGAAACTCGAGAGCATTGAGATAGGTCTGTAGTTCTCAATCATGTGTGAGGTGTGGTTTCCCTCACCTTACTTTACATTTAAAATTTAAACACTTTCTTTTAAATATTACTTTGAAGATAAAGATACAGAATTTATTATTAACATTTAAGATAAAATAAAACAATTTATTTGATAATTAGACTATTTAATAATGATGATTTAACAAGACACAATATACAGAAATTACTCGTTGTGAGGTGGCATAGCCACATCACCAATACAGCTTTACAAGTATAGTTCCGATCACACCGTTTGGCTTGGTGGCCGGACTAGACGCGTAGAGCGAAGAGAAGGAGGAGTGTTTCTATTACACATACATATATATATATATACAGGTAAACCACCGCATTGACTACGTCACATGACAGGTCAATGTGGTGGGAGACATCAAATATGCGCGGGAGCATTCTATCTCGCTACACATGTTTTTATTGCCAGACTTGTGGACCGGTACAACATTGGCAGTTTTCCAAATGGTTGGAAAGACCCCATTTTTCAAACACAAGTTAAAAATAAAAGTCAGCGGTTCGCACAAGAATTCTTTGCATTTTTTGATAAAATTGTTTGAATATCCATCAAGACCTGCTGAGAATTTATTTTTCAGTCTATTAATAGCCTTGAGAACATCGGCTTCATTGATTAAGTCAATGTTTCCAATCAAATTAAGACAGCTGTTAGCTTTGCTTGCTTCAATCATTTTAAAAAGTTCTAATTTATCGTCAGAGGTTAAAGGTACATATGTATTATAAAAATATTTGGCAAATGAGTTTAGTATCAGTTGAGGATCTGTTACCACAAGATTATTGATTAAAAAGGATCCTGGTATTCTTGTGTTACCAGTGGTACTATTGACATCGTTCCAAAGTGATGATGGTTCAGATGTTAAGTTGTTTTCAATGTTGGTGATAAAGACCTTATGGTCCTGTGTATATTTTATTTTAATTTTTTTTTTTAATAAAGTTGTAACATGTCTTTAACTTATCGATACTGCAATTATGTACATTACACTTGGCTTTGGACTTTATTAATTTGGTCTTAATATTATGTTTCTGGTTGATTAGCTTGATTAACTCATTTGAGAACCAGTGTGGCCGTTTCTTGTTCTTAATCATAGGTCCAGCATGCTTGATGCCAGATGGTACATTTGTATCAGTAAAATTATTAACATTTCAATTTTCGCCAGTTACTGATTCCAAAACGTTATTGATGTTAGAGTAAAAGATAGTCGTTGCTGTGTCTACGTCGTCAGCGTTGTATAACTCACTCCAATTGATTTTACCAAGCTCAATATGTATAACTCACTCCAATTGATTTTACCAAGCTCAATATGTATATTATCATAATTAATATTTCTAAAATTAATATTATTAATTTTAAAGTTGTTTGAAAATTTAAGTGGATGTTTATTGGGAAGAATTGTAATTATATCAAGTGGTGGGTGGCATTGTTCAATGCTCACGACAGAGTTTAGAGACAACGTGACTATACATTCAAGTGTCGATAAAACCAAATCTAATGTAGACAAGTTATTATACTGGTTAAGATTCAGCAGGTTGATGAAGTTGAGTAAAGCACTAGTTTTGTTATCAGCTTTGACATTATTTTTAAGACAATTATTTAAGTTTGGCATGTTAAAATCCCCAATAATTAATAATTCAGCTTTCGAGTCATTTAGCAAGTTATACAGTGTGTTGAGCAGACATTTAAGTGTAGATATATTGGTGCTTGGAGGGATATATATACAGCATATTACAAGTTTTATGCTTGGTAGTTGCATTGAGTTAATGATAAATCAACACATTTAAAATCCAGTTTAACATCAGCACCCGTATTCAGAGGATGTTCTCATTAGGGCGTTTTTTTTCCGATGGTGGCGTTTGTGAAGCTTTTCTATGTAAAATCTATATAAAAAGTTCACAAGCGCCGCCATCGGAAAAAAAAAGCCCTAATGAGAACATCCTCTGAATACGGGTGCAGCTGTGAGTTCAATGTCCACAGGATGGGTGTTTAAATCAGATGCAATTAGACATCCTCCACCAAAATTTTTATGGTTATGATCACGATCAGCACGTGTTATATGGTACACGCTGAGATCAAAATATTCTCCATTATAATTATAATTTTGAAGCCAGGTTTCAGTGAGCATAATGAAATCATATTTACAAGTGTCAGATATAATTTTAACATAATTATTTTTGCATTTAATGCTCCTAGCATTTTGATAAAAAGTGAACAGTTGAGTTGGACCTATTCAGTATGAGGACGTTTGTATTTATTATTATTGATTGTTGGTGACTTGTTTTTTGGTATAAATTTTAAAAGAGCCATTTACCTCTCTTATTCCCAAGTTCCTCTCTCCGTTTGTCATACGAGTCATTAAATCTTCTTTTATTTTTTTGTAATTTTCTTGCTGAAGCTTTGTCTTGTCTCGTGAGAAAAAGACTGTTTGTATATTGTTGATCAATGGTGTTTTCTTTGTCAATTTCCAGAGACTCTGTAAAATAATATTGCAGTCATTACAATTGTTGCAAGTTACTCTAATTGGGCGAGGTTTATTTTTATTAATAATATTGCCAATCCTGACAAGATTTACATTACCAGCTAACTCAATAACTTCCGGTGAGTTGGTTTCCTTGACAATATTTGTAAATGCATTTATGTCGTGTGCTCTTTTATCTAGTTCTCTTGTAGATTCAGACTCTTTCTTATTAAATACTATAAAATTTTTCTTTCTCGATAGCCTGTCTTCCATCTCATATAAATTCTGGTGAATGCAATTATCTTCGTAAGCTTCAAGTTTATTTTGGAGAGTTTCAATATTATTTTTGTTGACAGTAACAGAGTCTTTGAGATTTTTAATTGCAACGGAGTGTGCACTGACTATCTCGCCAAGATCATTATTAATTTCAATGCAAGTTTGTTTAATAGATTTAACTGCTTTATTGATTTTGGTATCGATTTTTGTTTGAAGATTATTGATGTCATCCATACAAGACTTTTTTATGGACTCCATTGCATCATTGATTTTGGTGTCGAACTTTAATTGTATTTTGTTAATGTTAAAGTCAAATGTATTATCATTGAGCAATGGTGTGTTTGCACTTTGAGTTTTTCGGCACATACGACAGTCAGACTTATCCTTTAATCCTCTGGCACAACCTGGATGGTAGTATGTGTCGCAATTATTGCATTTAATTTTATCATTCACTATTTTGTTTTTGCAAGTTGCACAAGTGTGTGTATTGAGGCTGTCACTTTGAGATGCCATATGGCATATATTACAGATAAATACAGAACTCCTTTGTGATGATTTATGAATCTTATCAAAGATATATAATCTCCAGCTTTCTTCAAAATCATCATCATTGTCAAATAAATTCATATTTTTGCGATAATCCATTATTCAAACAACCCTGGTAGAAATAATCTCTTCAGATTTTCTCCGGATTTCTCCGGATTTTCTCCGGATATCTCCGGATTTTTCCGGATATCTCCAGATTTTTCCGGATCTCTCCGGATTTTTCTGGACTTACTCCGGATTTCTCCGGATTTTCTACGTAATTGAGACTTCCGGAGATATTTACGGAGTAATCTCCAGACTATTTCCATAATATCTCCGGATTTTTTCCAGAATTTTCGCTTAAAAAAACAAACACAAAAAAATGAAAAAATCAATGAAAAAAACTAGAAATAAGAGTTTACATACGAAAAATAAAAAAGGAATTTTTTCTGAAAAAATCCGGAGAAAATCCAATAAAATCCGGAGAAAATCCGAAAAAAACTCCGGAATAATATCTCCGGAAGTCTCAATTGCGCAGAATATCCGGAGAAATCCGGAGTCGATCCGGAGAAATCCAGAGAAAGTCAGGAGAAAATCCGGAGAAATCCAGAGAAAGTCGGGAGAAAATCCGGAGAAATCCGGAGAAAATCCGGAGAAATTATTTCTCCCAGGGAAGACATTGAATATTGAAAGAGTTCTGTATTTATCTGTAATGCCAGGATATGATAATGTTAAATATGATAATGTAAATGATGGATACGGTTCAATATCAGCAATAAATGATACAATTTCAATTTCAATAAATAAAACAAATGTTGTAGCAACTTAATATTTAATTGATGCTCATTTAAAGAATGATCCATTGATACAGGGGAAAATCCATAAATATTTTTTTAATTGGTTATCTGAGCGAAAAGAAAAACAATCAATATATAACGATGACATGTTGTTATTTTTGATGAGACAAATGGAAAGTTCTGCTATTTCTGAACTTGATGACAAATATAAACTCAAAATACTTGATACCCTGGTTGAATCATGGCCTAGAAAATATTGATTTTCAAATGTATTCGAAGCAAATTCTAATATGACAACTGACATATATCAAAACTTATTTGCTCATATTTTACGAGCAGTTCGTGAAGAATATAATTTAGTTGGTAAAAAAAATCTTACAAGTTTTTGGTTATTGTCAGAATTTTTGCAAAAATATAGTTATTTTCTACAAGATGGAGCTATCTCTGAAGCTTGGTCATTGCCAGTACTTTCAAAAGAGACAAAATTAATAACAATAGCATTTATTGCATCAATTCCCAATATCAAAAAATCAAATCCGTCAAAACATCAAACTGCAATTGACGAAGCATTCAAGGCTTATGGTAGATTATTCTTGACAAATAAAAAATATGAAGTATTGAGTGATTATTTAAATTATATGCTGGATAATAAAAAAAAAAAAAATGGAATTTATAGAATATTTAGATATTGATGGGTTTTATAAAAACCTTTTGGAGTATACTGATTTTCCTGAATTATCAGAACTCCATGACTTTTATGATTGGCTAAATACTATTGGTGACACTACAATGATGACAGAAATTATTAACAGATCCCTCTGATAAAATAAAATATTCCAAGTAAGACATGATGCTGCTCATCGAGCATATATACTACAACCATAAAACACGATAAAATGTTTCCTTTTTTTTGTTGATTAAATATTGCAATAAATATTATTTCTTTCTTTTCAGCATATAAATATAATTAAATTATGTTTTCAAATGTTGTTTAGTCAATAAAGTAGAAAATTTAGACTTGAATTTGTTTTTTTTTTTCCCTGCATTTTTAATTTTTCTAAATTAATATTTTGTTCAGTTTACATTTTAACATTTTATTGTAATATGGAAAACGGTAATTAAAACTATTTTCCCAATATGAAAACAACTCAAATTAATGCTCATTTAAAAATAATGTTTTGTAAAAAATAAAAAAAATAAAATTACACGTTTCTCATAAATACTGACAAAGCGAAAAAATTCACAAGGTCTAACTGAAAATAAAAAAAAAAATATATTGTAATAGAAATGGATTTCCTGTTCATGAAAAATTCCTCAGTTATCAATAGATTAAATTTTAAAAAAACAGTCCACAATTTTTAAAAGTGTAAATATTTTTTATTTATATATAAATGTTTTTTGAAGATAAATATTTTAATTATTACAAGAATTAAAAGAATTTAATTAATTAAAACAATTTAATATTAAATATATTTAAAAAAAAAATACAAATTTAAACACTTAAAAGATAATTTAATATTACTTATTGTTTAACAGTTTTTGACAAATTACATGATGTTTATTAAACATTTTGTCCAATATCAAAAAATTAAATAAAATTAATGTTAATCAATTATTATTTCTTTCTTTTATATTAGAAATATAATTACTTATATATAGACAAAATTTATTGGTTTTTAGGAATTTTCCACGTACCAATAAATTTAAAAAAGACTTTTTATTGATTTATTTTTTTTTTTTTACCGACATATTATTGCAATATTAATTTCACATTATTTTTTTGCATTTTTTTCATATCGATATGTATTTTTTTTTGGCAAAAACAAAATAATAAAATGACTTGGAATTTGTTTTATCACTACAGCCTTCAAGCAATAACAATTTATTGTATTTCAGGAAAAACTCATAATGTTTTAACTACTTGAGTATTTAAATAATTGATTTTTTTCATTTTCGGTCTATATATATGTAAACTTTTTTTTATTTTTTTTTTTACATTTATAATTTTTTTTTACAATTTTAAAATTTTCAACTGTTCCGTATTTTTTATTTATTTATTTTTATATACATTATCATCTGGTCAGGAATTTAAATAAAATTTTTATACCTGGTTATAAACTTTGACCAATAGTATAAATAGAGCTGGTAAAATAGTTGAAAATCAGAAATATTATAACATATACACAGTAAACAAAAATAAAAATAATATTCATCATTGAAATAATGATAATTATAATTCTTTTTTTGTTTATTTTCATCACCAATGGTGAAACTGATAATGGAAAGTCACGAAAAGCGTAAGTACATATATAGACAATCAATTTATATACTCGAAAAACAATAATAATAATAATAATAATATTTTTACATTCTAAAAACTCAACAATAATACTCAAATACGTCTATATATCCGGAAATGCAAAGCTTCGAGAACTTTATTTTGAAAAACTACAAAACCAATCGCCTTTATTTTTTATTAAAAATTGAAAATAATACTCTCTTACGCGTCAGTGTCGAGAAGGGGCACTTTGACAGCAGTGGTTGCTCTATATTTACACAATCACTGACTTCGCAAGTCTACTATTCTTTATATAGAATATTTCGCTGATATTATAATATTAATATTTCTATATTATTCTAATTTTACCAGTATAAATAAAAACCACATCTTTTAGAATAGATAAATTGAAAAAATTTGATTGAAAAAGTTTTTCAAAGAATTTTTCTCTTTTATTTTTTTT
>MKYW01000337.1:23546-33692 GCA_015776835.1 Aphidius ervi | reverse complement strand
GTTGTGAGACTTTGTATAGTTAATATTGCATCTAGCATGGGCTGGACCTCGATATGTTCCCCTGAAATGGTCGTGATCATGGTGCTTAACGTCTTTCTCCAGGAAAATCTCCTCACATATATGACAAATTGTGGCATTTTGAAATTCGTGCTCTTGTTGCACAGTCAACGGTTTCTCTGGTATTGGATTTAAAAGTATATTATTAACCTGGTGTGCTAATTTTTCCAATTCCCCAATAAACCATTCAATACAATTTTCACTACGATTCATTCTGTAGAATGATAATGTATTATCATAGGTACATTTAACATAGTACGCAGCACTGTGTGGAATATGCTCTTTAGAGTCGGTATTATCAATCGGTTTTAAAATACACTCCAAATCAGCATAGACGACAAAAGGTACAAGTTCTCTGTATCGATGATTTTTAAATTCCAGTATATTGGCATCTTCTCTTAGCATAATCATCCGTGCATGATTAATTTGACAACAGTCAGCCAAATGTTTTTCCAAAAATATTTGTGATGTAAAATGATTGAGACATCTGTCACATATGTATAAACGTCCATTACCTTGTCTGACTTGTGAACTGACGAGACGTGATAAATTTTTGATCAATGCAAAATGGAAAATTTTTTTTCCTTTTTTCTGTTTTTGAATATAATTTTAATATTCATTTTCTTCATCAACTTCCATATTATTGTCATCATCATTATCATCATCATCATCATCATCGTCGTCAGCCAAAAAACATTCATCATCAAAAATACTGTCATTATTATTGGTAACATTTTTTTTTTATCATTTTCGTTTTTATCGACTGCCAACAGATGAATCGTTTCTTTATTACTGATATTATCACTCAAAAATATAGGAGCAATAATACTTTTTTTCGAATTGCTGGAAACTATTGCGTAAACATTTATTTTCAAATTGTTGAGTTTTTCAAATTTTGGTATGTCTCGCAGCTTCATTGGAAAAGATATTCCATCATATGATAATATTGTATTGGAATGTTGATATGATGCAACACGATTTGGATTTATTTGTGCAGGATGTAAAGCTGCAGTCACACACCACGAAAAACAAAAATTATCTCTATTTTCTATATTCAAAACTGCTCTTTTTCTTTAATATCATCAGGCATTTCAACAAACGTGGAAGCACCACCATGCAATGGTTGATATTTACATACAGTAAAGATAATACTCTGAATTTTTTTTAAGCTCCAGCCGGAAATACCAAGATTGAACTCCTCAATTTTCTTTAATAATGGATCGAAAAAATGTTCATCGAACCATTCATCGAGGTTTGTTGTTGGTAGTATAACATCATTTTTCGTATTAAATGTAAACATGAATCGATCTTGAGATTAATTTTTTTTTTCAAAAAAGCTTTTACTTTTTTGCTAACAACAGCTTGGGCATCTCTCAAAAAATCTTCAATTCTTATATGATAAAGATTTGTTATACTTCCGGTTATTATATTACCCTTAAAAATATTATTCAAATCACTCCATTTTACTCTATCATGCAATGCCGGTTCATCATGATGAGTGCTCATACCAGCACCATGATGTAATGTTTTTTCTCTTTTCACTTGTAACTTTTCAATTATTGTTGTAAGTCTAACAACCACTAATTGTATTCTTTTTTTTACACCCACTGAATCAGCTGAATTTTTCAAAAATTTATTCAATAGTTTTACATTTACACTACCCCATTTGATCCATCGATCAATGTTTTCAATAGTATTTGCAGATGAATAACCTGCACTCAAAATGTTAACAAGCTTCTCACACCTTTCAATAGAATACATTTTTAAATATATAATTTTTTTAATAATCAGAAGGAAGTAGTTGCCGCGAGATCAACTGACCACTGACTAATGAAAGATGAATAATTTACCGTCAAAAAATTAAAAGCGATGCATGATTAAGACAATAGATCTACAATGACCGTGCGTGCTTGCCGTACGTCATGGATCATGTTTCGATGCCCCGTTCAAATCATTGTCTTCACGTTGGACGTGATTTATATCATTTTAAAAATAAAAAATATAGTTGACTTTACTTTTTTGATGACTCTTCATTTTTTTATCTTTGAATACATTCTACGAGAATCATTTTTTTGTAATTTCATGTTGAATTGATATTCAAGTACAAAGACTGAATGATGACGTCAGTTTACAGTCTGATGTTAGTATTGAAAAATAAATGAATAATAAAAAATTATTATGTCGAGTAAATTTATTGCTGACAAGAAAAATTTTCAGGAGTCGATCGGAAATAGAGAATATTTTTGGAAAATTTCCAAAATTTTTTTCGAAATTTCTGAAAAAATTTTCTTACATATTTGGTTGACTCCTGAAACTTGGTCAAATCTATTTTACCATCAGTTGGTAAAGTAGGAATCTTCATTACTGACCGCAATGAAAGTTTCATGTGTCATTCGAAAATACAATAAAATTTTTTTAATTTTCATTTTAATTTTTTCCTAGTTACAGCAACATCCAATTTAAAAATATATATGTATATAGGACACGAAACACGGGACTTGAGACTTGAGCTATGCCCCAGGACATGGGACATGATAAATCGCATGTTCAAAATATGATATAGAACTCTATTAGATACACTACTTACCGGAATCTACCTCTCTACCTGGGTGAGAGATATAAATTTGACAAAGAGAATGATATAATCATTTACAAGAATGTACCAGTTACTGCACAAGTTATTTCAATAAGTGAAACGCTTCAAAGATTTTTTAAAATACCAAGACTTTTTGCAAAAGCATTAAAACATTTAAATTAACTGAATATTATCAAAAAAAATATTATTTCTAATTTTGTACAAGGTTCTTTGTGGAATTGAAATGAAATTCAATAAAGAGCAAATCCAATTTTTATTGTATATATCATACGACGATTATGAAACAATTAATCCACTAGGATCGCATAGAACTATATTGAAATGTAGTGCTATTTATTTTGAAATAGCTTGTTTACCTGAAGAGTTACAGTACAAATCAAGAAACATTTTTCTTCTTACGTTATTTCATTCATTAAACAAAAATACTACGAAGTATGGTATAATTTTGATCAAATAAATGAGAAAGATTAGATAAAGAAGGTATTCATGTTCGCATTTCTATTCTATTTATTGAAATATTTGTAATAAAATTATAATTTAATAGTTATTGAACAAATAATAAAAAATGTTAGACAAATAAAAAAAAATTTAATAAATTTATACCATCCCATATAATTTAAATTTGAAAAATTAATTTTTTTAAAATATATATTGTACTAATAGAATTTTTCATATACTAGCTTTGAGCTAAAAAATTCCGAATATATGATTTTTTCATATGTAGTATATAAAATTTCCATATACAGTATATGAAATTCTCATATACCAGCAGATTTGGTGCAACTTTCATATACTGTATATGAAAATTTCATATATTTTTCTCTCCGTGTATTGATACATTATTTTTCAATGATTTTATTGTTGATGATCAATTGAAATTTATTATCAACAAATAAAATTTAACACGGCCCTAGCCGGAGTATTGAAAATTTTTAATTTTCAACGGTAACGCGGGCCACACGCCCCAACAAACGTCACCAGATCTTTTTCATGTCTATATTCATATATATCCTTAAAACATTTTTTCAAATGTTCAAACAATAAAAACTAATTATTACGAAAACTAGATATATCTCACCAAATATAAATATATTGTGACGAGTCTCGCTCGTCTACCCTAAATTAAAATTATATTCATTTTTCTTTGTTATTTTTCTTGATTTATTATTATTATTATTGTACGGTTGACCAGTGTCGCTTTGATTATTATTAAGTCGCTCATGCACATGCTTCATTGAAAAAAAAAAATTGTCAAGTTCGCTCACACATTTATAATCCAATGCATTTTTGATCACTGCTTGTTACATAGATATTAGGGGTTTTTTTCCACGCTGGACGGCCACCAGAAATACCACCTCCACTGCTCACCGTCACTACTCCTATATATGTGTGCGCCACTGTGAAATTCGACATATAGGGTTCTGACCTATTCACCATGGCACCGGTGGCCAAATAGTAAACTATTTTGGGATCCTCGAAATCATAATAATATTATAATACATACAGGACATACCAACACATACAAATAGTGGAGTGTGTGAGTCATAGTCAAGTGTCAAAATACGTATATATAGATTTAATATTATAAATAATAATAAATAAATTGATAATTAAAAAATAAATGTTACGGCTAGTATTTTTCCAGAGCGTATAATAAAAAATAAATACATAGGTATATGTCTATGTTCAGTAGAGAATTTTATCAGTCGTGCTAAAAAAAAATTTAATTTAATATTTCATATTTTTTGAGAGCCCAAAAGTGCCTAATCAAAAACAAAAACTTGGAAACAGTAGATCGTCTTTTAGTTTGGAAAAATTTATCAAGAATGATCGATAATAACATGATAAAAATATAACACTCAAATAATACTGTATTTATTATCCAAATAACGCGCCAAAAAGGATCCGGAATGCGCCATATTGGCTGACGGACACGGTTAGTGTGTATGCGTGTTACTAAACATCGCCCAAAGGTCAGATTTCTATATGAGTAGTGACGGTGAGCGGTAGTGAGCAGTGGAAGTGGTATTTCTGGCGGTCGTCTGCCGTGGAAGAAAGCCCCTATTAATCGGTGGAAGCAACGTAGATTGTTTTTATACATTATCTTGTTAAAAGAAAAAAGTTGTAGTGTTGTGCCCTAGTGTATAAGGCAATGGAAAATCATAACAATAAACAAATAAAATAATGGAAAAAGCAATGTTGTGCCCAGGGCCTATATTTTTGTAATTTATGTCAAGATTATACACCAATGGGGTGACGTTCAGCATCATCAAAATAGGAAGAATTTGCAAAAGTTGTTGAAGTTGAATATTTAGAATCTGATTTAATTCCAATGCTATTGTTATACTTGCACAAGATGAACATAATTCTGTTCGTTTATTAGCTGTTGATGCATGTGTTAGTATACTGAAACATTATTACAACGAGAACATGACGAACAACTTGTTATGCAAAAATCACTTCAATGTGCTGCTGATTCATCATGGCGTGTACGTTATATGATTGATGATAAATTTACAGATCGTCAAAAAGCAGTTAATTATAAACGTACTCCATTCCAAAAATATAATTTTAGTTTTTCTGAGTCATTAAATGATATGGTTAGTTTAAATAAATAATATTTAATAAAGTTGATGTACATATAATTTTTCTACATCGTTTTTTTAGTGATCTCATGCCGGAGTACTTATTCTGGCATAAGATGAATGCTGGAGAATGAACTCCGGCATAAAACTAGTGGCGGAATAATTTTTTCGACATTAATCTCATGCCGGAGTAATGAGGTTGGTGGTGGAGAAATTACTCTGGCATGAGGTTGATGGCAAAGAAATTACTCTGGCATGAGATTAATGTCGGAAAAATTAATCCGCCACTAGTTTTATGCCGGATTTTTTTCTCCTTCACTGATCCCATGCCGGAATGATTTCTCCGGCGCTCTTTTCATGCCGGAATAATTTCTCCGGCACTCATCCCATGCCGGAATAATTTCTCCGGCACTACTTTCATGCCGGAGTTTTTTCTCCTTCACTGATCTCATGCCGGAATAATTTCTCCACCATCAATCCCATCCGGAATAATTTTTCCGCCATCAATTTCATGCCAGAGTAATTTCTTCGCCATCAACCTCATGCCGGAGTAATTTCTCCGGAAATGAGCCAAAAACGGAGAAATGCCGGAGTAATGCCGGAGTAATATTTCCACCAGGGAAGGGACAATTACTATAATTCTTGGTAATAAAACGATTTCTGATTCAAATAAAATAACTAGTGCTTCTTCAACGTTACTAGATAAGATACGTAAGCCTAAAGGTCGTCCCAGAAAAATACAATCTGTATCAGATGATACTGTTGATCAATTGACGGTGCTGCTAGAACAACAAAACATGGCTCTCAATAATCATAATGGATCAATGACAGCACCAATGAATGCGAATCTTGAAGCCAAGTTCAATACGTTTACCAATAAGCTTGATCTGCTTATCACAGCTGTCAACAATCAATTCCGAATGATTGATGATAAATTATCAGCAACTGACCAACAAATTTGAAATAATACCACTAATTATACACTGAGAAAAAAAATGTCTGCATTTAAGAGAAAAGTTGCTAAAAAATAGCAAAATTTTGCTTGAAAGTTTTAGGCTTTGATTAAAAAAGAAAATGTATTTATTTCAGCAAAATATTTTTTAATTAAAGCAATTTATTTTTTTGACGATTGTTTATTATAAAAAAACTGTTTTTCAACGGGTCGATTAAACGATAGTAACTTTTTTATTTATTATTTAATAATTATGAATTTTTCAAACGACACATTTTGTCCTGATTGAGCCAGATTTTTACCATTGATGGATAGAAAAACCTTGTGAGTTCCGTATTGTGTTATATTGTTGCACTTCGTTAGAATTAAAAGATTAAAATGGAAAACAACAATTAGAATCTTTATTATTATCGTTATTTTCTGTCTACGCTTTTAGCTGTCATTCGTAACTGTGATTCGGAAAATTTAAGAAAATAATGATAACTAAAATGAAAAAATATTTTATTTTAAAATTGTAGAAAAAAAATATTATACTTCAATTTCGAAAATTCCAATTGATATTTTTTTTAAATTAAATATATTATATTATTTTTTCTATAATATTATTACTCAGAAATAAAGTTTAATTTTTTTTCGATAAACAAGGGATTAAAAATTTTTGAGTGCATAAAAAACAAAAAATAAAACCAGAAAATTCAAATATACCATTTTTTTTTATTTAAAAATTTTTTAATTTGTTCAAATTTAAAACGAAATATTATTTTATTTTAGTGATCATTATTTTCTCTCTACGCTTTTTGCTGTCATTCGTAACTGTGATTCGGAAAATTTGAGAAAATAATGATAACTAAAATGAAAAAATATTTTATTTTAAAATTGTAGAAAAAAAATATTATACTTCAATTTCAAAAATTCCAATTGATATTTTTTTTTAATTAGATATATTATATTTTTTTTTAATAATATTATTACTAATAAATGAAGTTCAATTTTTTTCCATAAACATAAACTAAATTATTTTTCACTTTTTATTCCAGTTAGTATGAGTAATGAGTTATGCAATAACGTACCAGTGTACAAAGACAACAAAAATGATTATGAGTATATTGATTCCACTAATGCCCCTAGTCCAACAGACGACGAATTTTCAAAACCTACGTATTGTGACAGAATAATGCTTCATGATAGTAAAGCTGGTAGAAAAGTAACAGTCATAAAAGTGCCAGAATTATGGAAAAATTCATTTTTCAGTGAAGAAAAAGTTTCTGAAAAAATTAATAAAATACAAATTGAGGAAGTTTTAAATCAAACATTTGAAGCCTATGGAGACGGTTTTATTGTCACAAACACTGCTATCGAATTAAAAAAAAAAGAAAACGCATCAGATGTTGAAAATTACCAATCGTTGATTTCAGAAAATAAAAAACCTAGTATTGCAAACAATGATGACTACACAAGAATGTTGAAAAATCAAACAAACACAAACATTGATAATTTATTTTCCATTATTATCATTGCTATCATGCAATAACCCAGGCTCTTTTCAGGTAAAAATGTGGCTCAACAGTACAAAATGTGTCGTTTGAAAAATTCATAATTATTAAATCATAAATAAAATAGTTACTATCGTTCAATCGACCCGTTAAAGAACAGTTTTTTTTATAATAAACAATGGTCAAAAAAATTTATTTTCCATTATCATCATTGCTATCATGTAATAACCCAGGCCTTTTTTCAGGTAAAAATCTGGCTCAATCAGTACAAAATGTGTCTTTTACTGTTTAGAAAAAAATGAACAAAAACAACATGTGACTTTGTGCATTAACTTTACTAGCGCCGTTACTGGTGATAATATGCACTGGCTTGCTTCATTCCGTGAGCTTCAACAGCTCCCTATGCTAAATGCCAATATACAGTGTGACGTCACAAATCACCTTCCTTATGAAACTCCATGAGAATAAATAATAAATTAATTCGTCAACGTATAAAAAAAAATATATTATTGTTAAAACTTTACAAAAAGATGTGATATCATAACAAATAAAAAACCTATTTTTTTTACAAAAAGAAGCGTCAAGTATTTGAAATCGTTTAGCTATTTTATTTTTTCAATACAAAAAGATGTGGTACCAAAACAAGTCAAGAATTAAATATATTTTCAATGCATATAATTAAGTCTTAACTGTTGACAAAATTGTAAGCTTGACGTCACCTTTTTTTCCCAATTTGAATATCATATTTATATATATATAAATATTCAACCAGGTGGGGTCAAGTCTAAAATTTTGTCAACAATTAAGACTTAATTATATGCATTAAAAATATATTTAATTCTCGACTTTTTTCGGTACCACATCTTTTTGTATTAAAAAAATAAAATAGCTAAACGATTTCGAATACTTGACGCAAGTAAAATTTTATTGTAATTATTAATTTATTCTGGTCTACTTATTCAAAATTTAGATTACATTTATTTTAATTTTTTAGACTCAAAGATGTCCGATTATCAAACTAAAATAAATTTATTATTCAATAATGTTGGAATCTTGGGTATTAATATGAAAAAAAAGATATAAAAAGCGCCGTAGTTTGATTTATATTAATACAACGAAGAATCACTCAATTAATTTTTTCATCAAATTGTTAGTTATTAATAATTTTCGCTATCTACTTTTTAGAATAAGCACGGATCACCAATAACAATTTTCAAACATTTTTTACCGTAACTGAGCGGTGTATACATATAAATACGTCGTTTTATTTTGTGTGTAAGAGAGTAAAAAGTCAAAGATGAACAAGGATATCAGAAGTAAAGCATCTCGGTACATACAAAATTAGATCAGGACAGACATTTTGAAACGACATAATAGAATTTAATAATAGCGTTTTGCGAGAAATTTTTTACTCCGAAGTTGTCATTCTACACATATGATTATCATTTTCGTTTGACATCTGAAATAAGTTACAAAGTACAATGTAAAAAAAAATGTAAAATGTTAAAAAAATGTAAATGTTAAAATAAAAATGTCAAATTTTTAACA
Organism: Aphidius ervi; assembly: GCA_015776835.1. NCBI lineage: Eukaryota > Metazoa > Arthropoda > Insecta > Hymenoptera > Braconidae > Aphidius > Aphidius ervi. The sequence continues at coordinate 24,461 of MKYW01000337.1, read as the reverse complement.
TTTTTTCAAGTGTTAAATGGAAATTTAACATTTTTGTATCTTTAACATCTTCAAAAATGTAAAAAATAGAAAAAATGTAAATTTGACATTTAAAAAAATGTCAATTCATTTTAGACATAAAAATAACACTCAAAAAAATCAGTAAATAAGTAAACGACGCCAAATAAAACTTTGTGTTATGTACCGAAATACGTTTAATACATATTATAAAAATGAATAATATAATCAAAGAAGTTACGAAACATAAGTTATTCTTCAGTTCTTCTTTTCTTTCTGTTTTGTCGAGATCATATCCATTCGGAATAAATAATTATTTACTTTTTATTATCAATATGTCTTACCTAACCTATGATTTTGCTCGTTTGTGTCAATTTTTTTAAATATTATATATCCATTTTATTACAAATAAATTTATTTTGTGAACATTAATATTATTATTAATAATTTGTGTGATCGTTCGTAATTTTATAATTAAGGAAAGATTCAAATAAATGATTCGAAACATAATCATATTTATATGCATAATTTATTCAAGAGAATTTACATTTTTTCAGAATTAAGATTTGATATTATTTAACAAAATAATTATAAAGAAAAATTTCAAATGTTAGAAAAAAACAAATTAAAAAGTTTAAAAAAAACCAAAATGTTTAAAGAAATAAACTTAATCAATAAAAAGAATAGAAGACATACAATATAAATTCTGAAATTAATCCATTTATCTTTTGTATAAAAAAATTTTCTATTAATTAAGGTTGATTCCAAGTCCCATCGCCGTACCAATATTTATGCCACGAAGGGCCCGTGTATTAATAACGCTATTTTTTATTCCCGTGTCCTGAAATTTTTGTGGCGCCACTGATGAAAAAACCAAGTTCTTTAGTAGTATGTGTGTGCGCGGCAACACACTAGCAA
>MKYW01000336.1:10023-38692 GCA_015776835.1 Aphidius ervi | reverse complement strand
TTTTTTTTTTTTTTTTTGTCCACACGTGCTGCGCAAGAATGAAAAGAAAAAAAAAAACAAAACAAAACGGAAACTTTGGCCCTGTGTGGATAGAAGAAAAGAGAGAATGTCTCGCGCACTGGAAGACAAAGAAAGAAGAGGGGAGAAAAAATAAAAACAAAAGCGTCAAGAGATTCTTCCAGAAAGAAAAAAAAAACTATGGTCATGACAAAAGAATATTAAAATGAATATAAATATAAATAAATAAATAAATGTATCTTTTCAAATCACGGAATAATGAGAATAAGTAGAATGAATAGTACATACCGATGAATCCCTGTTTTTGAAATACCCATGCAGTCACACTGTAACGTGAAAACGTAATATTTTAATTTTTCGGATATCTGTTTTGATGGATCACGATAACGATTTGCTGCCACAGCCAATACACTTTTTTTAATTTTATAATCATGATCGTCGAGTTTTTTTCGCCAAGACAGATAGCTGTCTTCTCCTTCTTCAAATGAATAAAATTTCATGGGTTTAAATGGTTCCATTTTATCATTAGAATTAGCCATATTGTTAGTCAAAATTTGCGTGTGTCGTGGAGAAAGTGTCAAACGCTACTACCCTTATAGGCCGGTAGTGCACGGTAGTGCGTACGGCTATAGCCGAAGGGTCACGAAAAAACTCGAATTTCATCGATATTGATGATTAGCAAGGGAGGGGGAAAGCATCTACGGTAAAGTTGGTTTTTTATCATCTAAATGACACTAAAATCACTCACTGAGAATAATTATTTTTAAAATGATATATCTACATTTTTTTTAGTAAAAACCATTGAAATAATTATTATTTATTATAAACAATTTTTTATAGTAAGTTTTACGTGAGACACGGAGCCAGAATAGATTTTAGTGTTATCTAAATGACAATAAATTACTAATCAAATATAATTTTTTTTTGAAATTATATATAAAGATTTTCCACAGCAAAATTTGTAAATAAATCATTATTTATTATAAACAATCTTTTATAGTAAGTTTAATGTGAGACACGGAGCCAGAATATTTTTTAGTGTTATCTAAATGACACTAAATTACTCATTTAATATAATTTTTTTTTGAAATTATATTGTAACGTGACATGTTACCTTCTCACTTAATTTTAAAATTTAATTCGGGCCGCGGATCAACGAGTTTTACAGACAAAGGGGGGGACGGTAAATTTTATTCTACGATGCTAAAACTTACCATAAAAACGTCACTAAAACTAACCAAATCACCAAATAACCAAATAACCAAATAACCGAAGAACCAAATGACCAAATAGCCAAATAATCACGATAATCCAAATAATACAAGTAATCCAAATAATGTTGATCCGTGCCTGAAAATATAAATCTTAAATTCAAGTTGAGGGGTTTCCCTGGGGTCGTTCAGTATGCTGGTTCGTGGAGAGAGGGCCGAGTGAAGATTGTTAAAATTATTTATTAATTAACAATTAGAGTATCAATAATTATTATTAAGCACAAAGTTAAGTTTTATCAAAATTATTAAGTACTAATTAAAAGAACAACAAATATCAAAATTATAAGGCCTGACTCCGAGTCATGGTCCTTAACAAGAAAAAGTACTACAAAATTAATAATTAATCAATTAAATAAGCAATAATTAATGAAAAAAATGAGATAAGGCTGACCAACAAACTGTACATGAAATGAAGGGGATTTTCAGGAAAGGATGACTCCTGCTCCTTGGGTTTAGGTATGGATGACTCCAATACCGGGGTGGGGAAAAGAATATTCGAGGTTCTGGGATGCCCTTCTTCCCAGCCACCAATGATCTGCCAGTCGGGGTAACTGTCCGGGGATGACTCCACCTTGCGATACCTTCGGCAGTACCATTTATCCTCAACATCAGTTAAGTTTTGGGCCTCAATTTGTTGTTTGGGAATCCGCGAAAGAGCGTCTGGGACGTGATGGAGGGCTCCTTTACGGTGAATTATCTCAAAATCGTATTGCTTCAATTCTAATGCCAAGCGGGACAATCGACCGGTGGGGTTACGCAAGTTGTTAAGCCAACGGAGGCTGCTGTGGTCTGTGATAACGGTAAATTTATAACCCTCTAAATAACACCGAAATTTCCGTATGGCCCAAATCATCGCTAGACATTCCTGTTCGGTAACAGAGTATTGTGTTTCGGTCTCGGACATCATGCGGCTAGCATATGCGATTACCTTTTCAACCTTATCGAATTCTTGGGTTAGCACTGCTTCGAGTCCAACACTACTTGCGTCTGTTTGAAGGGTAAAGGGGAGGGTAAAATCTGGGCATGCGAGGGTTGGGGCCGTGGTCAATTTAATTTTCAGGGCGCGGAAACTCGTGTAAGAGACATTGGTTTAATATCATCTATTATTTTATTGACTTGATGAGCTATTTGTTCAAGCTCTGAAATAAACCATTCAATTGAATTTCGACTTCTTTAAAGATTGAACTTAGAGAGTGAATCATCATAACTACACTTAAAATAATATGCTGCACTACTTGGAACATGTTTTTAATAAATTTGATTTTTTTCATGTTCTTCATTTTGCACTTTTTCCAATAAACATTCTAAATCATTATAAATTATAAAAGGTACCGTTAATTGATTTTTATAACTTATAAATTTTAAAATATTATTTTTTTCAGTTGTTTATATCATTGCACTTTTACATTTTTCAATACATTGTTTTCCATAATTATCGCGTGATTGTTGACAATGAAAATAACATAAGCAACGATCACAAATTATTTTTCTTCCATCATGTTTAGAAATCTGTGCACTCATTAATCTTCATAAGTTTCTAATAATATTGTGATAAATTTTTTTGTGGATCAAAATCATCATCATCATCATCATCATCATCATCATCATCATCATCATCATCATCATCATCATCATCTTTTCGTTCTTCTTCTCTTTTGATCATTAAAAGATGAATTGCTGATATAATATGGTGCAACTCTTTCTTTTCTACGTTTTTTATTTTTTTTTTTCATCATCATCACTTTTATTATTATCATCATCATCATCATCATCATCATTATTCTCTATTCCATAAATATTAATTTTCAACTTATTTTTTTTTCAAAAATTTTGTTTTTTTCCCATATAATGGGGAAAGTTATTTCGCTACAGTCTAACTTATCAACATGTTTTTTAGATTGACCCACGCGGTCAACATGGTTGGGCGCTTCGTATAGACATGCCAAAACTAACTAAATAAAATATTTTTTGAAATTGTTTGGTTATATTAATTGTTTTTCTTTAACTGCACGAAAATGTAGAATGAATTTGAATGGACGTCAGCAGATATTGAAAAAATAATTGAAGAAAAAGTTTCTCTCGCTGGCCACGATACAGTGCAACCATACATTATTGCTGTGAATGGCAAAGATATGAATGAATCCACTGCATATATTGTAGTTATAGATAAACATTCTTTTTCTATGGAATAAGAGGGAAAGCTATCGATTTTTGCTTTCAAATATTTCATGTTTTTCATGCAAAATATCCAGTTGCTTCCAGACATTTGGGGCAGACGATTGAAATTGGCGTCTATAAATTCAAAAACGAGCCATTTGATTGTCCCTTCCATTTACAAGCAACATTTGAGACACTCGAGAAACGATATTTATCATGATTTCAGTAGGCAATTATTAAATATGGATTTGAAATGATGAAAAATTGTTTGACATATGTATATTAATTGTTTTTGAATATTATATTGAAACTAAATAGTTATAACTGATTTTTTTATTGGTTCATAATTTTGAAAATCAATTATGCAAAAACATTTTTCCCTTGGTCTCTGCTTGATGATTGAATCTACTTTTATAGAAGAAAATGAACGTTTGGTCATTCAGACATCGTTTATTTGAAGAAATTTGATCCTCGACCCATGTCTACTTGGTTCAAGAAAAATGACAAGTTTAAAAATAATTCCTAAGGCTTGTCTCAAGAAAGATAGAAAGAAATATCTCAAATGGAGATAAGGTTTTTGTTTTGAAGTTGCTTAATGATTGAGAGTTGACAGAATTTCTCTAATAAATCTTGCTAGTTTCCTTGAAGAAGTATTGTTTTTAAACGCGTATTTTCTTAGTTAAAGAATAGCAATCAATTGTAAACGAGGAAAGTACAACTTTTTCAAACGAAGAAAAATATTTCTGTATTTAAGTTTTATTTATTGATGAAGAATCAGCAAGATTTTCTCCTTTCATTTCATTTTTTACTTGAATAAACCATCGATATTTTCGATGCAACGAATATAAAATATTTTCGAAAATGAAATGTACTTCTAAAAATGAACATAAAATTTAGTTTCATTTTTAATTGGTTTATTCGAAGAAATTTAGGTCTCAGACGCTTTTTTCGTTGTTCAAGAATAACGTTGGGTTTAAAAAAAAATTCAAATGTACATAGAAAAAGCAGGAGTAGGGTTCAATATTTACAGTAAGTCAAAATTCACAGTTGCAGATGATCGGTGTGACATTTGGTGGAATAACGTATTAAATATTAAATAAAAATCTGACTTAAGGCTAGTCACAGAAACAATGACAAAAGTTATGAAATCCTTGATGTAATTATCCTCACTTTGAACATTTACAATAATATCTTGTACCACCTATGTGACAATAACAAACTCAGTAATTGGAGCCAAAAAAAAAAAAAAACCTCATGTGCCAGTACTGCCACTACAAGAAACAGCTTTTTTCTATAAAATTTTGGTCGGTATCATAGGGCAAAATTGCAGAGCGAAAAAAAAAATTCAATAAAGGAATGCACCCAGGAAGTTGATTCAAAATATTTATTTAATTATTTGTTAGACAAAAGTTGACCCCTGAGAGGTGTTACAAATGATTTACTTTAAATACAAGCTATGATGTATAATACGTGTATGATTCTTACAGATAATACAGTAGTATGATACTTTCCTAACCCTAACGTTTGTCAATGAGACCACACCCTTTTCCTTATCACCATTGACATAGATGTTGTCGCACTCGGGACAAAGTTTTGACATTCGCTTGATATATTTAATGTGTTTTATTGTTTTTAGAATAATTTATATATATTAAAGTGTTACGTACCAAGTTGATAAATTAAAATTAAACTATGAAATAACAAAAAAAAAGAAGAATATGTAAATCCCAAAATTTAAAAAGAAAATAATCATAGAATAATTATAATAAATCAACTTGGTATTTCACGTTAATATTAAAAATCCTCTTATTTGGTTATTCCCTACAGGGTAGCGGGTTAGGAGGGAATGTGTAAATTTGTAGATGTACCTTGATGTAAGAATAATCCGAAACAATTGTTGCTGAGAGCGTGTCAATCTGGATGGTCGCCTTTTGATGTTGGTAGTCTCGAATAATCCAAACGGTAAAGTAAATTCGAAGCACAGAAAACAACACCCCGGAGAAATGTCACAGTCAATAATTTTTATATAGGATTAGGGAAGGTTAAATTTATAAAGGAAATAATAATTTTATCACAAGGATTATTTTATGTTTTAACTTCACTGATAATATTTAGTTTTTTTACTTATTAAAATATTTAATTGATTTTTATATTTTATGAAGAAAGTAAAAACTAATTTGATTTTATGATTTTGATTCAATAAATTTGATTTTATAAAATTGATTTAAATTAAATTTTGATAATGTCCAAACAAAAGTTGTGGCAAGAGTGAAGCTCCTTAAATTATTAAAATAATAATTCTCATGAAAATTATAATCAAAAGAAGAGATGATCTAAAGTGGGAACATCTTTGACCAATCAAAATTGATGGTTCTCTTGCTAGTCAGCAATAAATTATTGCTGAGACGTTATTCATAATAATTGTTAAACTCAACGGATGTTGAATATCGAGCAGCTGATGTAAAAATGCAACTGTGACTTGAGGAAATAAGAGTTAAAATGAAAAATAATATTGAAATAGATAAAAATATTTAAACAAAATGTCAATGATGCTAAAAGTGAAATATAATTATTAAAAATAAAAAGAAAAAATTTATGTGCTACTCGATATACTTTATCAGCATTGACTTTAACAAATATTAATCATTTTAAAGATAAAAATACCAGTACGTAACAAAAGTGATTCAGATTTATCTATGAAGATATTATTTTATCGTGAAAACTTTTCAATTTAATTTTGTTGACAGCTATTTTTTTTTTTTTGTAAATTATTCCTCGTTTGACTTTTACCTAACAAATTTTTTTTTTCGTCCATATTGCCTTCCTTTCTATATATTATTTCTCAGGATTTTACTTCTTTATATTATTTTTCAGAATTTTACTTCATTATATTATTTTTCAGGATTATACTTCTATCGAGAAAGTATTATTGACATTGTCAAGAGTTTTTTTTCTTTCTAAAAGAAATCATTTCCTTGACAAGAGTATTTTTTTTTTCTTTTTCCGAGAGAGTATTATTGACCTTGTCAAGAGTTTTTTCTCTTTGTAGACGGATTCATTTCCCTGGTGAGAGTATTTTTTTTTCTTTACCGGAGAAAGTTTCATTAACCTTGTCAAGAGTTTTTTCTTTTTTTAGAAAGATTTATTTCCCTGGCAAGAGTTTATTTCAAAACGACTTAATTTCATAAAATTGAATACATATTAAAATATTTGATTTTTTCGTGATTCTTTCTAGATACATATAATTTTTTCAACTAGAAAAAAATGTCTGAATTTGATCAATTTGAATTTGATCGTAGAATCATTTTAAGTTCCGATTCATGGCTGGGAGATGAAAAAATTAATTTTTTTGCCAATTCATTGCATGAAAAATTAAATTATAAGTTTATACGCTGTTGGGCTTTCCAACATGCTCATCTCGTAGTTCAAATACCAGCTAATAGAAAACATATTCAAATTTACATACAGCAGCTTCAGATATTCCTGATAAGAATGCATATAAAATGGCTGGTGGTCATCGGATATGTAGTTATTATGATGGTGATTTGATTCATATTTATGATTCTTCAAACAATTCAAATTTAAATGATCAAATTATGAATAAGTTGCGGATGTTATATGGCAATGCATTTGATGAAGAAACTGTAGAATTTCACAGAGGACAGCAACAAACTAATGGTTCTGATTGTGGAGTATTGCAAGTTTGCTATTGCAAATGCAGTAACTCTTGCATTAGGCGGAAACCCAAAAATTTCTTTATTATTTCGTCATAAACCTGAAACTATTGAATATGAGTATGACAATTTGAGAAAGCATTTGCTCAATATGTTCGAAACACAGTTGATTACTCCTTTTTCAATGACTAAGCATAGCAATCCACCACTTCCACTTCCACTTTCACTGGAAGAGATAGTGAAAATAGAACATAAAGCATATTCGGAACGAACACGCTTAGACAACAATAATAAAACCGCGGGCATTCAAAGTAAAAAAAAAAAGTATCAAAACAGCCTCCAATCTTAAAAAGTGAGCTACCAAAAGACGATAATACATATGTTCCATTTAAATCATCACTAGAAATATATATTCAAAATCTTATATGTGAAATTCTGGTTGAGTCTATCGACGATCTTTAAGTCGAAACAGAAGCCCGGCTCAGAGCGTGAAAAATTGTCAAGTGGTGTATGCAAAGGAGGAAAAATTATTATTCTGCTCAATTTAAAACTCTTCAAAGAATGATAAAAATGGCAGATTCACGTTTAAAAAATATGATTGATGATTTCGACATTGAGAATTTATGTGGAGAATCAAAGCATACCTCATTTTCTGAAGCATATTTTTATGATACATCTTACAATTTTTATGTTGAATCAGAAAACCAAAACAAATGAATGCTATATCAGTAAAAAGAAGGCATGAGGACAACGAACAAAATGAAATGATAATGGAAACCAAAAAGCCAAAAAAAAAGTTTTCAGAGACTTTTGTTATAAATCCACAGTAACAAGCAGTCAATATATCATCAATTGACACAAGTAAAAGGGGTGTAAAATTTTGGAGCTGTGATTCTACTTGCACAGTATTGAAAGACCAAAAACTTTTTAATCTTTATGATGTTTTTCTCCAAATTTTAGTGACTCAGACGTTGTCAAGTTGTCCAAAATTTTTACAACAATGTTTCATTTCGCATTCAGAAGATAAGTTAGGTCATTCATTTAATTGTTATAGCAGTCAATATCCATGTAAATCAATCAGCTTTTCTTTGCATCTTTTATCACCTCATTTCTCGTCAATAAGGTCAATGGTACGATGTTTATACACATTAAATCAATATTATAGAAAATTACTAAAATTGAGTCATGATTTAGATATCTTAAACATAAAATCATTATTAGAAGTTAAAAACAAAATGAAAAAACAAAATGTAGAATTTAGTGCAAGTCATGAGATGGATTGCTTGAATTAAGATTTGATTATTGCAAAGAATAGTGCAGCATTCAAAATTTACACAAAAAAAATGATGAATTTACCTAGAAATCATTGTAGATCCTGCCAACGATTACTTGTTGAACGTTACTTAAAGAATATCAATAATTTTTATTTGCCAGTTGTGAATTCATATTAGGATCAGATGGAAGATTTCTTCATCAATCATCCTGATGAAAAAGATAGTGATTATATTTGTGATAATTATCTTAAATAATTCCAAAAATCAGATATTCCTCCAACATGTATACTGAATAATTTGGAGAACGGGAATGTTCCCGAAAGAATTAAAAAGTTATCAAACTATGAAGTAATGTTGATTCAACAAGCAAAAGCTTTTCAAGTAGTTCAAAAAGCTGGGACTGTACAAAAAAAAGATATGCCACATTCTTCAAGATATCAAAAATCTAAGGGGCAGTGTTTTCATTTACCTTTCCCGGGAAAAACGGTTTGTATACAACCATATACAACCATATACAACCGTATATGATTGTATACAAACTCACCCGAGACAAAATGAATTCGGCGTTTGAAAAACTGTTTTTAGTCTTTTGGCTAATATTCGGCTGCCTAACGTCTGCTGGATGGCGGTCGAGACTTCTTCCGATAACGCGTATAGTATACGGAGCTGCCAATCAGATTTCAAACATCTGATTTAAAAGCCACTATGTTGAACTACTTTTTATAGTCCTTCGATCGGCGTTCATGACTTTTTTTTTTTTCTATACGGTATACTGAAGAACGTCTTTTTTTCATGACTTCTAAGTGTAGTTTATAAAAGACACAAACTTAGAAAAATTTTACTCTTAACTTTATAGCACTCAATGGACTTACACAAAATATTACAGAAAATATTTAGTCATTCTCTAAACAATCAACTGGCCCAATAATGTATTGGCGTTTTTCTGTCACACATGGCTTTATTTCTATATTAAAACATACAGTTATTAAATTTTCAATTTTAATAATATCATACTCTTCATCTAATGGAGGTAATTCATAAATATAAGAAAATTGATTTCCTGGATAAACCATATCTTGTTTGATTATCAAGTTGATATTTTACCCAAGAAGAATTAGACTTATTTCTCGATAGACTCTACCATCTTTTATATCTTCATAATTGTTTTCATTTATTTTTATCCGTTGAAATTTTAATTGTAATGCCTGATAAACATCTTCTCGATTATGCAATTTCGATTATAGAAAAAAATACTTTACGTGTTGTCTATTATCAGCTGCTTATAAAAACACACGTCGGCTGACTCAATCCGACCACATGCAAGATGGCTGTATTCGTGTTCATATTTTTACGCATGCGTATTCCACGCGGTAGTTACGGGTGAGAGATTTTTTCAGATATTCTTCTTATTTTTACATTAAATCTTCATTTATATGTTACGAGTTAATTTAACACAAAAAAATTTGTAAAATTAACAAGCGAAATTTGAAAAATTAACAAACGAAGTTTGTAAAAAAATTTTACAAACTTTTTGTTTGTAAAAAAATTTTATTTTTTGTTTGTAAAGCTAACAAATAAAATTTGTCAAAAGATTTGACAAATTTTTTTTTGTTAAATTAACAAACAAAAATTTAACAAACGACCGAAGTCTACAAAATACAAACGAATCACCAACTTTTTTTTACCGTGTGTACAGACAAAGAAGAAAATTTTTGTTACATTAACATGCTTATAGCTTGAAAATTGATTGAAGAATAAAATAATCATTTCCGGTAATTTCTTGAAAATTAAATTCGCCATAGTAAACGTTGCTCCACGCCATATCTATCTTAAACAGGTTAAGCTGTAAAAAGATTCGACATTACATTACAATTTGATCGTGAGTTTTATTAGTCGTCCATCTTATATGAAACCGATGATATTTTTCGACAATATACTTAAGTTAAAATTCTCCACGCCAGACAGTCTCGGAACTACTGTCATAAACAAGGCCAGAATGTTTTCCAAAGTTTCTCGCTTTTTTTAATTGATGTAGCAACTAGTAACTTATTTGAATGTTTTGCTTTCAGAGCACTAATTCTTGTTGAATGAAGCTTAAATAAATTGAAAGAATAAAAAAACCCAATGAATTGTTTAAAATGTGGTAGATGGATTTACAGGTTGGTAAAAATTAAAAAATTTATTTTATTTATTTATTAATTTATTTTCACCCTTTTTCAAAAGAAATAATTCTCCATAAAACCTAACATTTATTTTTAGTCAGTAGATTAAACATTTGTCTGAACCTTTTTTTTATCATTGAATTCAATAATTTTTTACACACTGAATAAATGATAGAATTTAGTGTTCAGAAAATTATTTAAATTGTTTTGAACATTTATTTCAACGAAAATCTCAACATATATTTGAACAAAAATTTAAACATTCATTTAAACAATAAATTCAACATTTATTTAAATTAAAATTTGAACATTTGTTCAAACGATAAATTTAATATTTATTTCAACAAATGTTTGAATTATCGTTCAAATGAGAGATTTAATTTTTGTTGAAATAAATATCAAATTTATTAATTCAATGAATGTTGAATCTACTGTTTAAATAAATGTTGAATTTATTGTTCAAATGATTGTTTGAATTTTTATTGAAATAAATGTTGAATTCATCGTTTAAATAAACGTTCTAAACAATTTGAACTATTTTTTTGACACTAAATTCTACAATTTATTAAGTGTTTCAAAAAGTATTAAATTCAATGATAAAGAAGGTTCAGACGAATTTTTAATCTACTCATTGAAAATAAATGTTAGGTTTTATTCAGAATTATTTCTTTTGAAAAAATGTAAAAAAAAAAGACTAAATATATAACATAATTTTTTTATATTTTACCGAACTGTAAATCCATTTACCACAGTTTAAACAATTTATTTAGTTGTTTTATTCTTTTGATTTATTTAGGCTAACTTCAAAAAAAATTACCCCTCTTAGAACCAGCAAATGTTTATTCTATGTATCCAAATAAATTACTAGGTTGCTATAGCAATTGAAAACAGCGAGAACTCTCGCAAACATCCCGGCCTTGGTCATAAGTTACTAGAGAATGTCCGTACTTTTTACCGAATCTAGACTTTTTTTCGAGGATTTCCCTTCGTGTAGATAAATTAAAATTTTCAGCAGCATTGTTAGATAATTAATACTCATTATTTATTATCATTCTCTTGACTAATTTTTTCAATAATCATAATAATCTATTCACTAAAAATAGAAAATTCACATCAATTTTGTAGCATAAGTCTCAGTACCGAGAAGAATGAAAACATCGACTTTACAACTGAAAACAATACAAATACTGTCAACTGAACAGTTCGTTCATTTAGGTATAAAGAGAAAGTTGAAATTTCTTACCAGATTTGAAAGAAATTAAATTCATATCTGCTAGTTTACCGGCAGTTAGACGGAATGGGTTGTTACTCCGTATCATGATGAGTTTCATATCTTTAGCAGTACGAGACGACAGTTCATACCAAGGACAATTATAGATTGCAGTCTGTAATTTTTCAGTTTGATTCGATAAACATTCACCCATGAACTAGAAACGTAAGAAAGCTAATTAATGATTTTGACTATGTATGGATACTATATGGTCTTTATCTAAAATGTTCGACGTACATTGTAGATGAATAATTGCATCATAACCTGTTTCAAAAGAAATAGAATTGTATGAATTATTTGTGTCTTTGCAAAAAAATAATATCGTTAAATTTAAATGAAATTCACATTGTAACTGCTAAGAGAATACAAACTCGAATTTTCTCTGAAACTTATATGAATCATAGATTACGAATATGATATGAATCGATTATATTCTATGCAATCATTCGACAATGATCACCTACCTCCAGCCATAACCGAAGATTTAATTGGTTAGAGATATCTTTCGTTTTTAAGCTTTCAGTCTCATTGAGGTTTTTTTTTTGCATTTCGAAACTTTCAGCCCACGTAGAGAAATATATATCTCGTTTATATTTTGTATATATATTAATTTTAACAAATATAGGAAATATATCGCACAGATAAAACATAAATTATTTATATATGTTTACTTGGAAAAATAATCTTGATTTTTTTTGTCCATCAGAAAATATAAAATTCATAAGAAGTAGATCCTTAGAAATAAAAATAATTTCATATTCAAAACTTGAAAAACTTATCATATTTTTTTAGGTAAAAGTGTAAAAATATCATATACATCAAAGATGATTCAAATACATAAAGTTGAAAGAATCGAAAAAAAAAATGACCCTTATATCTGATTAATTCCGCACCTTCGATGTTCATTATTATTTTACTAAGATGTTCCAGGGCGATATCGAATTTTTCGATTTTTTTTTAGTTAAATATATAACGAATCATCATGTATGTATATTTCAGATTAATTCGATACACAAATAAAAAAAAAAATTTGATGATTGCTTTTGGGAAAAAAATAGAACAAAATAAGCATTTCAAAAGCCAATTCAATCAAGAAGTCGATTTTTTATTGCGGAATAAGAAAAAATCACATTAAAAACAAAAACATAAGTGTCCCAGGGAATCTTACAGAAAGCGACGCACACAAGCATATATTGTAGCACTATACTATACTTCCTTGCTAGCACAGTGTTAGTGTCTGTCTGTATATTCACAGACACATTTATAAACGAATTTTTGAAGCAGAAGCACAACAAAATTACGGGTACCCGGATATAAATTCAGCATTACGATACACGGGCCCCTTAAGCTTTAAATATAAGCCCAGTCATGCCACCAGCAAGCAGCCTCAAGCGGAAAGTTTTTTTTCTTTCCAACAATCTATCTCCTTTAAATTTAATTTTTTTTTTAAAAACAAAAACATATCGACTTTATCTTGTCACGTCAACATATATAAATAATATACATATAATTCATATACTCTATATCTCGTCAATATGTTTTCTATATGTGTCGAAGTTATTTGATAGAAGGTATATAAACAAAATGTAAGATTTGCCTGAGTTTACATAATCCCACTTTCAATGGACCAATTTTAAGCATTCGATTTGCATAATTTTTTTTACAAAGTCTGTGCGTATTGTTTCGCTTAACCCTTCTCAAAACACTCATTATAAAAATTCTATCACAGCATACAAACCAATATCAATCTGATGACCATTGCGATAATCGTTTGACTGTCATGATCTCTAGAATATTGAAATTCAATGATGTATAAGAAATGTAAATATCGCAAATTTTCGGTGTATAATTGCAATTCTCACCGTAATCCAATAAGTAGCATAACTCCTGACAGGTAAAGTGAAAAAAAAATGAAAGTTTATTTATGATTTAGTATGTTAACCATATAACATATTTTTCATCAAAACTGAGTATAATTTTTTCTAATTACCAGCGATACATCCAACGAAAATGATAACAGTAACCTCACTCAAAATGATAAACGTGCTTCCATTTTCCAAATCATTAGCAATATTCAGTAGATGATTGTGTCGTTTGGCAAACATTTTGATTAACCTGCGCTGCTCACTTATATTTTCATTGCCATTAATTATATTAACACTAGTAGATAAAATTTCCTGTAAGATAAAAAAAGGATAACTATTGAAGGAAAAAATAGAGAACAAATTTATGAAATACATATTTTATTACGAGACATACAAATTGAGTGTAGACGTATAAGCCAAAACCATAAACGAAGACATTGCAACAAACAGTTGCAATACTGAGAGTCCAAATAAATATGACTACCAAAGTCCAGTAGGCAAGGTAACTATATTCAGACATTGTGAGTGAAATCCAGCATCGTGGAAGAAGAGGGATGTTCCTTACAAATATGCTCTCGTTTTTTACTTCATCGATAACTTCAACCATTTTTGGAAATCTATCGAGCATCAGTGGAAATGCAGTTGAAAAACCGACAGCCATTTGACACATGAGTAAAACTCTTCCTTTTCTTGCGTATACTAACATTACTGAATGAGATTGTTTCTCGACAACACATGACCAATCCATTACCGCTGAGTCAACAACGTGTTGAAATTCATGATTTTTGAACCAAGCAATAAATGACTTGATGCATATCTGGACAGACGCCATGCAAACACTTAAAGTGTCAACGATTTCCATGGTAGTACCACAGTTTCCATATTCAAGAAATTTTTGAAAGAAGATGAACACTGACGATAGCTAGAAACATTGATTCTCTTATATGATGTCATTTTTTGTATTTGTAGGGTAAACGGACTTAGTTGTTTTGAAATATCGAAAAACTTATAATTAAAAGAATATACTTTTTTCTCAATTCTCGGGTGATTGACCGGAAATCGTTTTGAATTAAGTTCATCATGAATTGGTATTTCGTTATGAACAAATCATGTGTTAACAACTAATGCTGAGCTGACTTATAAAAACAAGTAAGTGTCAGGATGACTGGGGAATTAATGTCAAGTGTAAAGCTTTTTAATTAAAAATTTGCCAAAGGAAAACCATGCATTAAAAAAATCTCCCAATTTTCGACTACATTTTTTACTGATTCAATTGATTTAGCCTGATGTAAGTCCCAAGGTAGCGTAATTCTTTGTGTTAAAAGGGGCACCCTTGCAACCATAGTTTGAGAAAGAAATGAGCACCCTCTACTGTTTTAAACTTTCATACTTTCCTGCAGCATCTTTAGTAGTATGCGTGTGAGAAAGTTGTATTCACTTACATTTATCCTACTTCAGCAGATTTGTGACCTTGAATTTTCGTCTCATCTTTTTAATAACTTTCATAATCCGAGGTAACAATCGATAATATATTTTTTTTTATTTTTGTAATTTAGAAAAAGATAAAACTGTAGAAGAATAAAAATTTTTCGTGAGAAAATTCTTAAATCGAAGTGAAAATGTGCCGACGCTTCTTATGCTATCGTGTTAAATTGCTTATTGTTGTCCACTTTGAGACTGAGTATCTCGGTTATAACAAGGTGGAAAATTCAAAAATAAAATTACATCACCATTGCTGGATACTCCTGTATCCCGAAAATCGATTTTATGAAAAATTTAATACATTGAAATAAAATAATTATTGAAAGTAAATATTTCAATAAGACATCGAACCTAGATCAATCTTCGTTTATCGCGCAGCCGAAAAAAACTTTTGAAAGAGATTTTTACAAATTTAAACATAAAAATTTCTAGTGGGAATCAAAAATAGAGAAAAAAAATAAAAACACGAAACTATAGTCATATATCAAGAGACTCGGTCGAGTCTCCAGTCATTTTTTTCCAGCGCGAGACTTACAGAGTAATAATATAAAAAGGTTGCATGGGTATGACGTCACGAATTTTTAATTGCTCAATAACTTACTTATTATTAAATATAAATCAAAACTAAAATTACTTTCCTCATTAATATCAATATTTCTCTATCCAAAGAACCTAGTCTCGAATTTTCCCGATACTTTAATAGATATGATAACCCGTAAAAGCAAAGTACAAGATTTTATTAAAAAATAAATATTTTTGTTGAAATTGCCCGATTCTGCATTTTTCTCTTTCTCGCGTTTGCCCTGTCGATCTCTTCTTCGCCTCTAATCCACTACTTACACATACATGTAAAAACGCGCATGCGTATGAGGCTATTAGCAGCTGTGCATACGGGATAGTTCGGTGCGTATATGATTGTTTTAAATAATTTTTTATGATTTTATTCTTTTAAAAATTAAACAAAAGTAGTGAAATAACATCAAAACAAAAATTGTTAATTTTTATATACAAAAGTAACTCATTTTTTCCCTTTTTAATAAACAAAATATGTGAAGTAAAAGTATGAATAAAAAAAATTAGGTTGTTCTTCTAAAATCACAAAATTAAATTTAGAAGCTATCGTAAGATATAACCACCTAATTTTTTTTATTTATACTTTTATTTGACATATTTTGTTTATTAAAAAGGAAAAAAATTTACTTTTGTATATAAAAATTAACAATTTTCGTTTTGATGTTATACTATATATACACGATTTCTGCATGATTTTTTTGTGTTGATATGCATGAATAAATAATTATCATTGAAAATATTTATGAATACTCAATATTCAGTAAAAATGTAGTACACGTTCACCTCTAATAACGAAATTTATAGTCTTTAGCTTATATTAATGAATATCAATCAAAAATCAAATACATAGGAAGACACTATGAGAAAAGTTTGAATAAAAATATTTTTTTTTTAATAATTGTATGAGTTAATAAATAATTACTTATTATAAACATTAATAAAATACAGCACAACGGGCGCGTAGAGTCTGCTTTCATTGGTCTCGAATATATAAGATACAAAATTATCATTCAATTACAAAAATATTTCTACAAATATAAATGAAACTGCTTTTTAAGAATTGAATTATTTGAGTTTGACGGCAACACTTACGTGAAATATTATGTATACTCCAATTTGTATCCCAGTTAAAATTCGATTGTTTGTTGGCCAAATACCGACAAGAGTTGTCACGCGTTTGTATAGTCCTAGTGCATATACTGTGTCTTTGTTCCATTGCACTGTAGCCTGTTTGACTTCTTTATTTCCTTTATCTTCGTACATAATAACAGTGTTCTCGAAAATAAAAGTATGAAGCTTTTTCTACGAAACAATAAAAGGGGTTGTTTGTATACTAGAAACACTCCTTTGATGATATCAGAAAGAGAATAAGTAATACATATCGATTGTTGCGCCGCTTTGTACATAGTAATAAGTGTTTATTTTTATTTTTTAGTAATCTCCCAATCGATTCCTGATGGAGGAATATACAGCTGCTGTAGGTACACTTTTGAAGAAAGGGAAGTTTCATCAAGCAGTTTCTTTGTACCTTTCGGAGAAGAATCACAACGATTAACACTGAGGAAAATGTCCTACGATTTTGACACAAAAAAAGGGTAAAATTTAGGACCGTATTGAAATATTGTAAGAATTTACTTTTTTTGTTCACTTGGTAGATTCACTTAATTTTGTGTATAATTGACAAGATTACGAAAAAAGAAATCGCTTGTTATAAAGAAAAATTTTACTGATAGTTAGGGATTTTTACTTCTGAATTTTGGGTTTTAAAACAAAAAAAAATTATTATTGTGTTGAAATATTACGGAGGCTAGGAGCCATAGGCTCAGCCGCAGTATTGGATTTATCAAAAAAAAAAAAAAAAAGTCTATAACTTTTGAACCACTGAACTTAAAGGTTTCGTTTATAGCTCAAAAGAAAAGCCTCTGAAAACTCTTCGGAAACCATCATAAACGTTTCTCTTGTGGATAACAGTTTTCGGAAAATAAATAAAAAATCGATTTTTGGAAAATGTTTGTGCTTTTTTCTGAATTTAATACCATCTGAACTATGAATCTGTGAGTATAAGTTACAAGGGTTGATATGATCTTTAGAAATTTCTCTATCTTATTCTTATTCTTTGAAATGGATTGGCAATCAAATAAAAGAAAGACAGACGTTTATGCAAAAATTTTTAAATGGTGCAAAAAATGGCGCCAGCAATAACTCATAATAAAATCAAGATTGACACTTCGTTTTAGGCTCGAAAAATGCGTCTTCAAAAACTCTATCGCCCGCATCATGGACTTTTTCCACTATAACCAATAGTTTTTGAAGCAGAAAAAAAACCTTGAAATTTATGAAACCTGTCAAAGAATATAAATCATAGAACAAAAATTTTTGAGAAAACAT
Organism: Aphidius ervi; assembly: GCA_015776835.1. NCBI lineage: Eukaryota > Metazoa > Arthropoda > Insecta > Hymenoptera > Braconidae > Aphidius > Aphidius ervi. The sequence continues at coordinate 20,558 of MKYW01000336.1, read as the reverse complement.
TAGATCTTTCGAAGGAGCTTTTTTTAAGCCTAATACAACGTCTCCTAGTTGGAAATAACTCCAAATATGGCAGTCTGAAAAAACGATAAAATGGCGCTGACAATAACTCGTAAAAAAATCAAGATGGAGACTTCGTTTTAGCCTCAAAAAATGCGTTTCTGAAAACTCTATCACCTGCATCATAGACTTTTTCCACTATAAGCAATAGTTTTTGGAGCAGAAAAAAAAAATTTGAAATTTGGAAAAAAAAAAGACCTTTTTTTTCTTTTCTCAAAAAGTATGCATCATAGAACAAAAATTTTTTGGACAGCACTAGATCTTTCGAAGGAGCACCTTTCAAGCCTAATACAAAATCTCTATGCTGATAATAACTCCAAATATGGTGGTCCGAAAAAAAACGAAAAAAAAACAAAAAAAATGGCGTCTTCAAAAGCTCTATCGCTCGCATCGTAAACTTTTTCCGCTATGAGCATCAGTTTTTGAAGCGAAAAAAAACGTCAAAATTTGAAAAAAAAAAAAAAAGATCTGGTAACGTGTGTTGGTGCTGGTGACCACTTTGCTAGGCATTAACGCTTTTCGCGAAAAAAATAAAAAATAAAACAAGAAATTTTTTTTTTTTTTTTTTTTTCTCAAAAACTATTTCGTCTGGAAAAATAATTTTTCAATGCGGCTCTAGAGTTTTTGAAAACGCTCTTTTCGATGCTGAGATAAAGTCTCTACGATGATTCTATCAAGACTTATCGAATTTATAATTTTTACAACATGTGGTTTTTACACGATATCGTCTCAAAAACATAATCCTAGGGAGGTTATGTTAGGCCTCAAAGGAGCGTCTTTTCAATACCTTTCACCCACCTACAAAATTACTTTTTAATTAGGTATACTTTTGAGTGAAAAAAAAAAAAAATAAAAATCGAAAAAAACAGTTTTTTTTTTTTTCTCGAAAACTATAATTCAAAAAAAAAAAATTTTGTAGAAAACTATATGGTATTTGAAAGACGCATTTTTTAAGCTATATACGAAAACTCTACGACAATTCTATCAAGAGCTGTCGAGGTTCCCGTTTTTGAGAATCCTCTAAAATTGCCTTAAAACCGTCATTAATGCATCCATTCCTGACCAAAAATATCTTTTATGAATTTATTCTTATACAGCTGAATCTCTGAAAAAAAAAACATACCATGATTGATAGTCTAACTTCAATAGTTTTCACTCCATAATTTTTCGAATGATGAAAAAAATCATCTAATTTTAAGTTTTCATTAATTTTCTATAAAAAAAAAAAATATCCGAGATATGTTTCTTATCACGCGCGATAGTGTTCTCAAAGACGCATCTTTTGAGCCCTAAACGAACGCTCCAGGACAATTATTTTATAAGTTATAACATTTCTTTTTTTTCTGGTGATGATTTTAATAGTGCGGCTGAGCCTTTATGGCTCTTAGCCTCCGTAAAAAAAATTATTATTTTTATCAGAAAGTATCTATCACAGAACAAAAATTTTTCATAAAGCACTAGACTTCTTGAAGGAGCTCTTTTGAAGCCTAATACAAAGTCTCTATATTGATAATAACTCTAAATATGGTGGTCCGAAAAAAACGCTAAAAATGGTGCCGAAAATAACTTGAGATATAGACTTTCTTAGACTATTCCCGCTATTCGCAGACGATAAAATTCAATTATAATAAATGAAATCAATCATATCTGAGCAATTGATTTTAAAATAATCATGGCCCTAGCCGAAGTATTGAAAAATTTTAATTTTCAACGGGTAACATGGGCCACACGCCCCAACAAACGTTACCAGATCTTTTTCTTTGATTGGAAACAAATACATTTTAGATATAATGAAAAATTTTCTCAAACACATGCCTATGTATGATTGTTTCAAGAAAATTGAGAATACAATTTATATTCATTATGAAAAAACAGTATTTCAAATGAATAAATTGATCACTAAATCGAATTTTTTTTGAAAAAATTATAAAAGGTTTACATATTAAGGAAATAATAATAATAATTTACTAGTAAGATCGAGGATTAATTCACCAGCTTTATCATATTAACCTCTTGAACTATTCCCTTTACAATAACATTTATTTTTTTTACAATAACCTTTGCGTTCACATGATTTGACATTATAAATATTATTTGATCGAATATTTTTAGTGATATATTGTAACGTGTGGTTTTTTTACTGTTTGAATTTTTATTAATATTCAAACTTTTGCCACCAAATTACTTTGATTTATTATTTTAAGATTTTATTTAAATACTTTAAATAAAATAAAACACAATTTTTGATTTAATATTATTTAAACTATTTATTTTCATATTTAGATTATATAATAAATTATAGATTATAGTACAATATATATTTTTAAGTATTTGTGATGTGGCAAAGCCACGTCACCAAAATAGATTTTATAAGTTTTATTTCTCGACGGACTCAATGGGTGCCGGACTTTTATAAAGTAAATTTTATATTTTACAAACTAATTTATGAGACACCACCACATTGACAATGTCACACGATAGGTAAATGTGGTGGGAGCGTCGAAAGATGCACCGGGGCATCGAAATATGCGCCGAAACATTCTATCTCGTTACATCACCTGCCTTTTTGTCTATTTTTAGTGTTCCGTAGGACACTTATAGTTTCACTTTTCGTGTGACTTTTTATTATTTCGCGATAAAAATGAAAGTTCTTGATCGAATTGGCTTTTACGATGCCCATTCTGTTCATTTTTTTTTTTCTCAAAAGCAATTACCATATTTATTTTCAATTTTTGGGCCTCATTAGATTTGATATTCCCATTTTTTCACAGGGCCCAATTGTAAATATTAACCGATCAATTCCTGCACTGTCTCAATCGACGACGCTTCATCTGTAGATTTTAAGATATTTTTTTGAAATTTTTCTGTCCTTTATTTTTTTTTTATTGAACGATATATGGTGTCACGTTTTGTTTCTTCTAGATATTTTTCGAACCGCTGGACCGAATTTGTCGATGTTGAATCAAATTTATGTTTTTTTTTTTTTTCCCAAAAGCAATCGTCATATTTATTTTCAATTTTTTGGCCTTATTAGATCTATTATTCCTATTTTTTCACAGGGCCGAATTGTAAATATTGACCGATCAATTCCAGCAATGTCTTATTCAACGACTTTTCATCTGTAGACTTTACTATATTTTATTTAAATTTTTTGGTCCCTTATTTTTTTTTTCTATTCAACGATATGTAGGGTCACGTTTTGTTTTTTTTGCGATATTTTTAGAAATGCTGAACCGAATTTGTCGATGTTAAATCAAATTTATGTTTTTTTTTCTCAAAAAACATCGATCATATTTTTTTTTACTATTTGGCCCTATTAGATATTATATTTCCATTTTCTCACAAGGCTCAATTGTAGAGCCATTTATTTTAAAATTAAAATTAAAAAAAAAATCGAACGTTAGAATAAAATTTGAAAAAAAATCTTTTGGAACACTTAATGTGCAACTTGGAGCACTTGACTATATGTTTTTTGATATTAAAATCGAAAATATACAAAACAATATAACAGAATATGTCGATGAGCCCCATACATAATATACGGTTATAATGCACATTAAACAATTAAAAATGACAACAACTAAAATTAGCATTACAAATTAAAATTTTAGAATAGCAATTAATAAAAATATTTTTTCTTTAAATTGACTCTAAACTTTCAACAATTAAAATCATATCAAAATTTCATAACAATTATGGATCAAAACTGAAATATTCTTTCTTTAAAATTAGATTTAAATTCAAAAATTTAACATACTAGCAAATAAAATAAAAAAATCGAAATTCAAAATATATATTTTTTTAAAAGTGGATTTGCTGCTTCTTGAAGATCAGGAACACTTGATGAGTTACACCACAGATTACATATCCCCAGTATATCCCAGTGGTAAATTTCATCATAATATTATTTGGCTTTGAGCCTTCCCAAATGGCATATAACTGGATGTACCATTGAAGCTCAGAGATTAATACAACAATTGGCATGCCACCTGGCCCTTGACATGAGGCAAACGACAATAGCCAATTAGACTTTCCATCATTATCCTTGAGTTGACAACCCAAGTCATATTCATCACACATGCTCTAGTGACCACAACGTTTTTTCTTGCATTCGAATTTATCATTAAACCTGGATATAACAACATGCACATTATTTTTCATTAAATCCAAGTATTTTATCTTTAGTTTGTTTTAATTCCACCATCATATATATTGTCATCAACATTGAATTCATTTCGATGCTAATTATTGATTCCCTTACTATTATTATTGTGATTATTACTCATACCATTCAATTCCTTTTTCTCTTATATATATATATATTATCACCAATATTTATTTTAATTTGATTATCATTATTTGCCTCTTGCTCACGCACTTCAGCAAACTGTATCGCCTTATCTCTCTCATTTCTGACACGACTGATTGTGTGTTCAACTTGCATTCGTGTTTGTTCAGCATGCGCACGCACCTGCTCGGCTGATAATTGTGCACGCTTTAGATCCTCAGTTTCCCATTATAATTTTAATATTTCGGCCTCACCAGCCATCCTTTTACACAACAATGTATTTTTATTATTATTTTTACCCTTCCTTCTGATACGTGAAATTGTATTATAATTTATTCTTAATATTTTTTTAGAACTTTTAATAATTGTTGAGTTTAATTGTGATGCGTTGTAATTATCATCCACAATATTTATTTTATTTTGCTGATGGATATTATCGACAATATTTACTTCTTTAATGTTGTGATTATTATCAACAACTTTTAATTCATATTCGTCTTCATTTTTATTATCAACAACATGGATTTCGATTTGTTGATGATTATTTCTTTTTTCGATTTAATTTAAACCTGCTGTTGATTTTTCTATTTTATTGTTGATTTAATACAAATATTTTAGAAATTTCACTCTATACAATTGTGTGAAAACGTGGTGATTACCAATTATTACTTTATTTTTTTCTGATGAAATATGCACGATTATGACAACGTTTGGTTGCTACGTGTATACCATATTTATTATTTAAATTTTGATAATTGGTTGTGGAGTTTTCACAACTCAATTTTTATTTTTATGATTTTAATTATTATTATTATTTGTTATATTCGTTGAGAGACAATTATGATGTTCTCATAACTAAATTTACACTTTTATAAATTTATGTCGATGCAATTTTACAATCATCAATTTTAAATATAATATTTCTTGTCTCACATGCGTGATTCAAGCCTCCAGTTGAGGATCAGTTTGCCACGTGCTGTCAATACAATTTTAAAATTTCATTTATTTTATCTTTTTCTCTTGCTGATGTATTTTTATACAATCATCAATTTTATATATAATATTTTTTCTTTTCACTTACGTGATCCAAGCCTTTAATTGTGGGCCAGTTCATTACGTGTGCTCACAACTAAAATTTTACAATGAATAATTTATTTTATTTTTTCTCTCACCTCGTAGTTTGAGCCTCTAGTTAGGAGCCAATTTATAACGTGTGGTTTTTTTACTGTTTGAATTTTTATTAATATTCAAACTTTTGTCACCAAATTACTTTGATTTATTATTTCAAAATTTTATTTAAATACTTTGAATAAAATAGAACACAATTTTTAATTTAATATTATTTAAACTATTTATTTTAATATTTAGATTATATAATAGATTATAGATTATGGTACAATATATATTTTTAAGTATTTGTGATGTGGCGAAGCCACGTCACCAAGATGAATTTTACAAGTTTTATTTTTCGGACGCACTCAATAGTGGCCGGACTTGAAGTAAATTTTATATTTTCTAAACTTATTTATAAGACACCACCACATAGACGACGTCACACGATAAGTAAATGTGGTGGGAGCGTCGAACGATGCGCCGAGACATCGAAATATGTGCCAAAACATTCTATCTCGTTACAATATCAAAAATCAAATGAGATATTCTCAGCAACGATGTTATTTGTACATTGAATTGGATCGTTTTTCGCACCATATAATATGTCTTTCATTATTCATTTCCATCGAGCAAAGTCAATGGTCTATTTTCAGATTGTATCCTTGAATATCTCAACTGAAATGTATTGTTTATTTTTTGTAATCTATAAAAAGTAAAATGGAATAATATTCCCAGTTAATAAAACTAACTTCTTTAAATCAATAAAAAGTCATATAAAATTATTAATATATAAATTATTATTCATTGAATATTTATTAATTAATATATGAAAAATTCCAATGATTTATTCTGGATTAATAATAATTGAAAATATATAAAAAATAATTTTTATTTTTTTTAGTCATTTTTTCAGATGTTAAAAAAAAAGGAAACGAAATTTACTCTTATGAAATTTTCAATTTCTTTTTAGTTTTTCAGAAGAACTATACATATAACAAATCGAGAGTGAAAAAAAAATCAAAGAAACTCATTTACAGTCACCTTTCGCTCGAAAGAATAAATTTTATCAAAGAGAAGATATAAATTTTTCAATGAAATATTTATTCATGATTTGTTTATGTGTCAGGTGGGTATGATAAAAATTGATTACGTGTAGTTAAAGGTGACTTCGAAAGAGTTTTTTTGATTTTTCTATTACTCTGAATCTGTTATGTAGTTTTTCTGAAAAACTTTAAAAGAATTGAAAATTCCATAAGAGTAAATTTCGTTTTCATTTTCTTTTACATCTGAAAAAATAATTGAAAAAAATAAAAATTTCAAGAAAAAAATTTTTTTTTTCAAAAACCAAAATTTTAAAAATCGAAAAAAAAAATATTTCTTATTTAGTGCCTAATCTATTGTAAAGCTTAAAATACTTGTTTCGCGTCCTCGAGTCCACGATCAAAAATTCAGTGACAATAAAGGTTTTTTTTCGGATATCTTGAAATTCGATGGTAGCGCCCTCAAAAATTAGAGGAAATAAAGAAAAAAAAAAAAAAAGTTTCAAAAAATTGTAGTCAAGTTCCCCCAAGGTGCACCCTAAGTGTTCCGTAAGATTATTTATTTTTTTTTCTTGCTGTTCGATTTATTTTTTTATTTTATTGTAAAATAAATGACGATTGACTATTTTGTTTTTTTTATTTTCTAATGTTGTTTATTTATTAAAATTTAGTTATAATTTCAAATCTATGGGCTTTGTCGGATTGAATTTTATTATCGGTTGCACCGATTCTCACACTACCTTTTTATCACACTTATCGTTGAAGATAAAAATATTTGATATTGGGCCCTGTTGAAAAATGGGAATATTTAATCTAAGAAGGCCCAAAAAATGAAAAAAAATATCATGTCTGTTTTTGAAAAGAAAAAAAAAACCTAAATTTGTTTTAACATTGACTAATCCAGTTCAGCAGTTCAAAAAGTATCGCGAAAAAACGATTTGTGACACTACATTTCGTTAAATAAAAAAAAAAATAGACGACCGAAAAATTTGAAAAAAATATCGTAGAGTCTACAGATAAAGCGTCGTCGATTGAAACATTGCCGGAATTGATTGGTCAATATTTGGAATTGGGCCCTATCGAAAAATAAGAATATTAAATCTAAGAAGGCCCGAAAAATGAAAAAAAATATCATGTCTGTTTTTGGAAAAAAAAAAAAACCTAAATTCGTTTTAACATCGACTAATTTAGTTCAGCGGATCAAAAAATATCGCAAAAAAACAAAACGTGACACTACATATCGTTGAATTAAAAAAAAAAATAAGCGACCGAACAATTTGAAAAAAGTATCTCAAAGTCCACAGATGAAGCGTCGTCGATTAAAACATTGCCAGAATCAATCGGTCAATTTCTTGAAATTGGGCCCTGTTGAAAAATGGGAATATTACATCTAATAAGGCCCTAAAATTGAAAATAAATATGACGATTGCTTTTGGGCAAGAAAATTGAACAAAATGAGCATTTCAGAGGCCAATTCGATTCAGAACTTCACATTTTATCTCGAAATAGCAAAAAGTCACAGAAAAGCGAAAACATAAGTGTCCTACGGAACACTAAAAAATTCATCGGGGTGTATTTGAGGGTGGGAAATCGATCGGTCGTGGAGAAAAATCGCGGAAAAACTTTTTTCGGGGGAAAAAAAATAAAAAGGGTTATCTTCATTATATCCGACTTTAATTTTTCATCATATATTTTCATTAGATCATTTCGAGATTTATTTGCTTCAATATCTATTTCCTTTGTACTCACATTATTTTTCATTTTATTCTTTTTATCATTTCCATTAATTTTATTTTAATCAGTTTCATTTGACACGTCATTGGTTTTTCCATACGGTTTATGAACTTCAATTATTTTCGTTACACTCTCAATATTATTATTACTATTGTAGCGAGATAGAATGCTCCTGCGCATATTTGATGTCTCCCACCACATTGACCTGTCATGTGACGTAGTCAATGAGGTGTTCTACCTCTATATATGTGTGTGTAATGTAAAAACACTCTCTTCCCCTCTCTTCGCTCTACGCTTCTAGTCCGGTCACCAAGCCAAACGGTGCGATCGGAACTATACTTGTGAAGTTGTATTGGTGATGTGGCTACGCCACCTCACAACCAGTAATTTCTGTATATCGTGTCTTGTTAAATTATCGTTATTAAATGATCTAATTATCAAATAAATTGTTTTATTTCACTTTAAATATTAATAATAAATTTTATATCTTTATTTCGAAATAATATTTTAAAGGAACTTGTTTAAATTTTAAATGTAAATGTAAGGTGAGGGAAACCACACTTTACAATTGGCTTAATTTTTAAAGAAGTTGTCTTGAGTTATATGATTAATAAAAAGTTTTTTTTTTTTCAAAAAAAAAAATTTTGTTTATATTTTTTATCTCATTAACTAATTATTTTTTCAGATTTTCTTTCTTTTAGAAAATATATTAAAAAAGTATACTTTTTTTATTTTTCAAATGTATATCAAACTGTTTGCCAAAGTATTCTAAATATATATGTATTTAAGGGAGTTCGAACGAAAAAACTACAAACAAGAAATGTGGCTTAGTGGGCACCTCAATGCTATAGTAAAAATTTATAAAATTTTATGCGACACCCTTCTCTTTTTTCTGCGTAGACGGTCCTGTTTTCCACCAATACATGAACGGTTGTGTGTATCTATATGTATCGATATTTTTTCCAGATATATATCGGCCGATATATATTATTTTTTAAATATCGCCGATATATTATTATCGGTCTTTTTCAACTATCGCACATCCCTACGTGTTTTGATATCGCGATATCCGATAATATTGATATTGCTGATATCGCACATCCCTAGGGTTATTATCTCAACATGTTTCACTACAATTAAAATCACTTAAAACAGATCATGAACACGTTGACAAATTTTCAGTAAAATTTGCTATCGAGGTTAGGTAAAAAGTACTGACGTCATCTAGTAAATTATGACAGTAGCTTTAAATTGTAATGTAATTTCAAACCTCCCTACAGCTCATTCTATTAAAGACATATATGTAATACTACTATAGATGGATATGGGGTCAAGCGAGCTTTATGTTTGCAAATTTAGATTTAAACAAATTACCGTAAATGACTTTTTTTTTATTTTTTAATTAGTTTTTGAGATATGAGCATGTAAATGTAAAAAAAAAAAATTCCTTGGCTGTTTATAATTCACTTTTTATTGTAAAACAATAATATTATTGTTTTCATGCTGAACTGTATATGTGTAAAAACTATCAAATTCACTTATTTTAAAAAAATTTAAAAATAAGAAAACATTCCGTGAATTTAAGTAAAAAACAACCTTTTTTTTAAATATTACTATAATCTTCAGTAAAATTTACAATCGGCATTTTAGGTCTACTCAATTATGCCACAAAGTATACTAAAATCTAAATATTCGTGGCGTACACCGGGAAAAATCAGAGATAAATACTAGTAAATTTTACAACGTAGGATATCATATTATAAATGGTGGAACTTTTTACTGAAGTCTTCAGTAAAAATTTGAGATGTGGAGGGAGAAAATTAGTTATATATATAGGAATAGTTCAAGAAAAACTTACTACGCTTCATTGGGTGTGTTCATAATCACTGGTTATTTCTACATTTGATGAATTCCCCGAATAAAATCCCCTGAGCGTTCAAGTAATGTAAAATATATTCCCTTGCGCGTTCAGAATCGCACGTTGAAATTCCTCATACAATATGGCCGCATATTCAAAAAAAATAATAACGTGAATTATTTAAGGGATTACCTCGGCCAAATTTTGGGGTATAGGAGAGGGGATAAAGCCTATGTTTAATACATTGGTCCGAGAGCCATTGCCAACCTCAAAAAGATGAATTTTTTTTTTTTTTTTTGATAAAACAATAGTTTTTTGAAATAATTATTGTATAATAACCTAATATTATTAATCCCTGAAATATATTTTATCAACTTTTTATTTTTATGAACATTTATTCAATAGTTTAAAAAAATGTGTAAATCGTGAAACACCGCAAAAAAAA
>MKYW01000335.1:20173-37781 GCA_015776835.1 Aphidius ervi | reverse complement strand
ATATCAAACTGTCCCAGGATCCGCCTTGCTCCACTACTTACGCAGCTGGTCTCGATAAACTCTATGAAGGCCCTTCTGTTAGTATGATATATGATAATATTTCCCTGATTTCTAACCTCATTATCGGGGCTTCAGAGACATAAATAACCATATCGGACTCTGATTTTATTGACCTTGGACCAGGTAATGAGGTTGAGCTGAAGAACCCTGAAGCAGGCGCTGGGTCACCCCTGCCGGTCCACCCACCTTAAGGTTCGGTACCATAGATGCAATACCCCCGTTCACTTTTCTCGGAAACTTCGGAGGACTGCAGATGCCTTCTAGTCCTCCATTAAAGCGTTGAGCAAGTAAACCCGAGTGCTTCTTGAACAAAAACCTCCAAGTTTGGGAACCTCAAATTTTTACCAGGTGGAGACTTCCCCGGTAAGCTCCTTTGAAAGTTACCTATCTACCTTGCAGCAGCATATCCTCTTCTGCCCTAATTCCCTCATCAGTCACGAGTACATCCACTGGTAAAGTGGCCTGTGAAGAGGAGGCTGTTCGAAATAAAGAACCAAGCATTATGCCAGAGGCCCACCTACTGAAAATACCCGCTAAAAGCGTGCTAGGCCTCGTTGTAGCCACTCCAAGAGTAATCGCCACAACCGTGGCCATTGCCCACGATGGAATCCCGGGACTAATGCCTTACCTGCTCCACAATCAGTAGATTCAGGCTGTGAATTAAGAACGTATTGTGAAAGTGCAAGCGAAAAGGCAAGTCCTTGCCCACCACCTTTTCTGATGAGCCTCAAATTGCCACCCCTTACAGCCAAACCCATATTGTCATGATCATTAAATTATCAGCATTGTGCGAGCCGTGGGGTTATTCGTCCGTTTGGTCAGAAAGACAAACACGAAAAAAATAAAAAATAAATGTACAAACTGTCAGAATTACGAAAAATAGAAATATATTTCCGTAAAAACAGCAACTATTTAAAATTAACAAGTTTAATATATACTAAATAGACATTATATAATGTAATTATTTACCCTTGCAAGTATTTTTTAAAATTTGAATTACTCCAAATAGTATTTGTGACAAATTTTTATTTTTACTAATAAAATTTTTTAAGTATAATGAAAAATTACAAATAATTTTCAATTAAAAACAACTGTTGGTAATAATGGTTCTCATGAAATCGAAAAAAATCGCTTGGTAACAAAACTGGAGAATTTTCTCGTCAGTCTATCATAAATGGTGAGTTGCAAACAAAAAAAATAAATCAAATTGATTCAAATCATTTATTGTGCTAAAATACATTGTTACATTACTATCTTTCACAATCAATTTCTTCATTATAGTTATTATTATCATATACAATATAACCAGGTTTTTTACATTTGATAATAATATTTTTCTTTATATTAACATGGACGAGTACATCATTATCATCATACAATATTTTTGAATTTTAATATAACTGTTAGTACTTCATTGAAATTGTCAATATTATGCTCAACTTTTACACCATGTTAATTGCGTTCCATGTAAATATATTTTGTTTCACGTTGTAATTTAACATTATCATTAACAAGTCCAGTTATACTAAATTTTTCATTAATTTGATCTGATATTTGAGCACATTTATCAGCTTTATTTTTTTACTCTTTAATTTGCCATTTTTTTCAAGCTTTTCATTGATATCACCTGAATCATGCTCACTGAAAAAAATAAAATAAATTAATATTATTAATTCTATTATTAGTAATCATGTATCAAATCATTTATAACATATTGATCAGCTGCATTTTTTTTTATGAAACATAATTTTGAAAAAAAGCTATAATAGTTTCTTTGCACAGTTTACAGTGTATATTTTCTATTGTTTTCAAAGCTGCTTCTCTTTCTGTACGCATGCAATTTCTGCATGCAAACCAGTGGTTGCATGGTACTGACGTATATTCAACGATTTCTCTTTGACAACGTGGGCACAGTGATTGTTTCAGCTCACGAACTAGAGAAATCAAAAGAACTCAAATTGAAATCAATCTGTTAGTGAATAGAAGATTCTTTTTCTAATGATTATTGTTCATTATTATTGTTCTTTAAAAATCAATTGAATCATTTTAGGCAGCTTACATAAAAATATATCAACTTCGGTACCAGGCATAGGCTTATTGGAAATTTGAAGTCTTTCCATTCCAGGTTTAATATCAATCATTATTTTACATCGAGGTTGAATGTCTGGAGCATTAATGAATTAACAGTTTTATAGATAAATATTTTTAAGTATTATTAATTATAAAATTATTTCATTTTATTTGAAATAAATATCAATAGTTATTGATATTTTTAAACAATATTCATTATGATGATACTTTAATGAGTCATTGCATATTTTATGTACTTGTGATATAATGAGTATATATTTAATTCTCACCTATATTGTGAACTTGGAATAGAAACATATGATCAACATCTTCAGCTGTTTGAAAAAGAATTTGATTATTAAATGTTCGTAAGAAAGGACATGAACATGATAAAAACTGTGGAATATCTATTTTTTTCTCTTTAAAATAATCCCAAGCTTCTGTGAGAATTTTTTCATGTATTCGGTATTGGGCTTTTGGAGGATCACGTACTGGCAAAAGCTGTTACAGTGCTTCAATTTTACAACGTACGACTGGTACTATTCTATTAACAAATTTATCTAGAATTATAAATCAACATCAATAAATTTAAAAAAATTAAAATGATTAAAAATATGAAATTTACTTTCGAGTAAAAGATATCAAACTGCATAATTATATACATACTAATGAACTCCCAAATACTTGGATGATGACCAATTCTCATTGTCAGGGTTCCATGGTATGCTTCGATTGGATTTGTTGTTCTCAAATCTGATCCAAATACACATACATTTTCAACTCCAACCACTGTTAACCACTGACGTTCAAAATATTTTAAAAACTCAGAAAAAAATTGTATAATTTCTGGTGATGCTTGAGAACAAAGCCAATTAAAAGCAGCTTCAATCTGGTCTGCAGGTAAAAGTAGTAAAATTTGCAATTTTCTAAAAAAATTTTTCCTGGGACCAATAGTTCAGTTTTTCTATTTGTTTTTTCGCTTTGATAGACTTTGGGTATCTTCCTGAAGCCTATTCACAAAAAAAAAGTTGATTGAATTGTTGATTAATTATTAGCTGAAAGTGTTTAACAAATATTAAGATAATCATTGACACTCACTCGGAGTAAACGCAAATAACAACGAATAACTTTGATGTTTGGATATTTGTAAATTGCATTTATTTCTGCTTGGTCAAAGTCCGTGTATAACTCGTTGGGACTTAGTTGAGGAGCCCATTCACAAAATTGTTTCGAGACTAGTTTGTGTGCATGTTGTGATTTACGATTCATTAATGCCCAGGCTATTAGTTCATACTGAAGAACAAAAATATACGTATCATTACTTATTGCAAAATTCAATACAACTATGAAAACTACACAAATACTAAAAATTAATACATTTTTATGAAATAAAAAATAGCTTTTTACCGTGCCATGAATGAAATCCATTATGGTCAACAATTGTAATTTGGATGGTACTCGAGGGCACACGTTATATGTTGAGTCCATTAATAATCGACGACATTTTAATTTCTTTAAAATGTTTATGTCTGCCATTACCAATACATGACCATGATCTTGGACTTTAAATGTTTTGAATGTAATTTTTCCATCTTTGTATTCAGCTAAATGTTTTCCCCTATCTGAATTTAGAATCTCAGACACACTATCCAAACTTTTCGGTTGAGGTGGACACGAATTTCTTCTTCATCGTCTCATATTTGATGCAACATTAACATATGGATGATAACGACTAGCAGTTGAATGTCTAAAATTGAAAAGAAACGTAGTATTATATAACATATCATATCAGTATTATGTGTAAAATTATAGAATATGCTACATAGTTATTTGAGTTAATATAATATTAAATAATATAAATTTCGAATAAAATTACTCACATTGAAGCTACATTATCATATATAGGTTTTAATTTCCCAACTGTGGTGTTAATTGCAAGACGCAAATTATTTTTAAATTTTCTGATTTCTTCTGGATTCTTGTCTAAAATATGATTGTGATCATCAGTTGTTATTACAAAGTTCCCATTAATATCTCCTTTCTCTCGTGTTTTACATCTTTTATTGACTCGTTTTGCACATTCAAAAAATCTGTAAATAAATGCAATAAATAAAATTAACGAAGCTGTGCTAGAATTTATATCTATTGTGCAAAATTAAAATATGAAACTTTCTTGACAGTTTATAATGTATACATACATATACACACATAACCTAATTTTTATGACATATCTTATTCCTTTCGCATTTGTAGACTTTCGAGTGAACTGATATCCGTTATAAAAAAGGACACTATTATTTTCTTTAGCCATCACTCATATTCGATAAATCAAAATATATAGTATCAAAATATATGATTTGTTTTTTTTTTTTTTTTTNNNTTTTTTTTTTTTTTTTTGATGATTTTTGTTTACGTATAAAGACTCAACAAGTCGTGAGTTACGCCAACTTACACGGATTTATACTAACACTACCATCATCATGTGTACATACATTGTCATCAGCAAAGAGGGGTTCATCCGTTGTCACAGTGGGGTAAGAAAACCATAGAGCTACGGTGATGAAAGTACGTCAAAATGCGCAATTTTTTTTTTCTTATCACATAGCCGACAAAATCGCTAATATTTGAAACATTATACTAATTTGATACTTATAATTATTAATTATTAATATTATATAGTTGATGATATTGTTAGAATCAATTTTTTTTTATTCATGTTTTTTTTTGTCGGATATTTTTTTTAAATTGTTTTCTAACGTTTTATATTTTATTCATTATAATTTTTTTTTTTTATATCCCACCAATTTTTCTTGGTAAAAAAAAAAAATAAAAACATTTTTTTTATCTTTGTTTTTCTAGTTGATGACTTATTCTCTTTCGCTGTTGATATATTTATTTGTTTTTTGGCTGACATGTTCCCAGAATTTTTTTTTTTTTTTTATCGTCATTTGTTTTCGTGGTTGATAGGGCTGACAAAAGAGCGGTGAATCTGTTGATTCAAGCACCTCTGTCCTTCGTACAAGCACAGTCAAAGATCTTCGAGGATTATTTCGTATCCAACCGTCTTTGCGTTCAGCCGCGTTAAATCAGAATACTAGCTTTTTTTTATTACTTCATGGTTGATCAATATTTAATTTTACACATATTGTTGTAACGATTATTGATTAATTATTGTTTAATTAATAATTGATTAGTTGCAAATACAACAATGGTTTACATTCATGATGGCCGTAGGCTCTGTTACCGAACAACCAATAAAAATATCGCATAAGTTAAATTTTAATTAAATTTTTACTTAGATAATAGAAAATCTAAATTATTTTTTTTGTTGGCTTTATATTTTTTTACTATAAATTAATATTCTTTATTAAACGTAGTAGCCATTTATGGTCTTTGTCTTTTTTTGGCTTTTTACTTATGAATATAAAAAAACATATATAAATCTCTATATCAACGAAATTCTCGTCAATTTTTTTTCTTTTCAAATTTCTTTTTTTTCAACAATGTACTGGAATATAAATTTTATAAACATAAAACTGGATAATTTTTTGACTTATTTAATAATAATATATTTTTTTCCATTTGATATTATATATAAATTGTTTTCTTCGTTTTTAGGTATTACAATTGTGCTGGTCAAATGAAAGAACGATGCTCTAGTGCAATCGCAGTTGATAAAAATACTGGAGTTGTAACTGTCAGCAAAACTCACACATGTATTTTGGACCCTTTTCTTGAATTGAAAGATGATTTTTATAATGTCGTCAAAGCTGAAGCTGTTAAGACATTTGCACTACCAGAGACAATTTATAAAAATGTACTAGTAGCCAATAATCGGTGAGTTTTTTTTTTTTTATCTGCAATTGCATTTTTCTATACTGATTTGAAACCTAGTGCAATTCGAGATCTGCTACAGGCGGTATTCGCATCCCCTGCCTGTATTACGATAGCTATATCGTCTGCATATCCCTGAGCGTGAAAACCCTGGTGGTTCAGATCTACTAAGAGGTCATCCACCACCAGACACCATAGCAGCGGGGATAGAACTCCCCCCTGCGGGCATCCTCGGTTGACAATGGCCCCCAGCGTCTCCCCTCCTCTTTCCACACAAATCCGTCGGTCAGAAAGCATGTTCCTGATCCACCTTCTCAAAGTTGAATCAATCCCAAGTCTTTCTGCTGCCCTATCTATGGCCTCTAGTGGGGTCTTGTTAAAAGCCCCCTCTATGTCCATGAAAATACCCACCCCCAGTTCTCGTCTGTCTTTTGCGCCCTCCAACTTGCTAACAAGCTTATGGAGTGCCGCATCTACAGACTTCCCTGGCTGGTAGGCAAATTGCAGCCCATGCAGCGGCCCATTGTCTCGAATCGCATCCCTTACATACCTGTCCACAAGTCGCTCAAGCGCCTTGAGCATGTAAGAGGTGAGACTGATCGGTCTGTAAGCTCCTGGTTGGTCTTTGTCAGCCCTGCCAGGCTTAGGAATAGAAACTACCTTAGTTTTGCGCCATTGCCTCGGTACATAACCCGTAGCAATACACGCCCTAAAGGTCTTGCTTAGTGGCACAAGTATGATTTAAACCTTTTTGGAGCAAAACCGGTAATACCCCATTGGTCCCCGGACTCTTATAAGGTTCGAACCCATTCACCGCCCATTTTACTCTATCAGGACTTACTACTCTAGACGCAATAGCCCAGTCTCGGCGTCCCAACACCCTCAGTTCGCCCCAGGTATCCATCAGAGTGGTTTCTACATACCCAGGAAAGTGTTTGTCTAGCAGTACCCCAATCTCTTTCCTCCGGTCCGAGGCATAACCTCCCCCCGGAAGTTGGAGTGGTCCACCTGCTGCACTACCTTCCTTGGCAATAATTTTCTTAAGCTTGGCCCCGTCTGGCACACAAGAGGTTTCCCCACAGAACCTCCTCCAGGAGTCCCTCTCGGCCATCCTTACCGCCTGCTTAAATTCTTTTTGCTCTATAATGCTCTGCAGCCCCTGGTCTATCTTTGAGTACCTTATTCAGGGCCCTACGTACACCGGATCTTAGCTTCTGTAGCTTGCTACTCCACCATTCACTCTTATCCCTAACAACGTTTAGAGGACAGTTATTTTCATACGCCTCGACCATTGCATCCCACAAAAATGTCGCCGCGCCTTCGTTTTCGATCGGAGTGTTAAACCTAGCCGGGGAAAACTCAATTCTTTTCCCCAGCTCAGCTTCATACGCATGCCAGTCGGCTTCGCGTGGATTGCGAAAGGTTTGCGCGCCCTCAGCCATGGTCGCCGCAAACCATTCAAACTGAATGTATCGGTGGTCCGACAATGTCGGATCTCTGGATACCTTCCAGTTCCTAATTCTACCTGCCACCTCCGGTGTGGCCATCGTTAGGTCTATCACCGATTTCCTTACACTAGTTAAGAAAGTGAGTTCCCTACATTGATTAATGACCTCCAGGTTCGTGGCGAATATAAAGTCCAGTAAAGCTCTGCCCCGATTGTTGATGTCGTCGCTGCCCCATGCAACATGGTGCGCATTGACATCCCCAGCCAGTACCAGATTCCACTGTCTATTTTTGCAGTCCTCTACGAGGGCTACAACTTCGTTAGAGGGACGTGAGTCAGATAAATCGTGAGGCATGTAGACAGGCGCTACCGCCACTGTTCCACCTTCTTCTGATCCAGTCGCAATTTTTACTGCTACTAGATCTCTCCCACAATGTTCCCTTAAGAGGGAGGCATTCACGTCCCTAACTAGAACGCATGCCCTAGGCCTAGAAACCGTAATATCATAAAATAGTTGTCCCCTAGCTAAACCAAGTCCCCTGACACTTTCCTTGTATGCCCAAGGTTCTTGAATCAGTACGACTTCAGTGTGCTCGGTAACTATCTTCTGCTTAAGCAACGCCGTAGCCTGTGAGCTACGCTGCAGATTGATTTGAACGAATGGGATACTTACCACCATTAGGCCGCCTTCTCCCCTTCCGTCGTCGTGTCCTCCCCGGTCTTTTTGCTCAGCACCTGAAAAAGTGCCTGGCCTAGCCCGTAGAAGGGTTGTCCAGCTGTTCCACCTCAGCTTCCGGTATTCCGAGAACTAGTGCTATGCCTTTGGCATCCTTCTTGCTCTCTTCATATTTTGCCCATCCGCTGGTGTGTAGCCCCGGATTTCGTCTGGCAATTCTCGTCAGTATCATACCGACGTCCTTGACCAGATTATCCTGAATGTGCGCCATAACTCTGACCAGCTTTGGAAGGTCCTTCTAATCTATGACCAGAAGTTTGCCCCTTTCCTTTTCTAGCTTCCCTACGTTCGCCCTGAGCCATTTTTCAGACTCGGTATCCGCGCAAGCTACTTTAATCACTCCCCGGTGAAGGTGACGACCTTGGGACAAAATCGCCAGTCGCTATTTCGTCCATCCTTTCCATAAGTTCCCCTTGCACCAGGTTGGATTCCTCCTCCGATATGTCCGACCGATCCTCATGAATAATCACAAGTTTGGGCAAATCAGCAGTGACAACCGCGAATGAGAACTTTTCCTTCTCATTCCGTCTCTTTTTTTGCTCTTGCTGGGCAGACTGAGGGGTACTCCCCGATTGTCTCGCCCGCTTTTGAGCTTTAGCAGGTTCAACAAATCCTCCAGTAGAAGTACCTGCCAACCCTGCTCTCACCTGCCTCCTCTTTTTCTTGGCTGCGCCACTAAGTTTTTTAGGCTTAGAATCGGGCAGCCCTTGTAGAAGGCTAACGGTAGAAAAGGTATCCCCCCCGGATGAAGGTCCACATTCCTGTGTCCCAACTTCCTGGGTACTGTCCTTGACTACCAGTTCCATCTTTTCTGGTATCTCATGCTGAGTCCCAGTAATCATCAGTAAGCCCTGCGGCATAAATTTATTGGTTTTTTAACTTTCCATATGGAATCCCACGAGTATCTAGGGAAAAATGCTTCCAACCTGGCAGAGCCCCGAATGCCAGGCAGGGATCTAAATACAACTGGAGCTCGACCTGGGCCTCCAGTGGAACCATTTGCGACACTATCTATGGTCAAGTGTCATTTAGCCATCATCACAGTGTCCCACACTTTAGCTTGACCAGGCTATTGCGAGACAACTCGAGCGATGGGTACGCCACTCTCCCTACGCTAGGATTAGAAAAAAGAATTATTTATTAGAATTATTTATCTTTGGCTTTGTGTCTCATAAGTGAAAACATCATCTAGGCACAATTAACCGCCAATTCGCGATTTGCCAGGTGGCCATTTTTAAGTTTTTCTATCGTCGATAAAGTCAATAAAGACGATTGCTTTTATGTTTTCATGTTATGAAGTCGATACTGTCGTCTTGATTGATATCCAAAAACATCGAGAGTGGGGATGCCATATGAGTGTCTAGAGCCTGGCCAGCTCTTTTAAAGCCATTCAACGGCTGAGTCTTGGTAAATTATTGGGTGGCCAAGACTGGGAATATACAATTAAGCTAAGAGGTGGCACATTAAAAACTGGCCAACCTGTGACTTGCCATTCGTCAGCCGAGTGTTGATTGTTCTTTGGATCACTAAGACTGATTATTTTTTATTCTATAAATATATTTAGAGCCGCTGTTATGTATTTAACATTGAAAATTCTTTGTTCAATTATATATTGTATTACATACTTATTTTTTTTTACATAACGAAAATTTCAAAAAAAAAAAATTTATTTTCATAAATTATGAAAATACATTCCGGAGTATATGAAACAAAGAAAATTTATATATCAGCCGAGTGTCGGTTGATTCTTGGATTGCTATAATTATAATGTATATTTAAGTAAAACAAATTTTCGTCATCTTCAATTGTTGCTGCTATGGTAGTAAATAAGGCTCTGGAGTTTCAACTAGGAGATACCATGTTTAAGTCCTGGTAAAGTCAAGTATTTATGGTGTCATTTTTTTGCTCGAATAAATAATTAATATATATATATACCAGGCATGCCGGAAGGGAGAGATCAGACATACAAGTAATCTTAGCGTAAAGGAAGTGGCGTACCCATCGCTCGAGTTGTCTTGCAATAGCCTGGTCAACCTAAAGTGTGGGACACCGTGCTGAAAGTGTCGAAAACGGTTCCACTGAAGGCCCAAGTCGAGCTACAGTTGTATTCAGACCCCTGCCCGGCATTCGGGGCTCTGCTGGGTTGAAATCATATTTCCCTAGATACTCGTGGGATTTCTTATGGATACAGAAAATACCAAAAACGTTATGCCACAAGGCTTACTGACTACTGGGACTCCTCAGGAGACACCAGAGAAGATGGAGCTGATAGACAAGGACAGCACCCAGGGAAAAGGGACACAGAAATGTGAACCATCAACCTCAAAAACGGGCAAGACAATCAGGAAGTACACAATCCCCACAATCTGCTCAGCAAGAGCTTAAAAAGAGACGGAATAAAAAGAAAAAATTGTCATTCGCGGTGTTCACAGCCGATGTGCCCAAACTCATTCACGAGGACCGGTCGGACATATTGGAGAAGGAAGCCAACCCGGTACAAGAGGAACTTCTGGAAAGTATGGACAAAATAGCTTTAGGCGAATTTGTCCCGAGATTTCAAGGTTGTTACCTTTACCGGGGAGGAATTCAGGTGGCTTGCGCAGATACTGAGTCCAAAAAATAGCTCAGGGCGAACGTAGGCAACCTAGAGCCAGGGGGGATCATTGACCAAAAAGACCTCCCAAAACTGGTCAGAGTGATAGCACATATACCGGATAAACTGGTTAAGGATGTCAGTATAATACGGACAAGAGTTCCCAGACAAAATCCGGGACTCCACACCAGCATACGGGTGAAATATGAAGAGAACAAGGAGGAAGCCAAGGGCTGGCGTCTTGTTCCCGGCATACCGAAAGCTGAAGCTGATCAAGCTGGGTATGAGACCTTTTCTACGGGCTAGGCCGGGCATCTTTCCAGGTGCTGGGCAAAAAGAACGGAGAGGGCCCTAAGATTGCAGCGACGGATTTGGAAGGGGAGAAGGTGACCTAACGGGAGTAAGTATCCCTTTCGTTCAAATTAACCTGCACCGTAGCTCACAGGCTACGGCGTTGCTTAAACATAAGATAGTTAGCAAGCGAACCAAAGTTGCACTAATTCAAGAACCTTGGGCACGCAAGGGTAGCATCAGGGGACTGGGTTTAGATAGGGGACAACTATTCTATGATACTGCCATTACTAGGCCTAGGGCATGCGTCTTAGTTGCGACTGGATCAGGGGAAGGTGGAACGGTGGTGGTAGCGTCTGCCTATGTGCCTCACGATTCACCTGACCTACATCTCTTTGACGAAGTCGTAGCTCTCGTCCAGGACTGCAAGGACAAACGGTGGAATCTGGTACTGGCTGGGGATGTCAATGTCACATGGAGCAGCGATGACATCTACAGTCGAGGCAGAACTCTACTGGATGTCAACTCTACTTCATATTTGCCATGAACCTGGAGGTAAGGAACTCGGTGATAGACCTAACGATGGCCACACCGGATGTTGCAGATAGAATTAAGACTGGAAGGTATCCGATGACCCAACGTTGTCGGACCACCGGTACATTCAGTTTGAATGGTTTGCAGTGACCGTGGTTGAGGGCACGCAAACTTTTCGTAATTCACGTAAAGCAGATAGGCATGCGTATGAAGCTGAGCTGGAGAGAAGCATTGAGTTCGTCCCGGCGAGGTTTAACACTTCGAGTGAAATCAAAGACGCGGCAACGTATTTGCGGGACGCAATGGTCAAGGCGTAAGAAAATAACTGTCTTTGAAGTGTAGATAAGAGTAAATGCTAGAGTAGCGAGCTACAAAAGCTAAGACCCGGTGTACGTAGGGCCCTGAACAAGATACTTAAAGGTAGACCGGGAGCTGCAGAACACTATAAAGCTTTGCAAAAAAAATTTAAGCAGGTTGTAAGGATCGCCAAGAGGGACTCCTGGAGGAAGTTTTGGCACCTCTAGTGTTCCAGACGCGGCCAAGCTCAAGAAAATTATTGCCAAGGAAGAATGTGCAGCAGGTGGACTACTCAAACTTCCCGAGGAGGGGGGGAGGTATGCTGCGGACAGGAGGGAGGATATTGGGATCCTGCTGAATAAACACTTTCCTGGGTATGTAAAAACCTCTCTGATGGATACCTGGAGCAAACCACTAGGAATGGGACGAATTATATGGGCGGTGAATTAATGGGTTTGAACCCTATAAGAGTCCGGGAACCGATGGGGTGCTACCGGTTATGGTTCAAAAGGGATTAAACCATACACTTGGACCACTTAGCAAGACCTTCAGGTCATGTTTTGCTACGAGTTACGTAACGAGGCAATAGCGCAAACTAAGGTAATGTTCATTCCTAAACTTGGTAGGGCTGACAAAGACCAACCAAGGGCTTACCGACCGATCAGTCTCATGCATGCTTAAGGCGCTGGAGCAACTTGTGGATAGATATGTAAGAGATGCGATTCGAGTTTTCAGTCCACTGCATGGGCTGCAATTCGCCTACCAGCCACGGAAGTCAGTAGACGCAGCACTCTACAGGCTTGTTAACAAGTTGTAGGGCGCCGAAGACAGACGAGAATCAGGAGTGGGTATTTTCGTGGACATAAGGGGGCTGTCAACAAGACCCCACTAGAGGCCATAGATAGGGTGGCAAAAAGGCTTGGGATTGATCCAACTTTGAAAAAGTGAATCAGGAACATGCTCTCTGACCAACGGATTTGTGTGGAAAGAGGAGGGGAGATGCTGAGAGCTATCGTCAACCAAAGATGCCTGCAGGGTGGAGTGTTATGGTGTCTGGTGGTAGATGATCTCTTAGTAGCTCTGAACCGCCAGGGTTTTTACGCTCAGGGATATGCAGATGATAAAGCTATCGTAATACAGGCAAGGGATGCGAATACCGCCTGTAGCAGATCTCGAACTGCACTAGGCATAGTGAAAAGGTGGTGTGAAGGCACAGGACTACTTGTCAATCCAGACAAGACGGAGCTGGTAGTCTTCACGGGTAAAAGAAATCTAGAAGGGTGGAAAAATCCGAAGTTCTATGGCAAAGAGATTGTACCCTCAAACTCGCTCAAACCCCGGTCTGGGTGTTATACTAGATAAGAAACTGAATTGGGGATTGCAAGTAGAAAGAGTCCGAAGCAGGACCGTTATGATGCTATATACGTTCAGAAGAATCTGCGGTAAGAACTGGGGTATGAACCCAAGCATCATGGCCTGGATGTACCAAGCATTGGTCTTACCTGCGGTGGTGCACGGGGCTATTGTTTGGTGGAAGAGAACCAGGCAAGTAGAAGCCAGGGGTCTTCTGTAACAGGTCAGAGGCTTAGCGCTGAGAGGCATTACAGGGGCTAGTAAGATGACCCCTATTTGTGCTCTGGGAGCATTATTAGATATGCCTCCTCTACATCTAATAGTGAAGATAGAAGCACTTATGGTCGCGAGCAGACTTATTAGAAATAGGCAGAAGGACGCGTAGGCGATACTGGACATTGCACTATTACTGGCGGGTGAATAAATTGTGCGGTATTAGCTAGGCAGGACTTTCTGGAAGGAAGATACTGCTTTGAAAGGAAGTACAGGGTAGATTATCCGGAACGGGAGGAGTGGATGAATGAACCAGGACCGACCTCGGGATACGATCTCAGCTGGTTTACAGATGGATCAAAGAAGGTACTGGGGCAGGAATCTGGCTCCAAGGATCGACAAAGGGAACTAATTTTGCTCTGGGTGAAATCTGCACGATCTTTCAGGCGGAGGTGTTCGCACTGCTATGTGCGGAGATAAACTTGGAACGTGGCTATAGGAACAAAACGATCTGTATTTGTTCTGATAGTCAACTAGCGCTGCTGGCAGTTGACGCACCAGCAGACAAATCAACCTTGGTAAGGGAATGTCGAGAAAAATTAGATATACTGGCATCGTGAAACAAGGTCAAACTGTTATGGGTACCGGGGCACTTACGGAAAGATTTACTCTATGGGCCAACGAAAAATACAATTGTCTCACCATCAATAATATTAAAAGTACCTCTTTCCTGTAAGTTGGCCTTATATTTATTCGAGTGCTACCCTAAGATTTATACTTCAAGACAAGAAAAAATACAATTGTTAATATCATTCCAAAGCACCAATTAATTTCACGTGGTTACCCTCAAATATTCACTACGCACCCTGACGGAATCGTCCCATGTGGAACAGACTTGTTCAAGGATTGTTTTGTCTAAAAAGACGTGGCCTTTTCAAGCCTTGTAGATGTTGCTTGAACAATACTTGCATACAAGGCTGCGTATATAAACTAAATAATTGAGATGAATTACAATACTCGTTCAACTATTGTACAAGCATGGTTACAAGGCTTGTACAATGTCTGTACAAAGATGGTTTTTAATTTTGATTATCACATTCGTAAACTCGGCTTGTACAACTCCCGCCCATGGGTTGTAAACGATGCTTGTACAATACTTGAACAATCCCGGAATAAAAGGAGCTTCCAACGGTTCTCAACCTACTTTCAATATTCCGGTTACTAATAAAAGACGGACAGAATTCTTTTGTGAAATATACAACAAAAAATATTAGGTAGGTATTTCAATTTATTTAACAAATGAAATTAATGCAATTTATTCTAATAAATTAAAATACCAAGGAAAAGCAGTAGCTAAGGAAAAGATGTAGCCAAAGAAATAAAATGGTAAGCTCTATCTTTTCCTTAGCTACATCTTTTTCTTGGTATTTTATTTATTTAACAAATTAAAATTATTGCAATTTATTTCAATGAATTGAAATACCAAGGAAAATCAGTAATCAATCAAAAAAATTTTTCCATTTGATTTTGCAATAACAGCTAGAATAACTGAACAACAACAAAAGCAATGCTAATTATATCATTGTAATATAAGTTATGATTCATGTCAAATAATTTACGTATGTATCATCAAATAAATTTAATTCATCTCAAACACAGCTGAAAAAATAATAATTTAAATATTATTATTATTCTTTTATTCTTTTTTTTTTTATCTGGATATCTTTTATTAACATAATATGTTTAATTTTTGGCTAAGATTGCCCAATAAATATTTGTTTTATCAACAGTTTAAGATGATGGTGGTAAACCTTTATTAATATTTGCTGTTATAACTGTACTACGTGCAGAACTATCAATTGTTGCAATATTTAAATTACCATCAATTGATATCTAACACATCAAAAGATTTTCCAATACACTATTATCAATTGTCATAAATGGTATTCTTAACCGTGAATTTGGACATGTACAATCATCAGTATTATTTAAAAATGTTTTAATATTATTATTATCCAAATTTGATTGCATAAAAATACCATGATTTACATTTGTTGTTAATTCAATTCAATATAAATTATCAGTTGATGGTGATATTTCAATATTAACTATTTCAAAATTTCTTGTGATTATATTTTTTGAAATTAAATCACTCTTTCCGAGCATCAATATCAAGTTTCCATATATTCCATATACCTAATCAATACATAAATTTGTTGTTGTATTATTTTATGATAATATTTTCAGTAAATTATTAACATGATAGTTTGATGTTACTCATTTTATTTTACTATTTTTTTGATGTTCTCATTATATTCAATATTTTTTTTAAAACAAGAATAAACTTTCAGCCATCTGTAGCGAGAACCAGAGCTGTTTTATTGAGCCAACAGTAGTTCACAAATTTTTCACCAAGTAGTACACACAGACCAGTCCCACAGTGTTTATGTCATTTATCTCTCTATTTTAAGTTTTTGATCTCGATTTTAACTTTTTGCGTCTTATCAACATTAACCATACTTTATATGTTTTGATGGAATATTACGATTTTTATTTTTCAACATATCCTTGGCTTTATATAATTACTTGATGATACACTTTTAACAACACGTTCTAACAATATTTCATACACTGAAAAAAAAAACCGTAAATTTTCTTGAATTATTAAATATTTGATTTAAATTAATAGTAAATCGCATTTGATAAGAGGAATACTGTTCTTGTGTCAAAGAAAAACTTCTTGAATTAACGACTATTAACGTATTGTATTAAAGAATAAATGATTTGAAATAATACATCGATGTCTTGATTTGTGACAAAAGTGCCTTAATTTTAGAAGTTGGCTTCTTAAATAAAATCAACTCACTCCAAAATACAAGAATTTTATGTCACTATTTAAATTAAAATCTACCTTAATTTTAGAAGTTGGCTTCTTGAATAAAATCAACTCACTCCTTAATACAAGAATTTTATGTCACTATTTAAATCAAGATCTACCTAGTATTGATCATTGGACCCAATAATTTACAATGTACTACTTGTGTCATATATCTTATTGCATTTTTTTAATATTATTGTAATTAACTATTTCACTATTTCTATAATCAATCAATTTAATAACAGCACTAGAGTTTTCATGTTTTTTAATCACTCCACGATAACATCTAAAATCGTAAGAGTATTGAGCAACACAATTTGTGCCAATTTTTATTAGTGACTTAGATAATTTAGTACAACCTGCAGTTTTATATATATTTTACTAATTTTCCCATAAAATTATTGAGCTCTAAATCAATAATCTTTTTGGTGTTGATATATATTTTTTAATTGTACAATATGTATATATTGTGGTTGTTTTTTCGACGTTTTTTTTTTATGTCAAAAGTGAACATGTGATTTCAGAGATTATATCAAATCAACGACAGCCGTCGAGAGAACTAGTGAAAAGTTATTTTACTAAAATGTAAAATAAAATAAAGTAAAATATAAAATAAAATACATAATAGAAAACGAAATGTTGGGACCATGTTGAGCTACCGTTCATAATCTCTTGATGACACAAGCCGACGCCGGCTAGTTCCTCGAACTTGCAGTGCTGGCCTTGTAAGCAGACCTTGTAAATTCAAGGAGAATTGGGATTAGGCCGATGACCTCGTACACAACGCTGTCCTTAACAAAATAAACTAAAATAATTGTAAAAACAATTAGAGAGTTTCCCAGGCTCACATCAACGCTTGGTTATCCGGGCGTCGTTGTGATGCCTTTGAAACTTTCTAGATTTTTCTAATACTAAGGCCCAAGAGCTGGGTTAGCGCACTGAGAAAAAAAATAACAATTTTTACTATGCTAGCAGGGTAATCGTCGGGTAAAACTTGATTTTGGGGTTTTTCCATGTTCTGATATATAAAAACTATTGTTTAGATTATATAAATTACTTTGCAGCACAGTAAAAATTGGGATATGCCAGCGTAGTATTTATTGGTATAACAAATATTGATAAGCTTAATACAATTATTACAGTTTTATTTAAATAAAATACTGAGCTTTGGATAATTTTTATTGTGCTGAACACTGAATATTACTCTGCAGCATGGTAAAATTCAACCCTCGGTAATCTTCGGTGCTGTTCGATAATTATCGTGTCAGGCTCTTGTTATTTTTGTTATTGTGAGACGCACAT
>MKYW01000335.1:0-15575 GCA_015776835.1 Aphidius ervi | reverse complement strand
AGTATTTTGTATAGGGAACCATACAGCGATCCATCGTGACCAGGTCTTACACATACGTTGCCATTGCAATAATAATATATCTCAATATTATTATTATTGTTATTATTTACAGCGATCTATCGTGAACTCACACATACACATTGCGTAGTGAGAATATAATAATAATTATTATTATAATAAGAGAACCAAATAGCGTGATCATTAGTATTAGTCTGTCATTGGAAATTCGGACAGAGTTTCACCAGGACTTAACTTCTGATACCTAGAGAGCCTTTACGAGATATCCAAACGATGTAGAGAGAACCAGTAGTGAACCATAGAAAGCCAGTCAAGAGAAGGTAGTGATCAGTCGAGAGCCAGACAAGTTGTGTCGCTTCACGACAGCGTTGAGTGCTAGGCTATTGTGAGTCCTCTGACTCCCCACTCACGCGCTCTCCCACCTATCGTCCCGGACATGCGCAGCATGCTTTCCTAGCCCGCGACATGAATAGGTATACGATCCGGCCTTCGGAAAGTTCGTCTTGTCGACGGATGGAGGGGAAGACTAGCACACGTCGAGGTTCAAAGTATCAAGCCTGCTACTGGACCTCGAATATATACGAAACATGTGCTACACTGACACCACTTGTAGCAGACTTGACCCTCCACAGAGCCATAGCAGTTACCCTAAGAATTATTAACAATTAACTCCTATTAATTATTAGTAATTCAATCGACAACAAATAAATAATCAGGGCATACAAGCTCTTTCTATTGATTATTCATTTCGAGAACCGGCGAAATAATAAATTTCGTTACAGTACACACAAAGATCGACCAATTATCTTTCTGAAATTACATTGTTGGCGCTTCGATCCCAAGTCTCGTGGTTAACCATGTAAAAATAAATATTTTTTCTTGTAAGTTTCACAAATAATTCTTTTCGTGTAAAAAATTGTATCTTATTCTATATAATTGTACGTATAATTTTTTTTCCCGGGTGTTCATGGTGTAAGCATCTAATGGGTCTTTTAAAATGATTTTAAGAAATTGATATTTAAACATTTTAATTTTCATTTAAAAAAAAAAAATTATTATTATTATTTTAAATATCGTATTGAAATTTTTAGGAAATAATAATTTTATATTTAAAGTTCTAATTTTCAACAAATTTCAATTTCATAAATATTGATGTTTATGAGTTGTTATTTAAATAATTTTGATGTATATTATATTATTAGAAGATTTTATTTTATATATCCGTATGATTAATGTATTTGAGTGCTTAACAAAATATTATAATTTATTGTGTTTTGTTTATTTTAAAAATTGTACGTCAAAAATAGACAAAAAAGGGGTGATGTAGCAAAATGTAGCAAGATAGAATATTATCTGTGATATTTTGATGATTCCCACCGCATCAGTCAAGTAAATCACGTGACTCAATTGATGCGCTGATTAGTTTTAAAGAGATAGGTATTAGAAAAAAAAAGAAAATCACTCTGTTTCCGGCTACTATACATAAAGATGCGTCCGTAAATTTCTTTAAACTTGTATTTGTGACGTGGCTTGGCCAAATCACAAACTTATAATTATAATACTGTATGATTATTGGAAATAAGGTCACGGGCCCAGTTTCTGAACTCTTTAGGCTGAATTTATTTTCAAGTGCTTCATAAATTTACAAAAATAAAAAATTTCTATTTTTTTTTTTTTTTTTTTCATTAAAATAGACTTGGAAGTTAATAAAAAAAAATATAAATATGAAAAAAACATAATTTATTTATGATAATTTATTTAGTGAACTTCTCACGATGGCCCAGTTTATGAACGATGTAAAATGTGGTGTCGTGGTTTTTGAACGCGAGTAGGTACCAGTTTCTGAACGTATATAACATATAAATAATAATAATAATAGTAATGGCGGCTTAGAAATTCAAATGTCACAATTTTAGATTAAGCATGGTGTAAGATAGGGGTTGAACAACTGGGTCCGGCATTGATTTTCGAGACCCAGTTCTTGAATTCAATATATATCATAATAAACTTAATCAAAAAAAAAAAGGGTAATAAAAAAAATTAGCGTGTTGCGAGTACGCGCGGGGGAAGTGAAACTTCTTTCAGCATTGTGTGACCGAGTGTGTGACACTCAGCGTAACGCTAGTGGGGCCTAGAATTTTTTCGCTAGCCTCCGTAAAGAAGTTTCACTTCAAAAATAAAAAGAATTTAATTTCAAATCTATTATATGTTACATATATTTATATATTGTACTCGCGTAATATCATATCTTGACAAACAATATACATACACTCTTAACGTTCAGCTCTAGACATGACTGAAAAATAGCGTTACTCGTTTAGTCCAGTCATTTTATTTTTTTTTTGAGATAGTAATAAAAGAGTTGAATTGTAAACTTTATTTTTTTCAAGAAAAAGAAAGGTTTTTCTCTTTAATAAAATTTTTTTTTTTATATTATATATTAACAATATTTGAGTAATATAATGAATAGGCGATATTGTTCAGAAACAGGGCCGCGTTCAATAACTGGGCCCATGTCCTTACTCTATTTCGTAATTTTTAAATATATAATAAAATCGTATTAATTTGTTTAAATATAATAAAATTTGTGTTCATTTTTATTTATATTTATTCAAAATAAATAAAAATTAATCAAGTGTGCCTAAAGACACACATCAAATTGTTATTAATAATATACGAGGACCATGGACGATAAAAAAAACTAAAACAACTACACTGGATAGTAATTACACGACATCCATCGGAGTCTTAAAAATTTTAGTTTTCGTCACTTGATTTTTGTTTTTCTGTATCTAGCAAATTAGCAGATCTGTACTCCAAACTTTGAGATTTTTTTTGTATATTTCACATTTTTCGATTACTTAAACTATGGATATGAAAAAAAGTTGAGGTTTTTTTTGGGTACAAAAATAATAAATGTTTTTTTTTTTATTATCGGTGAAAGTTTCCCCAATTTATTACTTGACTTTAATCATATGAAAAACTTACTGATTTGATTTTATCAAATACAATTTATTATACAATATTGATTGGAACATACATCAAAAACTATAATTGAAAAATATAAATAATAGAATTAAAATTAGTTTGTTATTTGATTTGTAGTCTATTTCTAAATCATCAAGAAAACGAACAATAACTTAAATTTACGCTTCTTGTTCTCATAACTATATTTTTCAGTATTTTTTAAAATTGTTGTGTCACTATGATTTCATCGACACGATTGAATGTGATGAGAGTATGAAGTTTTTTAAATGAAAACTATATTAATTTATAATAAAAATTACGTGATTATCAAAAAAGTCATGAATACTGAATTGAGCTAGAAATCCTCCTCTTTGAAGCCATTTAACGATTTTTCGGGGCTCGAAATTGGTGATGTTAACATTTTGCTATGCGGATCCAGTCCCAGAGTCGCTTTGAGTAATTTCAAAATACTCCTTTTATTATTTTCGTTACCTTTAAAATATGCCAATCAATAAATATATAACTTAGTAATATATAACCGATAAAATATTAAAATTTTAGATGTCTGATTCTGATACCTTCATTTCCAGTTATTTGAGCTTCCAAATGTAATTTATCTTGGGCAATATCGTACATTCCCTCTTCTATCGTTCCTTCGCCTAATAACCGGATTATTTTAACAGGTCTAAAACAAATTGCAAAAAATTACTATTCTTCATTTTGAATAAAATTGAATTTCTAACATCATTCAGTAACGGGAACTAATTTCTTACTTTTTTTGTCCGACGCGATGACAACGATCTTCAGCCTGTTTATCATTATATGGATTAAAATCGATGTCATGAATAATCACAGTATCAGCGCAAGTAAGATTTATACCCAGACCACCTGCCTTTGTGGACAAGAGAAAAATAAAAATTGATGGATCATCAGCAAATTCATCGATGAGGGCACCCCTTTCAGGAACTGGAGTTTGTCCGTCCAATCTATGTATAAAATAATAAAAATAGAGTTATTCACATTATTAGAAGCAAAACACTATGCACGCACACCTCGCACGGCAAAAAGGCGCAATCGCCGCACAAAAGTTTATTATTATCTTAACGTGACAGGTTTATTAAAGTAAAAAAAGCTCAAAACATTGTTGATTGAATTTCACAAGTGATTGTAAAAAATGTTTTTGTAGTATGATATCTCTATCACTTTTCATGAAAAATTATAAGCTACCAAATATTATTATATACTCGTATTAAATTGATGTATATACGATCGCAACAAAAAGAATAGTCTAGTATTCGAAATCATAATTTTTAATTATAATTATCAAGATTGTCACTATACTAATTTTGCAGTTGTTTTATCTTTTAAATACAAAAAAAAATATGTTACCAAAAATCAAGAAAGAAATCTATCTTTGACGCATCAAGCCTCAACTGTTGACAAAATTTTATACTTGACCCCACCTGGTACTTCCCAAAAAAAAATTTCAAGCTTACATATCGATGACAAAATTATTGTATGTTCCACCATTTCAATATTATAGATACATATATATTTTACATTAGGAGGGGTTAAGTATAAAATTTTGTCAACAGTTGAGACTTGATGCGTCAAAGATAGATTTCCTTCTTGATTTTTCGGTATTTTCGTATCTTACGAATATATTAATTATAAATATTAATAAATGAAACATAAATGTAATGAATCTAGCCTCAAAATTACTGGAAATTAAGTATTTTGTAGCACTGTTTCGATTCAGTTACGAACACTCGGGGGTTATTTACCGGCCCATGATATTTTTGAAAATGAAAATGATTTTTTTTCCTCTTTTAGCAGTGTTGCCAAATCTTCATGGCCTGCCTCCAGTAAAAAACCGTGTTTTTGACAGATAATTTTAATCATTACTCAAAAAGCAGTATTAAAACCCTATGTGAGCCGAACATTGAAAAATTCCTTATTATTTTTACTATTATTGATTAGTTTTTGAAAAAAAAGTGTTTGTTATAAATGTAATTTAATTATGTTCAAAGAAATTTCAAACAGTCACCCTGACGGAACGCTACAAGGCTTGTTTTGTCCAAAAATACATGGCTTATTCAAACCTTGTAGACGTGGCTGGAACGATACTTGTATACAAGGTTTGAACAAGTCTTGTACAAGGCTGTGTTTACGGACTGAATCGCTGAGATCGATTACAATACTCGTTCAAGCCTTGTACGAGCGTGGTTACATAGTCGAGTCTCCTAAACTCAAATTTTACCATTTTTGTGCAAAGTTTCCAAAAAATTCATGGGGGTGTATTTAAGGGTGGGAAATTGATTGGTCGTGGACAAAAATCGCGGAAAAATTTTTTTCGGGGGGAAAAAAATAAAAAGGGTTAGTTTTTTGAATACTGGGCAGGGTATCGGTCGGAGGGGAAAATAGTTTAAATAAAAAAAGTAGAGAATTAAATTATCTAATTTTTAGGTATCTATAGTTTTTCGCGTAGATTGAAGGGTTAAAGGGGAAATCGCGGTTGAAATATATTAAAAATCGTGAAAATCAAACCGAGGGGGAATCTTAAATGAGGGTCGCCGTCTCCGCTTTGTCCTATCCTTCTCTCCGGGTAAATAAATTAATAACTTTTATAATAATTGAAAAAAAAAAATAAATAAATACGTGTAAATTTTCCTTAGATTGCATTTAGAATTCGGGCATTTTCGCGATTAGACCACCCCTTTTCCCCCTGGAACCGCCGCGAACTTCGAAAAAATAGAATAAAATTCTGGATCGGAGAAATCGCGAGTAATCGTTTAAAAATTATTAATTTATATAAGAGATTATTATTATTATTATTATTATTATTATTATTATTTTCAGTATTAACATTATTATCAATAATAATATTAATGCTATTATTATTTGTATTATTATAATTATAATAATAATAATAATAGTTATTATAATAATAATTTACAATTTGTTAATAATTTTTTATAAAAAAAAAAATTTAACAATTTAAATGAATAAATTGTCGCTGATAAATTTTATTTTATTTTAAAATAAAATATCATTTTAATTCATTTTAGTTATGATTATTGGCGAAATTCCCGGAACTCAAGCTACGAAGGATAGGACAAAACTATTTTCCCCTCCGACCCATACCCTGCCGAGTATTAAAAAAACTAACCCTTTTTATTTTTTTTTCCCCCGAAAAAAAATTTTCCGCGATTTTTTCCCACGACCAATCGATTTCCCACCCTCAGATACACCCCCATAAATTTTTTGGGAACTTTGCGCAAAAATGGTAAAATTTGAGTTTAGGAGACTCGACTAACAAGGCTTGTACAATGTATGTACAACGATGTTTTTTGATTTCGTTTATCGCTTCCGTGTATTCTGCTTGTACGAGCAATGTACAAGCCATGTATACAACTCGTACAATACCGGAAAGAAAGCGGCGTCCAACGGTTCTCAACCTACTTACAATATTGCGTTTACTAAGAATAAAAAGAAAATTGCTTTGATATCCAAGTGTTAAATAGAAAATGCAGTAGCTAAAAGAAAGATGTAGCTATAAGGAATGAATGTTGACCTTGGGATTTTTATTTATTAAAAATAAAATAACATGTATTTTATTTATTCAATAAATGAAAATCCCCAGGACAAGCAGTAGCTAAGGGAAAGATGTAGCTAAGGAATTAATGTGGACAGAAAATTATGTTTTAAGCAACATTAATTCTTTAAAACATAATTTTTTGGCAACGTCAATTCCTTAGGTACATCTTTTCTTTAGCTACTGGTTTTCCTTGGAGTTTTTATTTATTTTATAAATAAAATACATGTAAATTTGTTTTTCAACAATAATTATGTCCAAGAAGCAGTATCTAAGAAAAAGATGCAGCTAAGGAATTAAGGTTGCCAAAAAATTATGTACATTATTTCCTTGAAACATAATTTTTTGGCAACCTCAATTCCTTAGCTACATCTTTTCCTTAGCTTATTTTTTAAAAATACAAATGTCCAAGGAAAAGTAGTAGCTAAGGAAAAGATGAAGCTAAGGAATTGGGGCTGCCAAAAAATTATATATTAAGCAACATCATTTCCGACAAACATAATTTTTTGGTAGCCTTAATTCCTTAGCTTCATCTTTTCCTTAGCTACTGCTTTTTCCTGGACATTTGTATTTTTAAAAAATAAATTTACATGTATTTTATTTATAAAATAAATAAAAATTCCAAGGAAAAGCAGTAGCTAAGGAAAAGATGAAGCTAAGGAATTGAAGCTACCAAAAAATTATATTTTAAGCAACATTATTTCCTTCAAACATAATTTCTTGGCAACCTCAATTTTTTAGCTACATCTTTTCCTTAGCTACTGCTTTTCCTTGGAATTTTTATTTATTTTATAAATAAAATGCATGTAAATTTATTTTTTAAAAATACAAATGTCCAAGGAGAAGCAGTAGCTAAGGAAAATATGAAGCTAAGGAATTGGGGCTGCCAAAAAATTATATATTAAGCAACATTATTTCCTTCAAACATAATTTTTTGGCAACCTCAATTCCTTAGCTTCATCTTTTCCTTAGCTACTGCTTTTCCCTGGACATTTGTATTTTTAAAAAAGAAATTTACATGTATTTCATTTATGAAATAAATCAAAATTTCATGGAAAAGCAGTAGCCAAGGAAAAGATGTAGCTAAGGAATTGAGGTTACCAAAAAATTATATATTAAGCAACATTATTTCCTTCAAACATAATTTTTTGGCAACCTCAATTCCTTAGCTTCATCTTTTCCTTAGCTACTGCTTTTCCCTGGACATTTGTATTTTTAAAAAAGAAATTTACATGTATTTCATTTATGAAATAAATCAAAATTTCATGGAAAAGCAGTAGCCAAGGAAAAGATGTAGCTAAGGAATTGAGGTTACCAAAAAATTATATATTAAGCAACATTATTTCCTTCAAACATAATTTTTTGGCAACCTCAATTCCTTAGCTACATCTTTTTCTTAGCTACTGCTTTTTCTTGAGATTTTTATTTATTTTATGAATAAAATACATGTAAATCTATTTTTCAACAATAAATATGTCCAAGAAAAAGCAGTTACTAAGGAAAAGATGTAGCTAAGGAATTGAGGTTGCCAAAAAATTATGTTTTGAGCATTATTAATTCTTGAAAACATAATTCTTTGGCAATTTTAATTCCTTAGCTACATCTGTCCCTTAGCTACTGCTTTTCCTCGGGATTTTAAATTATTTTATAAATAAAATATGTATTAATTTTTTTTTTTAACAAAAAAAATGTCCAAGCAAAAGCAGTAGCTGAGGAAAAGATGTATCTAAGGAATTCATGTTGCCAAGAAATTATGTTTCAAGGAAATAACTTTTTGGCAACATTAATTCCTTAGCTACATCTTTTCCTTAGCTACTGCTTTTTCTTGGATATTTTCATTTTTTAAAAATGGAATTACATGTATTTTATTTATCAAATAAATAAAAAACCCAAGGAAAAATAGTAGCTAAGAAAAAGATGTCACCAAGGAATTAATGTGGCCTAAGAATTTATTTTTTTGGCAGTATTAATACCTTAGCTACATTTTTTCTATAGCAACATTTTTTCTTCTGGTATTTTATTTATTTAATAAATAAAATACATGTAATTGTATTTTTCAAACATGAGAATGTCACAAGAAAAACCAGCAGCTAAGAAATTAATGTTGCCTTAAACATCATTTTTTCGGCAACATCAATTTCTTAGCTTTTGCTTATTTATGGACATTTTTTATCCATTCAACAATTTGCTATACATTCATTTGTTAAATAAATAAAATATTACCACAGATGCTCAGAGGAAAAGACATTAAATTTATAACCCACATCTCAAGGTCAATCCCATATAACTGGTTTTTATTTTTAGTGGTTCTTTTAAAATATCACGGGGCAGCCCTTATTTTTTAACGTTGTGCCCTTTGATTTTCACGGGACGGCACATCCAAAAGAAATTTCAGAGATTATCTCAGGGTAACTTTGATTTAATACAACTGTTGCTCTTAGAAAATCTCGGTTTAACAAAATTAATGATGAAATCTACAAATTCACGGGGTTACACGGAAGTTTTCCAAGTAGCCCCCGTTGATATGTTAATTTAACTTGTTGAAAAAGGCGTGGTGTGTCACCGAGTCTGTGCGATCGGGATTGCCACGCGATAATTTCGGTGAAATTCTCTCCGTGTAGGCACGGTCGTTATTCGCATTCCCCCACTTTTTTTTTTCTCATACTTGACGCGAGGCACTACCGAGTCTCTTGATTCAATATTAGATTGTTTTGTAAATTATTATAAATCTGCAGAAAAAATTTTTTTTTCATTGTTTCATTGATTTCTAAAAATGACCCAGAGGATAGAGGCAGACGTCAGAATCTGCAAATTTTTTCTCCATTCGGAATGTACTAGGATTGTATATTATAACATATGATAATATATGTCGTATATAACTATATATTATAGCATACAATTGATAATATGCCTTAATAATTTTGTGTGAAACTGAAGGCTAATAAAACAATATAAAATCATATGTTATCATGTGTTATCATAGCGCGTACACCGTTTGTATTTAGATGCGTATCACGCATATATAGCCTTAACCACCCGAGTAGAAATTCAGGTCAGGTTTGGATCAGGACCTGATCAGGCTTGCCTGATTTCAAATCAAGCCTGGATCCAGACACCGGATTCGAACCTGATAAGGATATAACGCTTTTCCGTAAGGTCCGGATCTGAAATAGATCAAGATACCTGATCGGGCTATGGTAAAGATACATGATCCATAATGAATCCAGATTCTGGATCCAAACTTGATCAGAATGTAACGCTTTTTCGTAAGGTTCAGATCCAGATTGGATCAGGACCTGATCATACTGTGGTAAAGATATATAATCTATAATGGATCCAAACCTGATCAGGATACATGGTTTTTTCAAAAATAAAAAAAAAATTAATATTCGCAAGTATATTTTTTTCCAATTTGAATACAACATAATTCTTTCATTTAACTAACGTTTCATGAAACACGGATAACCTTTATCAATACCAACTGACCTAACCGATAATTTACCTAACTAAATTTTACTACGACCGGGGTTCGAACCCTTTGACACAGGATTACAACGCTAGTACTCGGCACGCTCGGCCATTGAGACATTCGATATATAGTACTAACTTTTTGTTTTCATATGTTTTCGGGGAATAAAAAAAAAAATGTTAGATATTAAAAAATAAAGGAGAATAAATACATAAATCATTATCGAAAATTGAATTGAAAAAGATGGAATATGGTGATCCGTAAAATTTATAATTTGTCAAAATTATAATTTGGTATTGCCTAGTCAGGATAGCATCAGGCTATCTCTACTTCATCCTTAATAAGGATAGCTTGATCCATTCTAGAACAAGACGTGATCAAGGTAAAAGTATTAAATTTATTTTTTTTTCAAATATTTTTTTCTTGATCAAGTCTTGATTCAGAATGGATCAGGCTATCCCTATTAAGGATTAAGTAGAGATAGCCTGATGCTATCCTGACCAGGCAATTTGCAAAATTTATAGAAATAACTTTGATACTTTTTTCTTCATCCATTTTGGATCCGGCTAGCCTTACTTCATCCGTAATAGGGATAGCCTGATCCATTCTGGATCGAAACTTGATAAAGGCAAAAGTATTGAATTTATTTTTTTTTCAAATATTTTTTTCTTGATGAAGTCTTGATCCAGAATGGATCAAGCTATCTGTATCACGGATGGAGTAAGGCTAGCCGGATCAAAAATGGATGAAGAGAAAAGTATCAAAGTTATTTCTATAAATTTGGCATATTGCCTGGTCAGGATAGCATCAGGCTATCTCTACTTAATCCTTAATATGGATAGCCTGATCCATTCTGAATCAAGACTTGATCAAGAAAAAAATATTTGAAAAAAAAATAAATTTAATACTTTTACCTTGATCAAGTCTTGTTCCAGAATGGATCAGGCTATCTTCATTTAGGAGGTAATAGAGATAGAAGGATACTATTTTGATCAGGCTATCTCTACTCCATCTTTAATAGGGATAGCCTGATCCAGTCCAGATCGGAACTTAATTCTTAAAAAATGAGAATTAAAACATGGCTGATCCAGCCTCTCATGTCCTACGCTGTTGCGAACTGACTTTTTGCTGACTGCGCATTCAATTGCGCGTGCGTGAAAATAAACGGGAAAAAAATAAATACACACAAGAAAGCACCTCTTAACTGCGGCATAACACAATAAATAAAAAAAATTAAACAATATAAATAAATGAGTTTTTTAATGTTATTGTTGCCATCGCTAGCTTACAATAAAGCTACAGTCAAATTTTCGAATCAATTTATCAATTTTTGAAGAAGTTGTCACGAGTTATATGTTTAAAAAAAAGCATTTTTTTCAAAAAAAAAAATTTTGTTCTTATTTTATATCGCGTTAACTAATTATTATGAAAAAAAAATGATTAAGGTTGATTCCGAATATCTGAATTTCTGGTAGACTTTCGATTTTTTTGGCTTATTTTCTAAATGAAATAATTATCTATATTGTGAATTTTTTTGAATTTTTTCTTGTTTGCTTTTTTCGAGATATTTACTGTCAAAGTTGACAACTTTAACACACAAGGTATACGCGTTACCTCATGTTTTTACGAATAACTTTTTTTTGTTCTGATTCAAAACTGTACATTTACTATCAGATTGTAGCCCTGGACAAGACAAAATTTTGATAATTATTTCAATTTTTTCTTCTTTTTCTTTTAATAAATATTTAACTTTTAAACATTAAACTTTGCTAGATGCGCGGCACACTGACATGAACACAAGCATGGTTTTGGCGTACGACGTAAACTTTGTTTGCTAGTGTGTTGCCGCGCACACACATACTACTAAAGAACTTGGTTTTTTCATCAGTGGCGCCACAAAAATTTCAGGACACGGGAATAAAAAATAGCGTTATTAATATACGGGCCCTTCGTGGCATAAATATTGGTACGACGATGGGACTTGGAATCAACCTTAAATGAAAATGTATATTTTTTAAGTTTATAGATAACTGTATTTTTTTTTTTTTTTTTATTTTTTAATTTTAATTTTCTTCATTTTTCACCCAAACAACCTCGCGTTTTCTTGACTTCGAGCGCTCAATGTGTTATTGCATCCAGATCCTCATTTGTTGATTTTATGAAGAAATGTTCACTTCAAAAATTTGAAAATATTATTGAATAATTTTTGGTGAATAGAAAACTATACTTTTCTATACGTGACAAAATTCGATTGACGACATAATATACTATTTGAATATCAGAGTGACAAAAAATAGTTAACGTGTGATGTTGCTTTTTTAACTAGCTAAATTCTCAATTCAGATTATAAATTATAGTTATCGAGAAAATTTAATTTCCGTCTGAAAATCCTATATTGCATGATTTGTAAAAAAAATATAGACTTTCGGTTTCCGACTGATAATTAGTGTAAAAAATCTGCAAAGCCAGTTTTGGCACGCACTTCATTTGTTCTCTAAGTTCTGAATTTGTTTGAATTATAACAAGCTGAACGGGTTGAAGGTTTTTATTTCCTTTATTCTATCTGCTTGACAAGCTAATTCTAAAAGTGTGTGAAGCACGGGAAAAAATCCATTACAGCATTACATTTTTTAAATTAGATGAAATATCATATTAGACTTATTAATATTTTACCTTAAAAATCTATGTCCCCTCATTGTCAAGTATTCTTCCAGAACATCAAGAACCATTGTAAATTGGCTAAAAATTAAAACCCTGTGTCCGTCTTTTTTAAAAGTTGGTAGAATATTATCAAGCATCACCAGTTTTCCGGCTTGTGGAACTAGTTCTTGCGGAAGACCCATTCCAGCAAGACATTTATGTGTCCTTGATAGTTGATTTATTTGATAATCTGACATCCACAGAAGATCATCAAAAACATATTGTGGATTATTTTCTTTATATGTTGGATCTCTCGCTAATTTTTGTGATATTATTTCTAATTTTTGTTCATTGTAATAATCGCGCGTTAACAATGGATGATTTGCCAATTTTCTGAGTTGCATCATCATTCCAACACCATTTAAGTTACCTTGTCCAGCTTCTTCTGTAAAATGAGCCATCATATTTTTATACATTTCATTTTGTTTTTTCGTTAAACTGCATTTAATTATTGTTTCAGTTTTTTTCGGCAAATCACTAAGAACTTCAGATTTTAATCTTCTTAAAATAAATGGTCTCATAATCAATTTTGCATTATCTACTTGTTCTTTTTCAAAACCAGGTAAGTTTGAATTGTTTTTATTCGTGTTTACTTTCGGGTTTTTAGAAAAAAGACTCTTAAGATCATTTTGCTTTCCTGCAAAAATAGACGGCATTACAAAAATCAATAATGACATGAGTTCCAGTAAATTATTTTGTAGCGGTGTACCAGTCAAAAGAATTCTATGGCTTGCATTTATTCTCCATAGTTGATCGTAACGGATGGTATTCATATTTTTAAGCATATGAGCCTCATCAAAAATGACATATTGAGTTTTCATAACCTTGAATAGTTTTCTTTCTTCTGGGGTTTTAGTAATGACATTGTACGTGGTAACGATGACATCTACATTTTCCAAATCACCGTTTCGCCAACCCATTCTCATTTCTTTGCGCTCATCTTGAGAACCATAATATTGAACAACATTTAAACCTGGTGACCAACGTTCCAATTCGTTTTCCCAATTTTCCATTGTTGATGATGGTACAACAATTAAATGAGGTCCATCATGAGCACTTGATAATCCAGCTTCTTTAATGTATGTTAAAAATGCAATTACTTGAACTGTTTTACCAAGTCCCATTTCATCAGCAAGTATTCCATTCACATAATGTGAATGCATCACTGCTAACCAATTTAAACCAATCATTTGATAAGGAGCTAATTTTAAATTTGGTGATAATGTTTTTGGTTGTTCTTTTATCATTGATGCACCATCTGCAACAGCTTTTTCCATATCAGCAGACAGTTTTAAACATTTTTTCATCAAATTAGCAACAACATTTCTTGTTTCTAACAGAGTTTGAGCTGAATTCAATAATTCTGTATCAAGATATTTATAATTTTGAAATTTATGAACAAGATTTCGCCAATTATCAAATGGACGAGCACTCATTATTCCTTCGGCTTTTTTTAAAGAGCACTGGTGCATCATCAGAAGCTCACTCATTTGTGCATTTTGCATGAATTCCAATACAGATTTTTTATAAGGTGTCAAGTGATTTGATACTTCCACATCTGAATCATCATCACTAAAAAAATTAGAAAGTTATTATGTAATTGTTTGTTGATAATTTTTACAATTAATCGAGATAAATTAATAAATAAAATAGATCGACTACCAACCTATCAAAAACTTTAGCTTGTTTTCTTTTGTAATTTCCTTCGTCTGTATCAACATCTTCATCGTTTGATTCTCGACGTTTCCGTTTTTTTTTGCTTCTTTGTGACGAATCTATAGAATGTTTTCTTTTATTTATAACATATTTTTCCGCATCATCAACATTCCAGTTGACATTCTCAAGAGCTTGTTCAAGTTGCTAAGCACAATTAAAAACAATACATTTGTCAGTAAAAATCAATTTTTAAATATATTCCATTATCGAACGCGGCTATTTGTACACGTTACGTCATTTTAGAGTGAACTTAACGTGTGATTTAGAGTGAATTTAGGGTTGTTTTTTTATAGCTGGGTATGTTTTAGCTACCGTTTGGTGTACGTATTCTAGATAATATTGTGCTTGTTAAGATCTAATATACTTACATCAGTAGCAATCGATGGATGTACCGACATTAAAAATTGCACTTTTTTATTTTTCTCGTGGACATCATTATTTACTGACTCCGGCTTTGAAGGACAATTAGAGTCACTGTCGCTATCTTCGATGCGGTTGATTATCTTTCGTCGTATTTCTGGCCCTGACAAGTTGCTATCATCATCAGCTAAAATCGAAAAGAAAAAAAACTGC
The DNA here is from genome assembly GCA_015776835.1 of Aphidius ervi. Lineage (NCBI taxonomy): Eukaryota > Metazoa > Arthropoda > Insecta > Hymenoptera > Braconidae > Aphidius > Aphidius ervi. The sequence goes on along the minus strand of MKYW01000335.1, from coordinate 537 downwards.
AAAAACTATCACTTTGAATTCCTGCCAATTAATCGAATGGCTAAACTATGAAAATCTATTCATGTTGAAAAAAAAATAAAAGCCACTAGTGTTTACCTAACATTTGAAATAAAATGATAGGAATCATAATAAACAATTAAAAAATTTGAAAAAAGGGAAAATGCTGATCAGAACTTACACATGTTAATTTTAATAATAGGCTTTCCGAAAAACAAAACCAATCAAATCCACTATATTTAGATTACTTTTTTTATTCTTTTTGCACTCAGACATTTCATCAAAGAACAACAACCAAAAATCTGGAGGTGACGCTCAATGATTCTGAAAAAAATCACGAAATTCTAAGGGTGCACGATTGGGAGCAATCCTTTAAGGGCCAAGGCCAACACCAGCGTCCAGCACCAGCACCCGTATTCGAGGATGTTCTCATTAGGGCTTTTTTTTTCCGATGGTGGCAGTTGTGAAGCTTTTGTATGGGTGCTTTCTTTCATGAACTCAGTGTTCAGGGGTGCATTCCTTTAATAAAAATTTTTTTTT
>MKYW01000334.1:31839-48692 GCA_015776835.1 Aphidius ervi | reverse complement strand
GCCTTAGCTATCGGCGACAACGTGAGTTTTCAAGTGAGCTTTTCCATTTTCATCAAAACATTTTTACTAGTTGACACACATTTGTGCTATTATTTTCCAAAAGCAAATTTTTTTTTGCATACAATCTCAAATTATTCAAATCTATTTTTATATATCATTGAAAAATCATCATTTATCATGTCTGTCAATTGAAATTTTTTAGACAACAAAGAGCTTTTTATTTTTAAAACAATAAAATTTTAATTGGTACTTAAAATTAATGTGAATTTTTAATGGATAAAAAATTTTAATGAATTTAACAATTTAACAGTTTCAATTGAATTTTTTTATTTTTTTATTTTTCAATTAACAAGTCAATTGAATTTTATTGAATATTGGCATATGAATTAAAATGAATTTTATATTTTAAATTTAACAATGACTCAATCGTGATGACTTTATCGATCATTTTAAAAATAACAATATTTTTATTCATTTATTTATAAAATATATATTTTTTTTTTCTGTATTTTTTATTATACTAAAAAAATTCAGGACAGAAAAGTCAATAAATACCGGGCGAATGTCGCGTGAAATGACTGGGTAGAGTTGTAAAACGGTGATTTATTTACAATACAGGCTAATTGATTTACTATCGTAAAACGCTTGGTTCGACTATCACACTCATTCACTTTTTAAAAAAATATATTTTTTAGACAGACATGTCTATGATTCACAAATACATCCAGACACACCCGTTTAATATATTTTATAACCTTTAAAAAATTCAATGCTGATGAAAAAAAAAATAAAATAAAATATTGATTTGGGAAATATAAATAATATATTTCATCTTTTTTCACATAATTTTTAATTCATATATACACATTGTTAAATAAAAAAAACATGCTATTTATTACAAAAGAAAAAAAATAAATAAATTAAAATTAATTTAAATAAAGAAAAAGAAAAAATTTATAAAGTAAATTATATACGTAATTAGTAATAGGGTGTAATGATGTTGAAAAAGTTTGTGTTGTGCATGAAAATACAGTGTAGAAACAAATAAAAAAAAAAAAAAAANCACAAGAGAAAGAATAAAAAGGGTTTTTTTTTTTTCTCGTTCACCAGTTAGACTCTGGGGATGTTGGTATAGTATATATATAGAGAGATGAAAATACCCAAAACGAAAGTAGAGGACTTGTGGATAACGTGTTCGCGGATTTCTTCGTTGTGGGTTTGTAACGTAAAAACGATTTACAGCCAGGATCAGTGTCGTCTTTTTTAGTTCTTCTTTGTCTTACTTTAATGCCAACAAATTCAACCAACTTGCTATCTTTCTTTTGCCTCTTATAATTTATATATATATATATTTTGTTGCAACACGTCCACTGGGTGCTAATCCTTAGGATATCTATCTGCACCCATGTCCTACCAACAAATTTAAACACCATTTCTCTTCGATACATTGATACTTACAACAAACTTTTCACACAAAATATATACCACTCGTTTTACAACGAAGACTCGGATTATTCAACAAAATATTTCAACATGTGGTTTTCACTCTTTCTTATCGCCATTGAAATGTTATTTTTTTCTTTCTCTCCTTTTTTTATCAACAAGAACACAATTATTTGTCATATACAATGAAACGAAAAATGAACATGAAATAAAGTAGTTTGTGTAAATAAAATTTTTACAATTCAATTTTTTTTTTTTTTTTTAATCCTTTTCTTTTGAATTTAAGTTTTTTTTTTTTATCAAAGAACATACTACTGACCACAAAACTATGTACAAATATATCAATGACGATGAGAACAATGAGAATATATCCGGGCTCTATCAGAAAACTTTTCGTTTGTTTTTTCTTTGTACTCAACAAGACAAAGTATCAATGACATTTTTTTGTTATTTTTTGTCAAATCAAAAACAATAAAATGAAAAAACATTACAGAGATATTTTTATTTTTCAAATGGCCATCGAAACAAGCTAAAAGTATAAAAAAAAATTGAAAAAAAAAAAGGTTTATGTAGAGATTTTTTAAAAAAATGGTACATGAGAAGGTTCTTTGATGTGCTCAGTTCAGTGCATTTAGCATTTCAGAAGCTACGTCAATAGTTTTTTATGATTTTTTTTTTCTTTGAATAAAACAAAATATATCTGCATGATGTTAACTTCTTTTTAGATTAAAAAAATTCATTTTTTTTTTATATTTTTTGTATTTTGTATGAGGCTGTATATCTAACACCTCGGATATATGTGTTGATAGACAAAAGTGAACATTATTCACACGTGGATGTTTATCTGATGAATGAATATAGTCATGTTGATGGTATGAGATGAATATTGTGATGAAAATATCCTTTTACATTGAACCGCCAATCATTCTCGACGATAAATGATATGAAATTTAATAAAATTTATTATAAATTATTAATTCAGTAATAATATACCCCAAAGAAGTCACAGATAAAAAAAAACAACCCTCTGGAATCAGTTACATCGTATTTAAAAAGAACAAATTCAAGGGTTGATGACTAAATAATTTTTTTAACTATGATAGAGTTAAGCTATCCACATAATTTTTTTTTTATTAAGTTGTCTATGATCTAAGCTAATTGAGAAAAAAAAATTATAATTTTTGAAATGGTCAAGGGGGGTAGAGGTTGGATTTATACGATTCTACGACGACTGCTGGTTTTTAATTTTTTTGACTATGATAGAGTTGAGCTAACCTCGTAATTTTTTTTAAATTAAATTATTGAGGATTTAAGCTAATTAATAAAAAAAAATGGGAATTTTTAAAATGGTCAAAGGGGGGTAGGGGGTGGATTTTAACTGTTTTTAATTTTTTTAACTATGATAGAGTTGAGCTACCCTCGTAATTTTTTTCCCTAAACTAGCTTAGATTTCAGGCAATTTAATAAAAAAAAAATTACGAGGATAGCTCAACTCTATCATAGTTAAAAAAAAATAAAAACAGTTAAAATCCACCCCCTACCATCTTATTACCATTTTTTTCTTCAATTAGCTTAGATCCTAGACAAATGAATAAAAAAAACTTACGAGGATAGCTCGATTTTAATAATAATTGATTATAGAAGTTAAAGGCCAGGCCCAAAAAAACCCCTATGTTTTCTGTACTTTTAATTTTGAGACGCTAACTTAGACGCCAGCTTCAGCGTCATGGGAGTAATGTGTGAAAGAAATAGTCAAGTTGTTTTAGCTGGTCCAAAATTACTAATAGGAGATCATGGAAAATTTAATGATACAAAAAATGTTGAAGATAGATTAGGTAGTTTGAGTTACTTGAAAAATATTAATTCACCAAATAATGAGGTATTGATAAATAATAAATGATAAATTAATTTTTTATAATGCATATTTTTAATATTTTAATTTATATTTTTCAGAAATTGCAAAATTCAAAAAAACGAAATTTACAATCGACAAATTGTGATCAAGAAAAAAATAAAATTTCAGAAAACAAAAATGGCACGTTTCAAAATCCTTATGTGAGTTAATTTTTAAAATAATTGATAATTAATTTTTGTAAATATTTTACACTAACAATTTTTTATGTATTTTTTTTTTTGCAGGGAATCAGAACATCGTTAAAAAAAAAATATACGAACCAAATAAATTTGTTGAATTGCATCTAATTGATATATAATTTTAAACATGTATTTTGTATTTTATAATATTCATTTAAGTTTTTAAAGTTATATCTAATGTATTATTTAGTTTTTTCATCATCAAAAATGGTTAAAAATGGTTATAGTTTTAATGACAATTGATTTGAGTATCAAGAAAAAGCTGTTGACTGTGTTAAAAAAACATAAATTTGACAAGAAAAAAAACAACAGATTAATTATGCTTTTAAATCGTGAGATAAATTATTGTTATAAATGAATGAATAAACAATTATACTAAATTTTTATATTTATTCCTTTTATAAAAAGGAGAATGAAGCCTCTCTTCGAGCTATTTGATTGGCTGTTATTTAACATTGTTAATATTAATATAAATATAATAATTCATTTATATTTTTTTTAAATTTGTTTATCCGTTGCTATATGTGTACCCGTTGTTATTTTATTTTTTGCTTATCGTAAACATATGCATATAATATTATAATAATTTTGTTAAAAAATAAAAACCAAATACATTTCGATAAGTAGTAGTAAGAAGTATGTATGTAATAAATAAATTAACAATTTTCATTAATTATTCAGCAATATTTGCCATAATAAATTGATATAATTATGGAAAATATGGCTGAAAAAATAATTTAGATTACAAATTAATTTATTTGGCTNTTTTTTTTTTAAATGTTTAAATGAAATAATTATCTATTTGGTGGAATTTTTTCGTAATTTTCCTCTTCGCGAAAATCCAGATAATTAGTGTCAAAGTTGGCAACTTTAACACGCAAGCATAGGGAGTATAAGCACGTTTGCGCTTGTATTTTGAAAACTCTTAATTTAAATTTTGATTTTTTTCTACAGATTTGTACTTTGTAGAATTCCAAAAATTATGAAAAAAAAATTATTCATTTCCTCAACACCGTTTAAAAGATATTGGCTAATTACTTTTGAAATTTACCGGTTTCAGTCGGCTGAATTACATTGAAAATCTGGGGTAAGTTCCAATACCATCGTTCGGTTTTATTTTTCTAGCTCCATCCTCTTCTTTATTTCTTTTGGCTCAATCTTCCATCCTTCTCTGAAAAAAAAATCTACGGTTTTGGAACTTCCCCCTGAATGTTTATTGCTGGACTAGTATTGGTGTCTGTAAATATAAGCCGGCAACACTCACACTACTTATGACGCATCAGTAAAGTGAGAAGATTTTAGGCATGAGAGGGCGCTATAATTTTTTTTTTTTAATATGAGTTTATAAGCACCCTTGTGGATCCAAAAAGTTGCCCGATCATGCGATTTACATACAACCTTAACATTATGCAAGTGTCTAATGTTTCAATGACCTATCTGTATTTTAAAATCAGTAGTAAAAATATTTTCTCCAGTCAAGAAACAACGCTTAAAAATTCAAATTACAGAGTATATATAAAAAATTATATTTACAAGAGTCAATAAATATTCAAATACATAAATTATTTCAAACTTTTAAAATAATATGCAATATATAAAACAATGATAACTCTTTTTTATTTGAAAATTTTCTTATCTCTATAAAATGGAAAATAAAATACGAAATTTCAATCTCAATTCAAAAAATTTATTGAACTTAAATAATATCTTTTATATATTTAAATTATATTCATTCAAAAAATACTTATCGAGTTATACTTATATATATATTTTATTTATAAATATATTAAAAATAAAAAAAACAAAGTTGTAAAAATCATTGGAGCAAAAAAAAATTTAGATAAATTGTATTTTTTTATTTTTTGTTAAATTTAGCAGATCTTAAATGTCTAATATCAAGTCTTGGTAATAATTTATATCCCCTTTTAACAAAAAAAAGGCATAAAAAAATGAAATAAAANTTATATCCCCTTTTAACAAAAAAAAGGCATAAAAAAATGAAATAAAAAAAAAAAAAAAATCCAGCTTTATTGTGAGCCTAGTAGAGGGTAAATTGCACACACTGCTTAACTAATAGCTCTCAGGGGAATTTACGTACTTAGCACTTCCTGAAAATCGATAGGATATATTTTCTAGTGGATTAAAAAAATATTTATACTGATGTGCTTATCGATAATATTATACACAACAATATTTTAATAATAAAAATAATTTAAATTAATTATTTTAATATTAAATTTTAATATTTTAATTATCAAATTTCTTTTTTTTTTTAAATTATTATTAATAAAAAAAACTTGATTATTTTTTTGTTAAATAAACAGTAAAGAAACTGATAAGGTAAATTTTTTTTTTCATTTTTTTTTCATCAATTAAAATGATTAAATTCATAAAAGAAATTATAGACTGATTTATATTGAAAAAAAATAATAATTTTTTTCTGTGAATTATAAATTTATCATTTATAGAAAAATTCTTTTGTTTCTTATTTGTGTAAGCAGCTTTTATGAGGTAAAAAAAAAAAAAATATCTTTTTATGACTGTCGTCAAAAAGAATGATAAAGACATACTTTACCCAAGAGCTCAACTCTTTATAGACCATAATGGGCCATTTTCTTGACTAACCAGATAAAGATATATATCAGTGTTAAATGAATCATCATCATTTTACGAGAATAAAATCTCCATTTAAATTTAACAAGTGTAAAAAAAATTAATATATCAAAATAACAAGATAACAAACATGTAATGTAGATGAATTATTTTTAAAAAATTTTTGTGGTAAAAAATACAGAATAAATATTAATAAACAAAAGAGTAAATAATAATTCAGTGTATCATTTATTCACTGTCGTGCACACACTTGTTTTACACGACAAGTTTTTGAATTGGAAATTTATTCAAGGGAGAATGATATTTTATATTAAAAAAATAAAAAATAAAAGAAATGTCACGAATCAAATAGAATATTTACATTAAAAATATTCTTGTCATAAAATAAATAATAAAAAAATATTTTATATAAATAAACTAAAACTTATTGATTGATTCAAAAAAATTTATAAATAAATAAAATTTTTCAAGTTTTAATATTGATTGAAAAATATAATATTAATTTTATTGAATAAAAAAATAAGGAAAATACTAAAAAAGAAGGGGAAAAAACAATTAAATTTTAAGGGTGACAAATAACAATGTTCAACTTTGTGACAAGGTTTTTTTTTTTTTACTTTCATATTTTATATTTTATTGTATACTTGATTAAATTTTCATTTAAATTTCATTCAGTAAGCTGTAACCAATCGGAAAGTACTTAAAAAAATTTTTCTTTCTTAAATAATACAGCAATATTTGAAAAGGAAAAATGAATAACATACAAAAGACGAGGATATATATTATTTTTTTATATTATTCTTGATAAAAAAACATTTTAGTAACTTATTTGTCAAACTTTTAAAAACTTTTTATCATTATTTTATTTCTAATAAACTTGAATTTATATATAAATGTATATATATTTTTTTTTTAACTTTAAATTGTGTTGAATTTTTACGTGAATTGAAATAATATTAAGGTTGATTCCGAATATCTGAATTATTGATAGACTTTCGATTTTTTTGGCTTATTTTCTAAATGAAATAATTATCTATATTGTGAATTTTTTTGAATTTTTTCTTGTTTGCTTTTTTCGAGATATTTACTGTCAAAGTTGACAACTTTAACACACAAGGTATACGCGNGAAGTTCTGCTATTCTGCACAATCTGAAAAAATAAAAAATATATATAAATAAAAATGCACATGTGTGTGTATGTATATGTATAAAAATAAAAAATGACCAGAGTAAAAATAAATAAAAATGAAAAAAAAAAAAATGCAAAGTTGCGAAGAAAGACTAAAGAAATATGCACTTGAAACCAAGAGAGGTGACACTTCCTATTTAACACTGAATGAGCTACCACATATCCTACTCTCATCCATTACCTTGCTAATGCAATTTTATTATCAAGTATAAGAACTTGAATTTTTTAAATTTTTATTAATATTTACACATTACTAGTATTTATTTTTATTCTTTTTTTTTTTTTTTTTTGATTTATTGATTTAAAAAAATAAATGAAAAGTTTTTTTAATGAGACGTTGAGTATCTATTGTATTCTCTTGTAACTCGTTAAAGTTTATTGGATGAAAATAATTAAGTGGATTTGACTGATATAACGAGTAATAAGATGCAATTTAAAATAAAATAAAAATTAAATTGTGATAACGTTTATTATTTTGTATCAAATATCCTTTTAAATTTGCATCTATAATTTTATTTTTTGTTATTTTATATAATAATATTAATAATAATAACTGTACTATAAGAGTTGAGTATAAGAGTATAAGAGAACTGTACCTTCTGTATTTATTTATTTAACAACAAACGTTTCGGTTGAAAATTTAAAATACGGATAATATTCAGGGGGTTTTGTTTTATATATTTACAAATTTTTATAATTTTCTAGCTTTGCGTTTGTTGTTAATTAAATAAATTAGAAACAAGAAAAATATGCGTTCGTTCCATTGGCTTTTTATTTAATGACTCGTTTTGCATGTGGCCTAGATTGTGACCTCATAATTTGATGGTTTGACTTGGAAATATTTCTATGATGTAATTCAGATACAGAATTGTTGATAAAAGCATTTCATTTTTAATTTTTGGAAAAATTATTAATCAGGATATTTAACTTGGCGTTGATTAGACCAATAAATTTCTGTTCAGGATGATATTTAAATGATACGACATTTAGTCGAGATGCCTTGTAAATATTTGTTAATATTGAGTTTAAAGCAAACTAATCAAAAATAGCAAAATGTATATTCCAATGCTTTGTTATCTATTGATCTGTTTCATATGGTTTCATTGTACAAATTCCACAATTTTGATTGCAGTTAATTCAACGCAATATAACAATGTCATTCCATGATAAATTATTTCAATCATTCGTGTTAAAAAAGTTTTTTATTTTTTTTTTAAATAAATTTCAACAGGTACTATTCATTAATTAAATATCCGTCAATAAAATTAATTTTATAACAAACCAAATAATTAATTATTAAAGTTTCAAATAAAAAAAAAATGTCGTGAAGAATTTATTTTTAATTATATCAAAAAAAATCATTTTATATAAACTTTTTTAAAATTTATAATTTATGGAAAAAGTTTTTTAGAAAATTATAATATATGAATTTAATTTAATTTTAATACTTTAAATTAATTTTTTATTATTCATTTGCATTTTTATGATAATATATCACTATGAATTTGAATTTAAAAATGAAAATTTTATTAGAAAAGACAAAAAAAAAATATAATCGACCAATTGTACATTGGTTTTATTCAATATTATATTTCAATAGTAAAAATTGAAAATTGACTTTAATATACATTGAAATGAAAAATAAAATAAAATGAATTCTATCGAAATGTTAGTGACTTTGAAAAATAAACCATACGTTTATTGAATTTTTAAATCGAATCAACTAAAAGCAATAAAATAAATTCAAAGTTCAAATTTTCAAAGAATATTAAATATATTTTTACAATGTTAGCATCAAAATTTTTTTTTTTCTATAAAATTTAATAACTTTTTTTTCGTTTTTTCTTAAACTTCCATATAAAAATATATTATATTATTTTATCTCATTTATTTTTTATAGATATTTCACTATTAATTTGTATTATAAATTATCTTTAATATCATTTTAACAAGAAAAATATCAAAATACAAAATATAAAAATAAAATAACACTGATTAAATTAAAACCCCAATAAATACTAAATAAAAATTTAAAATTTATTTATTTATTTATCTGTTCATTTGAAGAAATTTTAAATTTATTTTTTTTATCAAGATTTGCAATCATTAGTGAGTCTTTGATCCTTTCAAGAATTTACAAAGACAATGAGAAAGTGCTTGATTGTAAATTCAATACCTTCATTGACCATCAATTATCAATTGGACTAAATTAACGATCATTGTTCAATCTATAATTAAGATAATTTCATGATGATATTATTTATAAACTCGAATATTTACCTCGTCATTCAAATAGATTTATATTATTTCTAAAAAAAAAAACTAGATCATGATGATAATAAACTGAAAACACTGTTTCTTTTTTTTTTTTGTAGGATATTTATTATAATTTTTTTCCCTCAGGTCTTGGCTCTACATTTTTTCATATAAAAAATACATTTAAAAAAATGACAACAAACAAAAATAAAAATATAAATANTTTTTTTTTTTTATTTTTAAAATAAGAGAATAATTTAGAATGTGAAACCTCAATATGGTAAATCAAGAAAGATTCTTTTGCAACAAATTAAAAGTTAACTTGAAGCGTAACTAGTGACTGGAGACAGTTGGATTAGTTTTATTTAATTCAACCAATTGTGAATAACTTTTATAACTGTATATAATCATCTCCCAATTTCTACTCTCAATTATTTTTAAATTTATTTTATTTAAATAATAAAACTTGCTAATGTTCATTGAGATTATCAATTCAAAATTTTAAATTTTCAATACGAGGATAATAATAATAACAATTGATGAACAAATAATTTTCATTTTCCTATTTAAAATATTTTTTTTTTTTTCTTTTTTTGTTATTATTTAAATATTCAAAGGCTTTTAACAATGAAAATTTATTTATGATTGTTTTTTAATGTTGCATGCGTGCGAAGTACATAAAATTTGATCTTGAAATATTTTTTAATCTTTTTATATTGTCTTTAAAATATGTACATTAAATTTGAAATATTTTTCATATAATTGTTGGGAAAATATTTTTTTTTAACTTGTTCATTTTAAAAATATAAAATGCATTTGTTAATAATAATAAAATACAATTTTTAAAGTTTATTTTTTCACATTAAATTTTTATTTTTTTCTTATACATTGTAACATGTTTTTTAATATTTTATTTTTATTTATTTCCTGTTAAATGGAATTTACATTGTTATTAATATTATTATTTTTTTTTTAAATATATAATATGTAATTTATTTAAAAATAAATATTATTTATTTGATTTTTTTTTATTACATTTACGTATTTTCGATTCTACTTTTGCAATACGCTCATAAAATTTTTTCCAATCAGCTGCAGGTTTAGCTTTATTATCTAAATATTTATCAATGTATTTATATAATTTCTCCATTAATTTTTTTGGAAAATTTAGCCATTTAAATAGTAAACGTAATTTATCAATAATAACACTATGAATATTATTATTCAATTTAATATCATCAACAATAGAAATCCAGTTTATAGATCTTTTAAAATTTACTTGTTGTAAATCAGCTCCATATTTCCACTCAATAAGACGATCAATTTCATTATATTTATCACCATTGATAATAAAATCACTGCATATATTATGTAGCTGTATATTTACCAAAAATAATTGTCTTTTCTCTTGAGTTTTCATAATTTTTTCAGCAATATTATACAACAAATTGTATTGTTTTAATTCATAAAAATTATTAGCCAAAGCTTGACATTCTTGGATAATTGCTTCTCGAATTGTTGTTGGTTTGATTGCCTTGACATTCCAATTTGTCACAATCATTAAAACAGTTCGAATTTTAAATTTTACATCAAAAGATAATGACCAGCATGCTGTTATTAATCCTCCAGTAAAATTTTTTTTATAATCAAACCAAAAATCTCCAAGCATCCATAAACTTGCCAGTTTATAATTTCCAAATTCATTATACTCATCATCAATTTTTTCCAATATTTTTTTCAATATATTTTCACAATCAGTACAACTTATTACATTTAAATTATCTTCATTTTCATTCGGTGTATCTGATACAATTAAACTTGTTTTAAATACTTCAAGAAATAAATATTGCCATGGCCAAGAATCAATTAAATGTTCCAGCGAAAAATCACGATTTTTTTGAAAATAATCAATTCTTTTTTCTTTACTCAATTGTTGCATTAAAAATACAAAATTATCATCTGATATTTGTAAATTACGTTGACCTTGAAGTAATAAAAAATCGATAATATAATTATCTTTTTTTGTTTGTTCCAAATTTAATTGTAAAAGAAAATATCTTAGTCTTTCAATATTTTTAGTTAAAAAAAAATTCTTGTTATTTCTTAAAAGACTTTGTATCGTTACAATGTGAGAGTTTGAATTTGACCGTTGCAATTTTAAATATGTATTTATCCAGTAAAATATTATTGTCGCATCAAATTCATCGATTGAATAAAAATTTCGTGGTTGTTGTGGAGTAGTTACTAGGCTTGTCACCTCTATTTTATCCATAGGTAAAAATATTTCCCAAATTTCCTCAACAGTTTTGGCATCACAACATAAACAAGCTTGAAAAAATATAAATTTATAATCAATATTTTGAGATGATATCCTTTTATTATCGATACTTTTCATAACAGCTTTCAAGGTATTTATTTTATCAATTTTTTTATCATCTGTCCATTTAATATTGTCAACATAATCATCAAATAATGGATGTCGTATATTTGTTTTTCCCAATGAATAACGAATTTTCCATAAAAAATCAAGTAGTTCATTTCCAATTAGTCGAGTAATATACAACAAATCATCCTTGATAGTAAAAGGTAATTCTAAGCTTTCAATTGCTTGAAATATATTACTCATTAATTTTTTTTCTTCTACTATTGGTGGTTGAAAATTTTCAAAAAATTCTGTCGAAAATTGGGTGTTTTTAATTTTTAATTTCATCACTTGACTTTCCCATAAAATTATTGCTGTTTTAAATAGAGATATTTGTTCAAGTGTTGGATTAAATACAAAGTTCGATCTATAGAATTTATTTAAGCACAAATTATTTTTTTAAAAATATAAATTTAAAAAATAAATTATCTACTTACACAACTTCAAGAGGATTACGTTTCTGACGACTTTTAACAACAACTCCAGATATTTCTGAATAACTCTGTACATTATCAATAATTATTATTGAAAAAACAATAATAATGACGATTATATTCATCTTTATTTTTAAATTTTTCATATGTAGTCTGTTCTTCCACAAAAACATTACAATACTGAACTAAACAAAATTTTTTATCAATGAAAAAATGTATATAAAAATATAACAACACAACAAGTATTGAAATATATTTGAAGGCTAAATAAACAATATATAAATTTATATTAGTTTTCATTATTGCATTGTGCATTATACATAAAATTAATATTAAAAAAAAAAATATATTTTTTATATAATATTTATATAGGTAATATTTTTATTTTTACATTTTTTTAAATTTATTAAACTACAATTGATGACAAGTATTTATGATCAAGTCTCAAATATAATTTTAAATAATTTTTTTTTCTTTTTAAATAATTACAAAAAATTAAAAACACAAGAAAAAAATACTACAAAAGATTAAAAGCTCAACATTTAAACTGATGTTTTTTTAAAATAATTCCCCCGATAATTATTTATTTTAATTATACACACTTGATGGTTTAATTTCTTAGCTTTTTTTTAAACCCCATCAAGTCATCAATTATCCCTTCAACCCCATCATTTTATATTCTTTTAAAATTCCATTTAAAAAAAAAAAGCCTTTAATAACAAAATCTTACACACTATTAAATTTTCGAAATAAAAATTATATAATTAATTAAAATAATAATAATAATAATAATGCCAAGTTAATTAATAAATTGATTGTAAATAATTTTTTTCTGTTTACAGGTAATTTAATAGTCATCCTAGTGGTAATCTACTCAAAACGTATGAGAGGAGTGACAAATTTTTTTTTAGCAAATTTAGCTGTTGCTGATCTTTGTGTTGGTATATTTTGTGTATATCAAACATTAACAAATTACATAATGAATAGCTGGTTACTTGGAAGTTTTTTTTGTAAATTATATATGTTTGTACATGCTCTATCATATACAGCAAGTATTATGATATTAGTATTAGTTTGTATTGAACGTTATCTTGCAATAGTACATCCAATAAAATGTCGTTCAATATTAACACGTGGTAGACTACGTATAATTGTCATGATTGTATGGATATTAGCAGCAGTATATGCATCACCACGTTTTATATATGTTGATACAATACATCATGAATTAAATAGTGGTAGTATTGATATAATATGTATACCAAATATTAAAAAAAATAATAAAAATATATTTGATACTGTTAATTTAATAATACTATATTTATTACCATTACTACTAATGACAATATTATATACACGTATTGCAATTGGTCTATGGAAAAGTAGTTCAGCATTTTGTACAAATGGTATTATTAATAAAAATAATAATAATAATAATAATAAAAATAATAATAATAGTCATAGAATAAATCATGTTAATTCATCAAGTAAAAATATATTACGTGCAAGACGTGGTGTTATTAAAATGTTAGTTGCTGTTGTATTTATATTTGCAATATGTAATTTACCACAACAAATACGTATATTTTGGTTACATTGGGATCCAAGTTATAATTTTAGTTCAAATTTTAGTACAATATTAACTGTATCAACATTTTTAATATCATATATGAATTCATGTTTAAATCCATTATTATATGCATTTTTATCACGTAATTTTCGTCGTGCTATGAAAGAATTATTTACAATTGATAAACGTAATCCAGGAAGATTTAGAATGGGTTATATTACTGGTGATGTATTGAGATTTGATAATGGACGTAATCATACAATTATACCACATAGTTCAGTTGTTAGATTAAGCTCAGCACATGATAGTCCAGTTACAACACAAACTATTACACGACAAAATACATTTATTAAAAGTAATACTTGAATAATTATATTTATTATATTATATTATATTTTTGTGTGTGTGTGTGTAATATTTATATCAATCAATTGTCAGACGACATTTTAATTTTGGTAATATGAAAAAAATAAATAAAAAATAATTAATAAAGTATTTATTTATTTGTTGAATTAGTATGTCATTATTTATTTGAATTTATATAAATGAAAAATATATTTATTATATCAATCAATGTATATATTAAATTTTTTTTTTCTTTTATTTTTTCAGATTTAAATTATTAATTTCCTCAGGAAAATTAAATTAATTATTATTATTTAATATCTTTTTATTATATTTACAATGAAATGAATAATTAATTTTATATTTATTATTGAAAAATTATATTTTTACAATTTAAAGTTTATTTGTTCAATTTTTTTGAACTTGTGTATAATTTTTTATATCTCTATTTAATTTTTAAATTTTGATGATTTATTTTTAACATAAAATCGTTAAATGATCATTAAAAAAATTATAAATATATATTTATAACTGTCAAATACGATATGATAGTATATCAAACAATGAAAATATTTAAAATTAAATTTATAAAATGATATTTTGTGTCTGAATAATACGAGCTGATTATTAAATACAAATTAAATTAAATTAAAAATACTGATGTCAACATGTTGGCCTATTTAAAATTAAAAAATAATATTTTAAAACAAATTAAATATATTATTCAACACTTTGTAGAATTTTAAAACAAATTAAATATGAAAAAATAATTGTAAAATTTCATTTTATTCATCCTCATAATTTTAATTATCCTTGGTCATTGTTTTTTTTTTTATTTTTTTCTTTTCTTTTTGTCCATAGATAAAAATAATAACTTGATATTAATTTCATTCTATTATTATTATTATTCTTTTTTATTTTTTTTGTTTCCTTATCAATTATCACCCTTAATATAATTCTGGCAAACTGTTATTACAGCCTTTTCTGTCTCATCATAATGCCTCAAAATATTAATGATCTGTTATTATTTTTTTTTTTCTTTCATATTTATTTGATATCCAAGGGTTGATGTTTTATGCTAGTCACATTTATATTTATTTATTTTATTTTTCTGTTTATCAATAGTCATGAATTAATTATTATTAAACTATTTAACTTTGAACCAAATATTTATTGTTTATTTTAAAATATGAAAAATAAAATATTTGTAAAAAATTTTAAAACTTATCAAGTTATTTTATTTTTTTTTTTGGTTAAATAATAAAATTATAATTTTTTTATTAAGCATGAATGATGTGTCTACATGAATAATATTGAGAGAAAAAATAAAATTGATACTTTGAATATATTATCGATTTTATAGATCAGAAATTTATGCTAAGCTTTTTATTCAAACAGCGAGTATTCACTCAAATACGTTCACTATATCAATAAGTACAATAAAATTTAAATTTAAAAAAATATATATTATTTATTAGACCACTAGAAAGATTGAAATAATCCAATGGTTTTCCATATGTCACTGTATATAAATATTAATAACTAACTTGATACTAAAAAATACGATAAAAAAAAAAAAAAAATGAAATAAAAAAAATTGATACATTTTGAAGATGTTTATTTATTTTATTTTATTTTTTTTCATGAAAATGAATTCAGACAAGTTCGAAAAACGATGAAAATATATATGAGATATTTGGCATGATAATATTTATAGTACTAGTAAAATAAAAGCTGAGATTTTCAGGGTTTACAAACAAACCGTCAAAAAAAATAAAAAATAAAAAAAAGAATTGCCTGGAAAATTCATGCTCTTGTATAACAATTCCACTCAATGCTTGTTGGATATACACGTAGTATCTCGTTGAGACGATAAAAATAAATCAAACAATGATAATATATCGAAATAGGGATGATCAAAAATTTAAGGGAATATATTCCTTTCTTTCTCTCTCTCTCGAAAAAAAAAAAGGCTTCTTGCAAAACCTATTGTATTTCGAATATCATTATAAAAACAAAAATAAAAATTCTTATTGTACAGATGAAAAATATATAGACTTAACAATAAATAAAATAAATAATAATAATTTTTTTTTTTCTCATCAAGTTTATTTAAATAATATGATGATAAAAATAATATTCAAAAATATTTTGATACGATAAAACGTCAATGCTTTTTTCATAAATAATTTAAAAATTTATAATGAAAATATAAATTTTAATAAAAAATTATATAGTTATATTGTTAAAGCTATGATTATTAATTAAAAAAAAAATATATATTATTATATGAAATGGAAAAAAAGTTATAATACATCGAAATAACATTGAAAATAATTAAAATTTTATGAATACAATAAAATATGTTTGTGCGCGTGGGTGTGTATTTCTGTATATAAAATTATTGTTAATTAAATATATGGTAGTTTAACAAAGAGAATATTATTAATAAATTTCTATTCATTTTATTAAAAAAAAAAAAAAAAA
>MKYW01000334.1:4033-30750 GCA_015776835.1 Aphidius ervi | reverse complement strand
TTTTTTTTTTTTATCGTGATTTTATTATTATTACTTTAAACAATTTAGAATATTATTTTTTTGTTTTTATAAATTTTTAAATGTGAGATTAATTTTTCAGCTTAGTCATTCTTGATTTATACAAACACATCAAGCTCGTAATTATCATCATTGTTTTTTCTTTCCTCATTTTAAGTAAGACAATGATTAAATTGTATATCAATGTCTGTCTGATATATTTTTTATTTTTTTTAATATTAAAATTGTGTTATAATTTTATTATTATATCCGTAATATTTTACTTTATTTTAAACTTATCAATTTTTAATTTTTTCAATTTTATTAAACTTTTTTTCTTTTTCTATATCTAATTTTTAATATATTTATTATTTTTTTTTCTTGTCAAGTGGGGTCTTGAGATTGTCGTTTAAAAACCAGTTAACTCTGGTATCATTTTTTTTTTTTTTTATACCACCAGCCAGCTTTTTGCCCCGTGGTATGATAACCCTGGTTTACGAAATTTTCTTATATGTTTTGATTAAACGAATGAAAACATTTTATACTTACTCGGAATTTAATTTAATTTTTTTTTTTTATTTCCTTTTAGTTTTCTCTATTCACTACATGAAAATGAAATTAAAAGTTTTTTTTTTTTTAATTAAAAATTACATATTTTTGATACCGCAAAATTTTGATTAAAAATTTAGTACAGCTTTACATATATTTTTAAATTTTATTTACACAATCAACTGGTGGTCATTGAAAATTTGATTTATCATTTATCAAAAAGATAAAATTTTAATTATTATTTAAAAAGAAACAAAAACAAAAATAATCTTTAAAGCTCAAAAAATCAAATATAAAATAAACAAGATTGATAAAAATGATAACAAAATAAAAAGAGAAGGGATAATCTTTGTGTGAGATTGAGGTTTTCTACAATCTATACAAAAAAAAACATCAATTTTGATAAAACATTTCTTATCTCAATCACAAAGCAATATACAAACTGATACTATTTTTTTTTTTTTCGGCTATTGATCTACAATATCTCCCCAAATACCAATCAAAAAAAAAAAAAGAAAAGTAAGGAAATTGTCTCGTCAGTTCTTCTCTATTTTTTTTTATTTTTCTAATATATATTTCTGGCAAATTTACGAACATCAAAACGAGTAAAATTATGATATCCTGAAGGAATAAAAAAAAATAAAATAAAAATAAAATCAAAAAGTAAAAGAAATAATAATTTTGGTTTTTATCAAAACTTTTATGACGACATTATATTGCATCATAAAAAGTTTTCCTACATGACAAGATAATACATCATCATCGTTGCTGGGGATTAAAAAAAAAAAGCACAAATACGTGTTGTAATATTTTATCAAATTATTGATAAATAAATAATATTATTTGAAAGACATTTGACATTGTTAATAATAAATTAACAATTACGTTAACAATATATATGGTTTGTAAAATTAAAAAAGTTTACTTATCACTTGGCATACTTGAACGATGAAATAAAATAATATCATCACAAATAACAAATAATTATAAATAAAAACAATTTATTGACAAGAAAATTATGAAATTTATAATAATAATAATAATTATTATTGACGTTATTTTATGAATAGACCCCCAGCAAAATTTGCATCATTTTAGATATCAAAGATGACCTCTGATAAAAAATTTAATAAAAAAATATTTATACTTGTATTATATAATTAAATATTTTACAATTAAATGATATTAATAATAATTAATAAATGAAACAAAAAAGTCACTTAAAAGATTTTTTTTTTTTTAATTATTATTAGTAATAAATATATATTTTTTTTTTTGTTTTTTAAAAATTTTTTTTCATCTTTTAATAAAAATTAATAATTGTACTCAATTATTTCAAAAATTTATAATTAAATTATCTCAAGGATATTGTAATTTGATTATAAAATGACGTGATTGAATTAATATTTTTAAAAGATAAATAATTAAATTTGTATAAATATTTTTTAATAAAAAAGAAAAAAATTTTTTTTGTAATTTTGTTTTTTTTTTAAATAAAAAACAGTTTGTTATTTAAATTATTTATTATAAATAATAATATTATTAATAAATGAGTAATGTAAAAAAAAAATATATTTATTTATAAACTGTATTACCAACAGAGTGGGAGTGTTGACACGTCGATGGTCCTATAAGAATTGAAACTGGCTGTGGAATCATCAGTTACTCCAAAGTTCTCCAAAGCATTTGTCAAACTCATCTCAAAGTAATAAATAACAATACTTAAAAATTATTAAATATTCAATATTGTGTCAAATTAATAAGTAAGTAATTATCTAATTATAAGATTATTAATTTTTAAATTAATAAATTATATAACAAAACATTAATAATAATTTAAAAAATTGTCAATATTAAAAAAATTAATTAATTATTCTTCTAAAGTTTGTATGTAAAAAAAAAAAAAAATAATACACAAATATTGTAAAATCAAACAATTAATTATTAAAAATATTTTCATATTGTTAGAATGTAAAAGCTAATAAAATTTTAATTAAGAAAAAATTAATCAAATTAATATTTTGAATTCAATATGAGACAGACAAAAAAAATTATTACATCAAATATTTTTTTACTGTTGTTTGTTTGTATTAAATTATCATAAAATAATTAAAAAAATTTTAATTATTACAATCTGAATAATAATTTGAATAATTATTTTTATTAATTTTAATATTTCATAAAATTTATTTGTTTATTTACAAAAATAAAATAAAAATTGAATTCAAGACAAGAAAATAATATAACAGTTGTAATAATAAAATAAATATTTATTATTATTAATTTGTTTTTTTTTTTTTTTTGTTTGACAGATAAATAAAATGTCAATTAATTTGAGAAGTGTATTGATAAGTGATCCAGTTGATGAATCATGTGGTGCATTGCTTGCAAGTTATGGCGTACCAGTTACAACAAAATACAAGCTACCAAAAGATGAATTGATCCAAGAAATTCAGGTAATTAATATAATAAAACATCAATTATTTTTAATTTAAAAAAATATTTTTTTATTTATTCAATTATAATAATGTGTGTGTGTGTGTGTGTGTATGACACAATGCGGGAGTCATATTCAGACAATCTAATTATAAAAAAAGACACTACCAGACAACTCAACAGCACAAACTGTAGAGTTAAAAAAAAAATTAGAAAAAAAATAATATCTCATGCAATTCAAACGACTTATATTATCAATTTAATTTTTTTTTAAATTTGTTTTTATTATTTTTAACAACCGGTTATAATGTTAGCATGGGTCGTCGTACCAGTTTACATTTTAATTTTATTTTTTTTGATCAATAAATATAGCTTATATTTATTTTTAAATTTAACAAAATAATTTATTAATTTATTGTTGTTGTTGTTGTTGTAGCCTAACTATTAATAAAAAATTGATTGATATAATTAAATGATAGTAGCTATTGTCATGTTTAATAATAATTTAATTTTCAATTATTTTAGAAACATGATGGTCTTATTGTACGATCAGAAACAAAAGTCACTGCTGAAATACTTGCTGCAGCTTCAAATTTACGTGTTGTTGGACGAGCTGGTACTGGTGTTGATAACATCGACCTTGATGCTGCAACACGTAAAGGAATTGTCGTTTTAAAGTATGTATATATTTATTAAATTGATGAAATAAAAAAAAAAATTTGTTTTAAAAAATTATTTGTTTTGTTTATAATTGTTGTTTAACTTTTTAAATGACTTGGATATGTTTTTTTGTATTTTTGTTTTTTTATCAATTCATTATCATTTGCTTTTGATTTATTTATTTATTTATTTATTTATTTTTTTAGTACTCCAGGTGGTAACAGTATAAGTGCATGTGAATTAACATGTGCATTAATATCATCACTTGCAAGAAATGTTTCACAAGCAGCAGCATCAATGAAAGAAGGAAGATGGGATAGAAAATTATATTCTGGTTTTGAATTATCAGATAAAACATTAGCTGTACTTGGTTTTGGAAGAATTGGACGTGAAGTTGCACATAGAATGCAATCATATGGAATGAAAATAGTATGTTTTGATCCAGTATTGAGTGAAGAAGCAGCAGCAAGTGTTGGTGCTGTTAAATTAAATCTTGATGAAATTTGGCCAATTGCTGATTACATAACTGTTCATACACCACTTATTCCACAAACACGTAGTAAGTGACCTCATTAATTTTAAACTCTTTTATTTTTCTTTTTAAAACTTGAATTTTTTTATTGTTTTTTTTTTTCTTTTTTATCATTACAGATCTTATTAATGCAACAACTCTTGCTAAATGTAAAAAAGGAGTTAAAATAATAAATGTTGCACGTGGTGGAATTGTTGATGAAGAAGCACTTTTAAATTCAATTAAATCTGGACATTGTGGTGGTGCTGCACTTGATGTATTTATGGAAGAACCACCTAAAAATAAAATAACATTAGAACTTATTCAACATCCAAGTGTCATTGCTACACCTCATCTTGGTAAATATAAATTTATTAATTTAAAAACAATAATGAAAAATATTAATTATATATAAAAACTTTGTTTTATTTCTAAAGGTGCATCAACTGCTGAAGCACAACAACGTGTTGCTGTTGAAATTGCTGAACAATTTTTAGCAATATCAGGTAAAACAGATAAATACAGTGTCACTGGAATAGTTAATGCACCAATATTATCAGCAGCAATGTCTGGTGATAATGGACCATGGATTGAATTATCAAAAAAACTTGGTAAATTAGCAGCACGTTTTGTTAAAAAAAATATAAATGCTAAAATTGAAAGTCACATTGTTGGTGATGAATTAAAAAATAAAAAATTCATTCATACTGCTGTACTTGTTGGTGTATTAAGTGGACAAACTAAAAATGGTTTAAATCTTGTTAATGCATCAACACTTGCTAAAGATATTGGCATTGATATTAAAGAATTATATATCAATGGTGATAATAATTATGTTGTTGTTAAAATTGGACAATATGAAATACGTGGAACAGTACGTAATAATGAAAGTTATTTATTATCAATTGATGATAATGTATTTAATAATGGAATTGTACTGAGAGATTTTATATCAATTTATCATGGAAATGGACCACAAGATCTTGCAACAATTGTCAATGAATTTACAGCTAAAAATATTAATATTAATAGTTTCAATGCCAGTGGTAATTGGCTTGCAATTGAAACAAATCAAGATGTTGATATTATTATTCCTGGTATCACAAGTTATTAAATACTATTTTATATTTTTTTTTTTCCTTTTATAATTTACATTATTGTTTTTTATCTTTTTCAATCATTTATTAATTTTGTTTTGCAATATACATATATATATATTTTTTTTTTCTTTCTGTTTTATATAATTATAATTTCAGTATTTTATAATCATTTTTTATTTGCATTATCATCAGTTTAATTTTATATTTTCACTATTATTTTAATGGCTAATATTAAACTACTGATTGACAATTAAATTTGGATAATAATTTATGTAATTTTGTATCACTGATTAATAAAAATATATTCATTAATAAAATAGTTTTTTATATTTTTTATTTAACCAAAAATTTAATGAGTATTATTTATTTATTGTTATTATTTTTTGCTCAATGATTAATGTTATAAAAAATCTCAATTGTTTAAGTTGTAATTGAGAAAAAAAAATTCATTAATTAATAAAAAATAAACAGTCAATTATTTATTAAATATATTGTAATTTATGTTTATAATAAGTATTATTATTAATTAATAATTTATCGTGTTTTTTGAAAGCCAAATGTTTAAATGTTGATTTTGTTTACTAATTAACGTCGACTAGTGTCTCTTGATCTGTAAACAAACTCTGCCTTTTTCATATCTCTTATTTCATTCGTACGAAGTCTTCCTGACACTGATATTGCATAAACACCTTGTTTTAATCTACCTAAATATCAATAAATAATTAATAATATTAACAACAAAAATAATATAGGGACATAGGGGTAAAACGGACACCCAGGGCAAAATGGACACCCTTTAAATTTTACAAAATTAATAATATTTTCTATATTAATAACTTTTTTTTTTTTATATTATTTTGGTTGTTGCAGTAGTTCAAAACCGAAACAGGAAAAAAATAGAGTTTGTGTGCAATCATCAATACTAATAGTTAAATCAAAAAACATAAATTTTTTTATTACCGCATCGATGAACGCGCGTGTGTGTGTGTGAGAAAGCTTAAAATATGAAAAAATTGAACAAAAAAATGTCAGCTGTTCTCAGACATTACTCTTTCATCAATATTATTAATTTAAAATAGTTAATTATTGCCATATCTAGGAAAAAAAAAAATAATTTTAAAAATATTTTGCTATTTTTTTAAGGGTGTCCATTTTAGGCATTTTTTGTTTTTCCTTAATATTTCATATACGTTTCCCTTTATATCTTCCTTATGATTTTGTATGATTTTTAACAAAAAAAAATTAACTACTTAACACTATAAATTATTTTCTTAGGGTGTCCATTTTGCCCCTATCTCCCTAATATAAAATTCAATTTAATTTTAATAATTATTACTTATTCTTTGCCACTTGGCAACCCAACTATCTTCAGGGCTCATAACTGCAATCATTCTGAAAATATTAACAACAATATAAATAATAAATATTGTTGATAAACAATGATAAACAATAATTTACCCATCAAAATTTGAACTTGTACAATCAGTAACTCGTTCTCTAGCATTTTTCATTTGTAAAAAAGGACAATTGTCACAACCATCCATTTCAAATTGATCAACAGTCTGAAAAATATTAAAATTATTATTTGTTTATAAATATTAATTTTAAAAGAGGTTATGTTTTATTATTTTCATTACTTTTATTAAAGAACAAGCTAAACATGCTCTGAGTCCTTTCAAATCTTTTGGAATAGTTTCCATATTTATTGTTTTATTATTAAAATTAAACAATTAATAATTTCAAACTTGTTTATTGCTCTTTTTTTTTTTTTTATTGTTTATTGCAGTTTATTGATATATTTTTTTTTCCAAGACTTGCGATTACATAATCGAACCTTCGACTGCCTTCGAGTATAAATCGACTTTTTTTTAAATTGTTATTATTATTACCACTATGATTATTTTTGTTGTTGTTATTAAATTTTTGTAACTGATAATCGGCGGTTTTTGACTTTTTTTAATTGACAATAATAATTGACCTTGGAGTGGTGGTAAATTAAAAAGAAAAAAGAGAAAGAAAATATACATAAAAATAAAATAATAAACAAAAAGAAATTGTTAACTTTAATTGGCGGGATAAAATCAATAACAAATCAGGACAAATAACTGCCATGTGATTATCGTTTGTTTATAATTCATGATAAATTTTTCAACTAATTATTTAATAACAATTAACAAATAAATTTAACCTGACATTGTTTAATTTCTAACAAAATAAATAATGAATAAACAAAAATTAAAAATATCCCATGAGGTTAATTTTATATTTATTTATAAAAATTGTATAACAATAATTAATTATTGAATAGATAATAATAATTTGTTTTTTTTTTTCAAAATTATTTCAATAGGTTTTAGATAAAAAAAATGATACTGAAAAATTTGGAAAACGTGAAAGAGAAAATGATTTTAATGATAGTCTTGAAATACCAGATGACATAATATTTAATGATTCAGATTTTGAAGAAGATATGGTTTTAAAAAAAAAACCAAAATTAACAGGTAAACAAAAATAAAATTATCATTATTATCTCAAAACAAAAATAAAAAATATTATTTATGTTATTTTAGTTGTGAAAAATAAAATTGACAATACTATGTCATCATTAAAGAAAATAACGTCAGCAAATGTATCAAAAAAATTAACAAATTCATGTGAATACATTGATCAAAATGACAGTGTTCTTATTGCTGGTTTATTATCATCATTTTCTGACTCTGATTCAGACAGTGCAACATCATCAAAAATTCAAAAAAAAACAATTTCAAAAATAAGCACAAAAACAATTGATTCTGGAATAATAACAAATGAATTTGACATAATAAATGATGATGATGATGATGATTTAATATTTGATTTTGATGACTTGGAAGATGAAAAAAAATATAATCTTAATTTAGAAAATTTGATACGTGTTAAAGTATTAAAAATTGAAGAAAAAAGATCAGAAACAATATTAACTGTTGAAGATAAAATAACAAAATCATCAGCAACTGTAATATGTTCTGGTGCATGGTATAGATTAAAAACATCAATAAATGAATATGTTACAATAAAAGCTAAAAGAAAAATTAATTCAACTGATTGGATAATTGATAATGATTATGGTATTTGTATAACACAACCAGATATACTTGTTAATGGTACAACTGTTGTTAATTCATTATTTTGTCCAAGAGAAGGTGTATTATCATCAAAATTTGGTGATTATAATGCATTACCAAATTTAGAAGTAAGTATGACACCATTAACACTTGGTTCATTAATTCATAAATTATTACAAACAGCATTAGTTCAAAAAATATTTGAAATAAATGATTTAAATAAATTATTTGATAATATTTTAAAAGAACCATCAACAATAATAATGCTTTATACATCAAATTTAACACATGCAAAAATAAAATCACTAGCAAATGAATATATTATAATGACACATAAATTTATGTATCGTTATGTAAAAGGAAAAAATCTTGATGATAAAAAAGATGATAATTTTAATGGTAAAATAATTGATGTTAAAGATATTGAAGAAAGTGTTTATTTACCATTGTTAGGTTTAAAAGGTAAAATTGATGCAACTGTTGAAGTTAAATTATATAATAATTATAAAAAAATAATGCCATTAGAAATAAAAACAGGTAAAACAACATTTTATCAATCACACAAAGGACAGCTATATCTTTATTGTTTAATGCTTAATATATTAGGTACAAAAGTTGATGGTGGTTTGTTACTTTATATCAAAGAAAATATAATGAAAGAATTTAAATCAACTAAAAAAGATGAAAAAGAGCTATTATTATCTAGAAATACAATGGCATATTATTTATCAACAATACCTGATAATTTAATTGACAATAATAATGATAAATTAAAATCAATGAAACTACCAAATCCAATTTATCATGAAAAACATTGTAATAATTGTGCATATAATACTGTTTGTACAGCATTTGCTGATAGAGATGATGATTTATATTTATCTGAACATCATCCAATTGCAAAACTAAAAAATATATTATTACAACATTTAACTGATGATCATATTAATTATGTTATTAAATGGATATCATTGATAGAAATTGAAGAATCACATAATCGTAATATTGAATTATCACGTTGTATATGGAACACTACACCAATATCACGTGAAAAAAAAGGTCTTTGTATAAGTAATTTAAAAGTAATTAATATTGAAAAATATCATAGCAGATTTATACATCATTTTGTACGTTCATATGAATCACTTGAAACAAATCATACAACATTTCCAATTGATAATTTTTCTAATGTATTTAATGAAGATGATTATGTTTCAATAAGTACAAATACAAGATTACATTTAACATCTGGAAAAATAATATTTATCAATAATAATGAAATAAAAATTAGTCTTGATAAAGATATTACAAAATGGAATTCATCAAGTGTATTTCATATTGATTTATATCCATATGTCAATAGAAATAGTAGAACAGTTGGTACAATTGCAACATTATTAACTGATAATGATATTACAAATAAATTAAGAAATATTATTATTGATAAATTACCAGCAACATTTAATACAAATTTAACAAATATATATTATAGTAATAAAGCTAAAGTAATACGTTCAAATTTAAATCAAGTACAAGATGATGCATTAAAAACACTCCTAAAAGCTGATGATTATTTATTAATAAAAGGAATGCCTGGAACTGGTAAAACACATTTAATTATTGCAATTATTGAGATGTTAATGTTAATGGAAAAAACAGTACTTGTTACAGCTTATACACATTCTGCTGTTAATAATATACTGTTAAAATTATTAGATAAAAAAATTAATTTTTTAAGAATTGGTGCATCATCAAGAATACATCCATTGATGATTAATCATAGTGATGATACATTAATTAAAAGTTGTAATAGTCCTGAGATTTTAGATGCTAAAATAAATAAAGCTAAAATTATTGGTATAACATGTTTAACAGCTGGTCATGCATTATTAACAAAAAAAATATTTGATTATTGTATTATTGATGAATGTAGTCAAGCATTACAACCAGTTTTATTAAAACCATTATTTAATGCAATGAAATTTGTACTAATTGGAGATCCTGAACAATTGTCACCAATTGTTTTAAGTCCATTAGCAAGAAAATGTGGAATGAAAGAAGATATTTTTAGTCGTCTTGATAATCCAAATAATACAAAAATCCTAAGTCTTCAATATCGTATGAATTATCCAATAATGACACTTGCTAATGAATTGACATATGATGGAAAACTTTGTGCTGGTAATGAGACAGTATCAAATGCAACTTACAATTTGACTGATAAAAGTATTATAAATAAATCTGAAAAATGGCTACGGTTAACATTATCAAATAAATTGGATGAATCAGTTATTATGCTAAATACTGGACCAACTCATCTAGCTGCTATGAATAAATTATTAAATAAAAAAGATGATAATGTAATAATAAATAATGATGATGATGATGATGATGATAGTGATCATTTTGGTTGTTCAAATATTTGTGAAGTATCAATTGTTAAAAAATTAGTTGATACTTTGATTTTGTCAGGTATTAAAATTGATGACATTGGAATAATATCACCATATCGTGCACAAACATGTCTATTAAGACAAACAATTAAATATGATGTTGAAATTAATACAGTTGATCAGTATCAAGGAAGAGATAAATCTATTATAATATTTACATTTGGTAAAAGTGTTACAACATATTCAAATAAAATGCCAACAAGTATTTATGAAGTTCTTGAAGATCATAAACGTATTAATGTTGCATTAACACGTGCAAAACATAAATTAATTATCATTGCTGATATATTGTCAATTGAAAGATTTACACCAGCTAAAAAAATGATTAATTATCTTGATAAAAAAAATAAAATTATGCATTTAAAAAATGAAACTGATGATTTTTCATGGACAAATGTCATGGCTGATATTGAAGATTTAAAAAAATAATTAAAATAATTTTTTTTTTCTTTATATTTTTGTACTTTTTGTAATGATTATTTATCCTTTAATAAATTTATTTAACATACTTGTTGTTTTTAATTATTTAAATAAATTAAATATCAAAAATTAAAAAAGAAATTTTATATTTTATTTTTGCTTTTGATAAAAAAACAAAAAAAAAAAATAATTATATTAGTAAATGTTACATGAAAATTTAAGTATCAAATGATAAGAAAATATTATTGACAAATTTAGTTTGACTGCTGGTCTTTGGTTTGTAATAAAATAAAAATAAAAATGAACAAATTTAAAAGTTTGTTTTGGCACTCTGTCACATAAACAAATTATTTTTTTAATCATTCACACAACAGCCAGCATTTTAATTGTGAAAAATACTGAAAATTTTGATTAAAATTAAAACAATAGTAAATTTATTTTAATCTTAAAAGTTTAATTAATTTTATATTTGTTTTTTTTTTTGTTATTTTATTCATTTTTTTTTTTTTNNNNTTTTTTTTTTTTTTTTTGTTTTTTTCAAACATTTTATCTCACTTATAAATATTTCTATTCAAGGGATTTTTTTTTTTAGTTGATTAACCAATACTGTACACTAGATATCTGCCGGATTTAATTGTTTTTATTAATTTTTTGATATTTCATTTGTTTTTCATTGATTTATCTTTTATTATTTTTTGTATTTAAAAAAGTGTTTATTGGTCAACAGTATGACAAATTTTTTAAACTTCTTTTTACTTTTTTTTTTGTTTTAAATTTATACATATGTTTTTTTTTTTTATTGAATTTTAATTACCAATAAACAAATTATATTTTTGACGGTAGGCATCATGGTGAGAATGGCTAATCATTTTATTATTCAGATAATTCTCGTCTTTTTTCAGCATGTTTTTTTGTAAATTCTTCGGCATTTTTCATATATTTTTTTTTATCTTTCAAAAATTCTTCAGCTAGATCTGCTCGAAGTGGATGATCTGGTTCTGGATCATTTACCAATGCAATTAATGCTTCAATGACTAAATAAAATTTAAAAATAAATATATAATTTACAAGAAAAAATAAATAAATTATTTTAAGTAATTATTAATAATTATTACCTTGATCTGTTTTTGTTGCTGGTTTCCAATTTTCAGCAGTTATAATTGGAAGACATACTTGTCCTTTTTCATCAATATTTGGATGATAAATTTTTGTTTTAAAAGTAATTCTTGGTGGCTTGAATGGATATTCAGCTGGAAAATTAATTTCAATACGGAATGCACCTTTGTTGTATGGTGGATTGTCCTGTAAATAATTAACAATCAATTAATCAATTTTTTTTTATTAAAAAATAAAAACAAAAGAAACAAAAAAGTTATGCAACTAACCGGTAATATCAGTCCTTGCCAGTTGAGAATATTTGTTTCATCAACTTGAATACTTGTAAAATGTTTCATAGCAGATGCACGAAGATCACCAAGTTCCTGTAAATTAATTTTAAAATATAGTTACCACATTGATAAAGAAAAAAAAAAAAAGACAAAAAACTTTAACAAAGGCAAGAATAATTTTGATGACTCAGAAACTTTTTTTTTCTTTTAAATGCACAATGGAAAAGGCTTATTAATTTTTTTTCAAACATTACCTATAAATAATAGTTAAATTTTCTTTAAATAATTATACATTTATTGTTGAATAAAAAAAATGATAATAATTTTAATTCAATTACCTTTTGTAAACGTCTTGTTGCTGCCATTTTGAACAATAATACAAAATTTTATAAAGAAAAAATGTTTAATTATTCTTTATTTATATTTAAATAAATATTGTTATTATTTTTTTTTTTAATAACTTTGATAATATGTTTCAACTAAATAGGAAAAAAAAAAAAAAAAATATCCGGCTGCTGTTCTGATGCCTCAGAGGAATGTCCGGCTCTCGAAGTCTCGATGACGAAGGCAATTTATGAGGTCAAATAATTCTTAACCAAGTTTTTTTTATAAAATGTTATTATTAAAAAAAAAATATATATTTTATTTACAGTTGTTGTATTTAACTTGAAATTAATTATTTATCGGTAATTACACTGTAAGGATTATCAAGTCTTAACTCTTAAGCAAAAATTAATCACTATTACTGACTATTACAATTGATTACAATTATCACAATCAGCGGTTACAAGACGCCATGATGCTGTATGTATTTATAAATGGTTGTAAATGATCGCCACTTAATCGAGTGACGCTGCAGTTCACTTCCATGGATTCCTCACAATAACTTTAAGGTAGGTTTACAAAAAAGCATCTTTAATATATTTTTTTATGTAAACTGTAAAGTTTAAAGACAAATGAAAATATTTATAACGGCTGCTGCCTGAGGGCTGAGTGCCTGCTACTCTTAATAACAACAAATAAGAACGTACAACAACGTATAACAAACACTGTTTGATTATATACTCAAAAACATTTATAATTTCAATAAATTATCATCAACTATTAAATAGTAGTATTAAATATATGAGTTTCATACAGTTTCCTATCTATGTAAGTATTGTACTCGAAAAACATCAAGTTATTCTTTTGTTTACTTTTTTTTCGTGTCTTTAATTTCTAATTTGTGAATTCGTTTTTTAATTTTAGATTGAAACTAATATTTTCGGTATACGATGGAAAGTGCCATTGCCAAAAAGTTACCAGCTATTGTCGATTTTTTTCGAGACCAACTTGAAGAACTTGACCTAGTCAAAATGGGTTCATATTCTGGATCTGATAATTTATTTACAGCACTTGGATATGTCCGTCCGAATAAATTACGTGAAAAAAATTTAAAGTTAAAAATTCTTGCGTATATATATCGGAATAAACAATTTATCAAATATGAAATCGAGCAAGTTCAGAGAAACCCAAATTATATAGTGTCAATAGATAATTATAAAATATTGGATTATGACTTTGCCTTACGCTGTGCGTCATTAAGGGAATTAGAAGGCAAAAAGGACGATTTAATAATCAATAAAATTTACGAAGAGTTAGAATCTCTTCCGAATTATCGTGAGAAGAATATCGATTGCGTGACAAAATTTTTCAATGTCCACAAAAAAAAAATCTTTGAAGAAATGAGGCAACGCATGGCCGCTTTACCTCATGCTTTGGAAGAGGTAAATAAAGTTTACAATTGCTTTAGTAATGCTCGCTAGTAATTAAATTTATTCAATAAATTAATTACTACTGACAAATATGGCTAAGGAATGGATGTGATTTACCTATTAATTTCTTTGGCTAAATTAATCCTTTAAAAATTAACAGATAAGCTACGTTCATTCCTTAGCCATTTGTCAATAACTCACTAAATTGATTTATAAAACAGATTTTAATCATTTATGTAATTTTATTTAGCTTTCTATTGATGACGCTGTAGCAACAACATCAACACATATACCATCGCCACCACCATCACCAGCAAGACGTAGACCAACATTAAAACCACTGTCACCAGCACCAACAGCATCTCCTTCACCAGTTTCAACAACACCACTCATAAGCAGACCACAACCACCTGAAAACCGTATATACAAAGAAGCACGTCGTAAGCTGCATCCAGTAGCACTTGAATCAACATTCATGATGATGTTTATGATATTTACGTTTTTAAATTTTATTACATGTATTTTTTTTTTTTTTTTTTNTTTTTTTTTTTTTTTGTTATAAAAACGGTGGTGAATAAAATAACTTTTGAGTACAGCAGTCGGTAACGTCGCTATAACATAGAATTTAAATAATGATAGCAAACAAAAAGTTCAACAAAAAAAAATAAATGAACAAACAAATAATAACATAAACAATTTAAAAATTTAGTAAACAAATAAGTAAATAAACAAAACTCTTATGGCATTTTAATGTCACTGGGTTAGTAGAATAAATAAATAAATAAAATAAATAGATTTAATAATTTATTGAATTTTTTTTTATTCGTAAATTTCCTCAAAAAGATATAATTTATAATATAAATCAATATATTTAAATATCAATTTGGCATATTTGTACAATATTTATAATTAATATATATATATTTAATAATAATATAATAATAATATTGAGTTTATCCTTTTTTTAAAAAAAAGAAAAAAATATCTTGAAAACACAATAACAACCATTTCTTGATTAACATTTAATCAAGATTATTAAAAAATTTAAAAAAAAAAAAAAATAATAAAATACTTAATGAGGTATTTTTAATTTAATAAAATAAAAAAAAAAAACAAAAAGTAATGACATAATTAATTGTACAAGTAATTTGCCATAATGAAATATATTTTTTAATATGACTCGTTGTTTTTTTTTTTCAATTCCATAAATGATTTATGAAAAAAATAAAAAATTGTTTAAATTTAAATAAACAATATAAAATATATATATTAAATTTAAAAATTTTTTTAAAATACTGTTTTTTATAAAATTTCTATAAATTCATAAATATTTTTGTTAATTATTAATTAACAAAAAAAAGAAAGAAAAAAAAAAAATATGTTTCGTTCATTAATTTACATCACAAATGCTTTTAAAAAATAGCAAGTTATAAAAATAAATTTCTGAGCATTGCCTGCAATAATTTGAAGGAATGTTAATTATGAATAATTATGTAATTTAAGTCATCATGTCCATAATGACGTTGGCAGTATTCCTTCAACAGTACTTACTGCAGGTGTCAGTGTTTCATCTTTTAAAAATTCTAAAGGCATATCAACAATTTGTCCTCTCAAATCAGTCAACATTTCCTTGGCTTCATCTGGATCAGTTATTCCTAAACCAGGTTTTTTTTGATATGTTTTTAATTCAGCAAAACTTTTAACTTTATTAGATGGTATACATTGAAATATATCTTCAAATATTTGTGTATTTTTTTGACTTCTTTTACGCCAAATATCTTCATAAAATGTTTTTTTAATTGGATCTTGTATATCAATTTTTTCTTTACTCCATATTAAACCAAGATGTTCACGAAATAATTGTCGTCTTAATGAACCAGCAAATTTACCACTTGGATAATTATTTAAATTCATTTTACCATCATCAAATTCTAAATCATGTATAATAATACCAATTTCTGAATCTCTTGTTGCAATCATACTTCTATCATTAATATTTGCTGAACCACAAATAATTGTTTTATCATCAATAATCATTAATTTACTATGTACATAAATAAGTTCAGTAACTAATGTACCATTTAACATATCATGTGTACGTAAACCATGAAATGTAATATAATCACTTGGATTTTTAATACCAGATTCAATTAAACGATTTATAATTGCATCTTTACCACGTGATATTGATGCATAATTCCAGTGTGTTATTGCATGTAATGTTGTACCAGTTGGTCCACCAATTTCACCCTCAAAACCAGGTAATAATGGCATTATAATAAATACACGAAATACTGAACCTTCACGATGTGCACGTAATATACGTTTTAATAATGTTTCACCAATTCTATTTTTAACTGGATGACGTTCCATTGTTGCTAATGTTATAAAAAATTGATTTTCAATATAAATATATTTTTCAGAATTTGTTATTGCATCAATATATGCTTGATGTATACTTTCTTCAATAACATCAGATTCTAATAAACCAGCAGACCATGAACTTATTGATCTTAATATTTGACATTTAACATTATAAAATTTTTCATTTAAAAAAATTTTATTCATAAAATTTGTAAAATTATTATTATAACATTTTGGTAATAAAAATGGATAACTCATATGTAATTTAGCTTTTTCAACTTTAATTGCATTCCAACGTTGTATAAAATGTCGTGCAATATCACGAGCTGATGAACCTTGTACAACAATTCCCATATCATGCCATGGCATTCTTGGTGTTGTTGATCTATCAACTAAATCTTGATATGGTTGTTCTAATTTATAAAAATCTTTAACAACAAAATTTGTATAATCTTTACCAAGCCATAATTTTGCAGCACCAGGTAAACCAGATAATATATCAGCATTATTTTTTAATACTTCCTCAACATCAATTGGTTCTGTTATATTAAAATTATTACGACTATTATATCCTGCATTATCAATTTCATCTTCATCATCACTACTACTTATTTCATTATTACTATAAACCATATTTATAAATTCTTGTCTTTTTATTTTAACATTTTGTTTAACTTTATCAACTGTTGTTCTTGCCATATCAAATATATTTTTTTTTTGTGGATCTGGTGTATTACATTTTAAATGTTCAATCTCTTGTGATGATGATGATGGTGATAAAAATCTAGGATTATCATAGCCACAACTTGTTGATTGTTGTTGATTTTGTTGCTGTTGTTGATGTTGATATGGCTGTTGAAATGATTGTTGTGGTTGTTCATATTGTTCAAATTGTTCATCTTGTTGTTGTAATATAATTTTTTTAACTGGTGATGAATTAATTGTTGATTTAATTTTTGGAAGTGGTAATACAGGTATACATTTTGTTGTTGCCATTGCAATTGTATTTGTTGCAATAGCAAGTGGTAAAAAAACATTTTTATCAACTAATTTTTTACCACCTTTTTTACTACTTGATGTTGTTACTTTACCTCTTGTTGGAATATATATACTTGATTGATGAACAGATCCTAAATCAGTTAAACGATGTTCATTTGTATCCCAACGACCATAACAAAGATCAATACCACCAATAAATGCAATTGATTGATCAATAACAACAATTTTTTCATGATGTGCCCATAAAAATATTCCAACTCTTGCATGATCTGGATGTCTTAATACTTTT
Organism: Aphidius ervi; assembly: GCA_015776835.1. Classification (NCBI taxonomy): domain Eukaryota; kingdom Metazoa; phylum Arthropoda; class Insecta; order Hymenoptera; family Braconidae; genus Aphidius; species Aphidius ervi. The sequence continues at coordinate 12,726 of MKYW01000334.1, read as the reverse complement.
ATATTTTCTGGACATTTTTCAACTAATTTTTGTTTACTATAAAATGAATTAATACCAAGTGCAAGTTCAACTTCTTTATATATCATAATAAATACTTTAACACCTTCTTGTGCTTTACGTAAAAGTATTTTATCAAGACGCCAATAATCACCATTTATTATTGGACGTTTCATATATATTTCTGGTGATAACCACCAATCAGCAATGAATATTTCTTCTTTGGCTGCTTCAAGAACATCAGCAACTGCTGACATATAATTAGCACCATCAACAAACCAACTTGCTGATATTGATGAACGATATGGAGCAAATGAACCATGTGGATTTGATTGAATAAAATATTTACCTGAAAATAATTTAATAAATATTATTATTTTAACATAAAAATTAATTTTTTCAATAATCAACTTTTTTTTTTTATAATTGTTTGTATTAAAAATTAAATACTTGTCATTAATTTATATACTGTCACTTGTTATAATATAAATATCAAGTTTTTTTAAAATGAATTTTTCGGTCTTGATGATAATATTATTTATTTATTTAAAAAAAAAATATGTTAAATCTAATAATAACAAGAAAATTTAATCGTTAAATATAAAAATACAAATTAATATTTATTTACCTCTAGTGATGGCAATATTTTGAATAAATTCAAGCCACTCTTTGGCTTTTCTTCTTGTCCAACATTTAATGACAATATGTCTACTTGAATTTGTTATTTGTAAACCATTTCTTAATCCAGTTGAATAAATACCAGAACTAACTTCAAATCCATTATCCATTAATATAACTGATTTAATTTGTCCATTTTTTGGATTAATATATGCAATAAATGTATCTTTAACAACAAGATGTCTTGTATGCCAACTACCACAAAATGATGTACAAAAATAACTACAACGAATACAACACATTCCTTCAATTAAACCACAAAAATTACAACCATGTTTTGAACTTGAACCAGTACGTTTCATAATTAATCCTTCTTTTCCTTTATCACCAAGATCATTTATAAATGATAAATATGATAATTCAAGAAAACTTATTGTCTCTGAATGATGTTTATATATTGCTATTTTTAAAAGATTATTTAAATAATCTTCCAGTACTTTCATTCTATGTGCAACATGTTCAGATGCAACAAGACCATCTGGTTTATTTGGAAATCTAAAAATTAAATAACATAATTAATAAATTATTTATACAAAAAAATTTATTAAAATATTTACCTTGGTAATGCACCTTTTTTATTTTTATTTTCACGTAAATTTTCTAAATTTTTTAAACTATTTCTACGTTCTCTATGATTTTTTGTTGGAAATGGAATATGAAGACTTGCACGATATATTTTTAATTGATTATGTAAATATTGTATATGTTTATATCGTTTTTTAACTGTCCATGTAAATGGTCCATGTGTAAATTCAATTGTATATAAATTTGGATTAACTGGATGTGTTGTTACACTTCTTTCATTATTTATTATTTTAACAATAATATCTTCACCCTGTATAAATACATTACGATTTTGATTTTTAAATTTAAGTGGTGGTTGATGTACAGCATCAAATGAATTTCCTTTTTTTATATTTTTTATTTTTTCTTCTTGTTTTTGTTGTTGTTGAATATTTATTTCACTTGAATTTGGAAGATTTATTAGTCCTTCATCAGGAAGTACAGTTACATCTAGTGAATCTGGTACACCAAGTTCATCATCATATTCAGAATCATGTGATAAACCATGATCGTCATTATTGTCATCAGAGTCAATTGGATTGTCATGATCATCATTATTATACATTGTTGTTTATTTTTTTAATCTGAACAAGACTTGGTCAAGGAAACAAAAAAAATATATCACACTTTTTTTTTATTAATTTTTCTTTAAATTATTCATTTAAATTAATTATTATTTATTATTTTTAAAACAATCGGCATTGTTTTAACTAATTTGTACAACTAAATATGGTATGTCATTATAAAAACTTAAACAATCAAATCACCTAGTGACTAATATTATCCAATAAAATTATATCTTTAAATATGGTTATAATTTATTTATTAATTTATTTTTTTTTATATAAATAACAATCATTTAATTAATGTATATTTAAAATTATTATTATTATTATTGTTAGCACTCAACAATTAAAAAAATAAACAAGTAATATTTTTGCAAAAAATAAACGACAAATATTATTGTTTAGTTGGCATATATATATGATTAATATATTAAAATAATAATAAATTTAAAAAGGAAAAAATTTTAAGGAAAATAAGTTAACCATGAACAAAGCAAAGCATTAGGAAATTCTATTTGTCATCCTTGAAAATGAGGTCATAATGACGTTTATTAATTAACGACAATGAATAAATAAATATATATTTTTGTTGTATTTATTTTTTAATTTAAAATTAATTATTTAATGTTTATATATATATAATTAAATAATTAATATTTATGTATAATAATTATGTTTATTTAAAAAGGATACAAACTTGATAATTCAAAATAAATTTTTGTTTTTATTATTATTTTGGAGCAAAAATTTTTCTGTAGGTTATTACCGGCATTTGTCGTCACACACACTGATTTTTTTTTATTTTAAATATATAAAAAAAAATAACACTATAAAAATATTAAATATATAAAATATTATTATTCACTTAAGTTTAACATTATCACTGAGCATATATATGTCTCTATATATAAATTTTATTTCTTAGCCTTAGGTTAGATAAACGATAATATAAAAACGGCTGGATTGTGTTGTTCAGTCTGACAGCTTGTTGCTGCACGTTTATTCATGGAAAAGAAACAAGTGTTTGTGTAACCGAAGACAATCGAAATTAACCGAGTATTGTCGATTGAATAATTTTATTATTATTACTTACGTACACTTGCGTATGCATATACATTTTCTTTGAAATTTTATTATCATAATAAAATTTATTTTTTTATCCTTATCAAATTTATCATGTTTACTTTGAATATGTTTAAGTTTTTTTTTTTTTTTTTTTTTTTTTTCTATTTTGCATGAAGAGAAAATTATAATGATCCAATGATTAAAATACCTATAAAATATATATAACATTTTTTTTTTTTTTGTATTTTTATGATAACAAATAAAGTACCTGATATTTTTTTTTAAATAAGAAATTTGTTGTAATAATTTATTGAAATAGTTTTAAAATGATATTCAATTTTTTGATAAGAAAATTAATTAAATAACTCGATATTTAAAAATTTTAAAAAAATTTCTATCAAATAATTAGGTATTTGATTGAAAAATTTATTTTTCGATTTAATAATTAAATATAATTAAATTATACTTTTTTTTTGGAAAAATACTTTTTTTTTTTGTGTTCAATAAATCCGCTTTTAATCTGTTTTTATCAGATTAATATCTGATACCCTCCTCATTGAGGGGTCAGAATATTAAACTGATTTTGGGTGGTACTGGAAACATTATTATTTACACCAGATTTAGATCCACATATTCTTGATGTTTTATTTTATTTGTATATCATTGAGAGCTTAATTTAAAAATATTAATCAAAACATGCAGTGAGTAAGTTAAATTTTCAAAAGTAAAAGTTTGTTTTTTTTTTATTTTTTTTAATTTTTGACAGGTTGATATTTATTGTGAAAAAAAAAGCAGCATTTATTGCTTTGTCTATGATGATGAAAATGATAATAAAATTTACACATTTTTGTGTATTAATTGTAAATTGTATTGTTTAATTATTTAAGGTGTCATTGTGGGTGTTGTAAAGTTACAATTTTTTCTAAATGGCTCATTGATATTTGCAACAATTGATGGTGTTTTTAAATATCCATTTATAAATTTTTCGGTATATAGTGTCTGGTGTCTTCCTTTGTAGAGAGGATGCTTTTCTTGTTTCTGTTAAAATAATAATAAACATTTTTTTGCTTTAAAATAATGCACTTGTATTGATTGATTTTTTATTGTAAAAATAATTTATATTTACTTGAATTAATATTGTGGTGTTTTCAATATCTGGTGAAAATTTATCATCACAAAATGAATGAAAATATTCTAATGATTTTGATGGAAATATAGGTGCTGGTGTATTAATTTCATTTGAAATAATTTCCATTGCTTCTTTAATTAGATTTTTTTAAATAAAAATACGACGTTTTCCTTTTTTTAAATAAAATTTAATAAAAATTATTTTTTTTTTCTAATAAATATTTTAACTATATTAAACTTACCAATATTTTTATTAAATTTAAATTTAATTAACTCATAATTTTTTCCAATTCCTTGAATTTCAAAATCACATTTATTCATTGTTTAATTTTTAATGAAAAAAAAAAAATTATATTTAAAATTCTTNTATATCTATCCATTTATTTTTTTCTTTAAACTTTGTATTGTAGGTAATTAGACAAAAAGAATTATTATTATTATTATTATTTATTTATTTATTTATTTATTTATTTATAATGTATTTATTATTTTCATTTTTTTAAAATACATTATAACATTTATAACAGAAAAAAAACAAAGAAAACAATTAAATTTATTTTTTGAAATTATTGAAAATGTTCAAAATTTATTATTATTATTATTTTTTCAAGGAAAAATTATGCGTCTGGATTATGTTCGCTCATAAATTTAAAATAATCAACTGAATAACCAGTAAGACCAAAAAATCCACCATATTCAGAACTTGATGAACGATGATGTAAACCTATACCACTCATTGCTGCAGGAGTATCTGCTCCATTGTTAAATGCCTCAATTAATGGCATAGTTGTTTGTCCTGCATCGCTTTTAGCATCACTGCGTACGAATATATAATAATTATCAGTTGTTGAGTCAATGACTGTATTTTTATTTGTCAGTAATGAATTTAAACGACCATCGATTCCTTTATTTCTATTGAAAATTTTAAATAAAAATTATATAATATAAATTTATGAAAAAAACATATTAAAAAAAATTAATTTAAATAAACTTACGGATGTTTACCATCTGGATAATGCCATTTTCCAGTATCTTTTAATAATTTACCACTTTTCCAATCATACTCTGTTGAATGTACTTGAATTTGTATTCTGTTGCCGTGTTCTCCTTCTTCTTTTTTTATTCCAAATTTAACACCTATAATTAATTTTAAAAATAGATAATTTATAATGTTTTTTTATTTTTATTTTTTTTCAAATTTATTATATTAAAAATTATACCTGTTATAACACGTCCATACTCAATAAGAATTTCATCCATATTAATTGCGTTGTTATCCCAGTTCCATAAAACATAATCAGTATTTCGTTTTAATTTTCCCCAACCTCCACTAGCAAGTGATTTTTGTACATTATCTCTCATCTCAGGTAATGTAATCCAATTATTAGTAAAGCTATCAACAATATAATTTGGTCCAATTACTCCGTCTGATACTTGAATATGTAGAACGTTCTCTTTAATAACCATTTTTGCACCAGTGACAACCCTTTTATATGAAATAAATTTTTAAAATTTTAATTGTTTTTTTTTTTTGCATAATTTATTTTTAAAAAATTCAAATATATATATATATAGAGCTTACTTATTTTTTGCAATGAGACTCATAGCTGGTAATAAACTTATTGTATTAACAGTAAGTTTAGAATTGGGAGAGACATCATCACACACACACCAGCAAAATGGACATTTAGCCCACTTTACGTAACTAATAAAAATAATTTTATAATTAATATTTATCAAGCTGTAATAATTCATAACTACCTTTGTGTTTCATATTCTTTACGGCCATACAGTCCATCGCTACAACCAGCACTCTTATTACCATATGTATTTTCATCATATGCATCTCTGACCCATTTATAACGTCTTACATTATTTTTCTATATATCAATAAATAAAAAATAAAATAATACAAAATCAAATAATAAAATAATTATTATAGAAAATAATTATATTACCAGCATACAATATTCTGCAGTCCATATAGGTATACAGCTATGAATTTTTCCATAACAATTACGTGGTGTTGTACAAGATTTTAAGTCTTCTGGTACTCCATATTCATCCCATGGTGTTGATTCCTCAAGTTGAATATAACACCGATCGTAAGTTGTACCATAGGGTAAATCAACATTTTCACAAGTAGAACATGAGTCATGTCCTAAATGAAATGAATACATTAATATGTTCTGAAATAATCCAGCCATTTCAAAATATGTCGAACCTGTAATTAATTATAAATATTATATTTTTTTTAATAAATGAATTTAAATATATTTATAATAATTTTACCTCGTTCATGTTTATTGTCTCCATATGGATCACAATTACGATAATTTATTGGAATTTGAGAAAGACTTAATGTAAATTCATTTGAATATTCAGTCATTCTTTTTTTAGATTCAGCAATAAGCTTTTTTAGATTTTTTTTATCTCCACTACCTGATTTTATCAATTCGCGAAATCCATAACTATTTATCAATGATGTCATAGCCAATAATTCAATTGACATACATGATAAATAAAAATTGTAAAATTTGTCTTGTGGTGATCCGTAACCATCGCATCTATCTTTTTCATCAATCTACAATATAATGAAGTGATAAATAAATAATTATATTACATTATTTGAATTTTTATTACTCACATTGTAGATTGCTTCTATTATGCCGTATAATAAATTTGGACCAGCTCGTGATTTTAAAATATAGGCATGAAGTTTATTTAACTTTTCCGGGATAACATCAATATTTTTATTTACAAATGATTTAATTGATTTTTCAGTGTCTTTTTCTTCATCAAAAAATCTATATTTTTGAAAATTAAAATAATTCTTATAAATATCGAACATCATTTTTGAAGTTTTATTCTTTTGAAAATTTGGAAATGTATTTTCCAAATACGAAGAAAAATCTCTCCGTCTTTGAGCAAGTAGTATATCGTTATATGCTACTCCTTGCCAGATATCACTGGCTTTTGCGAATATTCTTTTGAAATAATATTCCATCTTCTTCGGTTTTTCTATTTTTTTATTATTTGATATTTTTTTGACAGCTTTTTCAACATCTTTTTGATATTTATTAAGAAATGTAACAACTTGTTCAACTGTTACCAATTCATTAGCTGCAAGTACTTTATTATTTTCATATATGGTAAAAACCATCAGAAAAATAAATATTATTTTAATCATTATTTATTATAATAATTTTTTTTTAAATAAAAAATTTCTTTTGTTCTTTGTAGATAACAACAGACAATTGGTTTTTTTTTTTTTTATAAAACCGATAGAATATTTTGTGGATATTTATACCAAGTAAATATGTTATTCTTTGTTTCCAATATAATTGCAATATATTGATAAAAAAAAAAAAAAATAATAATAGTTGATAACTTGATATCACAATTACCTTGAAAATTTTTTCGAAAAACAAAACGTTTAAATTCTTTATCATTGTGTAATAATTATCTACACAAAGTAATTTTCTTTTCTACTTTGTATTAAAATTTTTTTTTTTTTTTTGTCATTATTATTTATTGAAAAATATTTGCCCTTCAATACGTATGCTTAGAAAAAACAAAACGAATAAATAATAATATAATCTTTTATGAAAAAAAAAACAAGCCAAAATTCCATTATTATTATTTGTATATTTATTTATTGATTATTCGAATTCATTACTAAAATTATAACATTATATTTTTTTTTTTTTTAAATAAATTATTGAACTTTAACGTTAAAATTATATTTTTAAAATTATCTTTTCACTATTCAATAATTATTGGCCTTTTTTTTTTTGTTCTTAAAATTTTTTTTTTTTTTCATTATGCATTATAAAATAAACGAAAAAAGACAAAAAAAAAAAATGTATATAAAATACATTGTTAATGTATATAAAATAATTTAATTTTTGGAGTTTTTTTTTTAAATAAAGAGTGAATAATCAATTGAAGAATTTTTTTTTTTTTTTTCATTTGCAATAATAACCTTGAACATTCAGTTACAGGTTCAATAAAATAAAGGAAGGAAATTAAAATTACCCAATAATTTATGCATCAAATAATGGTATACAATTGTCTGTCTTATCCATCAGATTTATCATGGCCTTTGTCAAGTTAACAAGTTCAAACGATTTTATAACATCGTTGAATAGAAGGACGGTAGAGGTTCTCTTGGTCATGGGCTTGGTCTAATTTTTTTTCTTAATGATAATAACGCATTGTACAATTTTTTTTTCAATACATTAAAAAAAAAAAACACAAAACATTGCCACAATATTATTTTATTACATTATTATATATATATTTTTTTTTTTGTTTTATACATTATAACAGAACAAAATAATAAACAAACAGTATATACCATAGTTCAACTTTTAACAATATATTATACGTTTTTACGACTAAATATATTTCCTTGATATTTATCATTTTAATTTGTTTCTTTTAAAAATTGATAATAATCAATAGAATAACCAGTAAGAGCAAAAAAACCAGAATATTTATCATTTGATGATCGATGATGTAATCCGATACCACACAATGGAGATTTGTTGATTGATTCAACTGTTTGAGCATCAAATAATGGTACAGTTGTTTGGCCTGCATCAGATCTATCATGACTCACTTGTAAATTAGCCCATTGATCAGTATTTGAATCAATAATTGTTTTCTCATTTGTCATTGTTGAAACTCTTG